>CAJNOJ010000053.1:0-466503 GCA_905250025.1 Adineta ricciae | reverse complement strand
GTTCCGGCACCGGCACCTGCATCAACAGCTGCGCCTAAGAAAACCGATGCTCCTGCTGTTACACAGGCCAAGAAAGATAAGGGCAATGACAAACACTGCTGTGCAGGAAGCTGTAGTGGCTCTTTCAAGGCCGGTTCAACCCAAGACACTTGTTCATTGACGTGCAACGACAAAGGTAACTACTACTGCTTACCCGACTCAACATTCTGTGCCGATGGCTACTTCGAATGGGCTGGTCCATGTAACACATCCAACGGAGACAAAGCTTGTCCCGATGATTTCTGTTGTGTTCATGACAACTACTACTCTGACAAGCAGTTCGTGTGTCTGAAGTGCAAGAACAGCGGTAAGTGTTCGAGACACAAAACTGCGATTGTTATTTGTGGATACATGTTCTAGCTGCTCCTGCCTCGTGTCCTGCTCGATCATCGGTTCCGGCACCGGCACCTGCATCAACAGCTGCGCCTAAGAAAACCGATGCTCCTGCTGTTACACAGGCCAAGAAAGATAAGGGCAATGACAAACACTGCTGTGCAGGAAGCTGTAGTGGCTCTTTCAAGGCCGGTTCAACCCAAGACACTTGTTCATTGACGTGCAACGACAAAGGTAACTACTACTGCTTACCCGACTCAACATTCTGTGCCGACGGCTACTTCGAATGGGCTGGTCCATGTAACACATCCAACGGAGACAAAGCCTGTCCCGATGATTTCTGTTGTGTTCACGACAACTACTACTCTGACAAGCAGTTCGTGTGTCTTAAGTGCAAGAACAGCGGTAAGGAATTAGATTACTTTTTTTGTATGCTTCTGTGTGTATTGTGGGGGTTGTGCTAGTGGGAAGCACGTTGGTTGAATAGTCTTTTCTGGAACTTCTGTGGAGAATATGATGTTTTGAAGGCTAGGTGCTCCTGAGTGTGGACGATGAGCGTCGAAGGTTTTTTGCTTTCTGAGACAGTGGCTGAGGGTGTGAGGATTAAGTTGTTAAAGTTTTGGTTAGTGTCAGTGGGAGATGATTGCGCGGTATTTGGTTTAATCATTTGTCACCGCTCGGGGGTTATTATCGTGAAGAGCGTCGTTTGAGTGAGTTGGCGAATGCTTTATCTTGCTTAGAAAGGAATGAACGATGAGTTGGAGGAAAAATAAATCTGCAGTGGAATTCGAAGCCTGTAAATGAAACGATAGTGGATAAGATGTCTTTTCGTGTATGTGGTAAACGTTGTGAATTCAACGGCGTTTTCCTAGTACAGTTATGACCTGCATCTAGAAATGATATACGTTTGATAAGGAACGCGAGTTGTGTAAGCAATAAAAGCTTCCTGAGTTGGAGAAGTCATGGGTGTTTCCGGAAGGAGAAAGAATCTTCAGTATTTTTAATAAATTCGTCGCTGAAAGTCTTGGCGGATTCACAGAATGTGTGTAATTCGTACATGTGAATGAGGGGCTCTGGGGCCACCTAATATGCAAGTGAATCAGCGCCCAGTAATGTGTGCTGGGCGCTCATCGGAGCAAGGGACATTTCAGCGGTATATGACTGAGGAAATTTTATCGTTCCGAAACCTGCCAAACAGTAGAACGCTAGTAAGAAAGAAAACCATTTCATGTATCGCTTTTTCTCCCTACTACTTAGCATAAAACATAGCAGCCATTTGCACTGATACAACATGATTGCACCACGAAACGCTCATCAACTGTTTCCAAGACAGTTAGCGATTAAAAATCTCTTCAAACCGACTAGTTCGTTTTTCCCAACCATCCCAACTTGCATTTATTTTCTTGATGTTCATCGAGTTTTGGTTTGAATATATTATTAGGCAGCCGCGCAGCTTGCCCTTCCAAAAATTCCAACGCAACCGCTGAACCAGTTAAGGAACGATCAACTAAAGCACCAGCTAAGCCAGTTAAGGAGGCAACAACTGAAGCACCTGCCAAACCAGTCGAGGAGGCAACAACCGAAGCACCAGCTAAACCAGCTAAGGAGGCTACCACTGCCGAGCCAGCTGCAACAACCGAAGCGCCTGCTAAACCAGCTAAGGAGGCTACCACTGAAGCACCTGCTAAACCAGCTAAGGAGGCTACCACTGAAGCACCTGCTAAACCAGCTAAGGAGGCTACCACTGCCGAGCCCGCTGCAACAACTGAAGCACCTGCTAAACCAGTTAAGGAGGCAACAACTGAAGCGCCTGCTAAACCAGCTAAGGAGGCAACAACTGAAGCGCCTGCTAAACCAGCTAAGGAGGCTACCACTGCCGAGCCAGCTGCAACAACTGAAGCACCTGCTAAACCAGTTAAGGAGGCTACCACTGCCGAGCCAGCTGCACCAAGTGAAACACCTACTAAACCGGTTAAGGAGACATCCACCGCCAGACCATCTACGCCAAGTGAGTTGTCATTTGATGATGGTTGTGAATGTGGTCGCGGTTCTGTATGGATTAGATATTGAGGAAAGAGAGCAGAGAATTGGGTGATGTAGCATGAAAGACGAGCTTTTTTGAATGAGACTGTGAGTAATTGAGGTTGAAGATGATAAGGATGGCAGTTTTTTTGCATTGATTATGAAATGAGCGAAGTTTTGTAGATTAGTTATAGGTATGTTCTTCGGATTCTTCTAATTTGGATTTTCATTGCAGACTTTCAGCTGTCTTTGAGCAGTTGTGAAGGAATGTTTCTGTGGGAATGTTGGTGATGAATGTAGAAAAGAATGATATGCAATCTGTGATTGATATTGGGAGAAGAAATAATGAAAATGAATACCGTACTCCGAGTATATAATTCTTTTTGGTACATTCGATAGTAGAGATAGCTTGAATTTCTTATCTAAGTCGAGGGCTGTGGCTTAGGTTTAGTGTTGTTTGTTGATACAATTGTTTCTTTTAGGTGGATCAGAAGAAGACGGTAATGATGATTCAAGTGAGGATGATGACGGTAACAATGGAACACCGGAAACCCCTAGCACTGTCAGACGGGTATGTATTTTAAAGGCGATTAAACATGTAGGTAGTTAGTGTCTCTGCATATGACAGTTATCGTTAGTGTTTTTCTGTTGAAAAGTAAATCTATACGTTCAGACTAGCATCCTCATATATTAGTTTATTTTTACGTCTATCGTGAATGATGACAAAACGAAAATATTATTTTATTGATTTGAAAGAAGTTTCGTGAAACATTGCATGAATGAAGTAAAAGATTCTCGCAGTGTTCATTACGAATCTTTGTTAATGTCAGCAAAAAATAGTTGTTAAACTGTTCCGAGTGAAAGTTAGTACGTGAAGTTCAAAGATAAATGCGATGTGTAGTTTAAAACGTCAGATATTCATGTTATCATGTAGATTTTTACAAAACAGTCCGATAGAATAGATAAATATCACGAGCGTGCCGGAGTTCACAATCCTCTGCGTTTTAAAAATTTTTGTTTTGTGAATTGACGTAGGAAAAGTTCTTTTCTTAGAAAAATGCTTTGCTGAATTCCATAGAAAACATAGATGTTTTCATTTTGATAAGTAATTTTCATATTATTGTGTGACCTGGCACAATCGATAACTCTACAGGATCTCAATTCGAAGCACAACTTTTCTATCACTTCTTTTTTCGAATAGTATTTCTTTACATAAAATAACTAAGTAAGCCAGAAGATGGAGTTCGAAAATGAGTCGAATTTACCCCAATTTTTTGGTGCATCTTCTTTATAATACCATACAGCCATAGAACAACGAAGATTGTCATAAAACAGAGTTTTTTCGTAGTTAAAACGAAATTCCAATTATTATACACCATTCGACAGAGAATTCCTTAGGCAACGAGATGTATTGAATTTGAAATTTCCTCCATATCACACTTTTCAAATAGTGTGGAAGACGATCACATGTCGACAGAATATGCATGGTATGTGGTTACTTCGTATAAAATCTAGTGTTGCTGAAGTTATGAAAATGTATCAATAATAGGAAAATAAAGATAAATCATAGGGGCGAACATACAATCAATATGTCTATATATATTTATATACTGTCATTCATAAATTTAGGTTGTTACAAGCACATCTGGTGTTAGTCCTTTCAAGGATACAAATTATAAGAGCCCATGTGGTCGATGTGCTCGACGTTACATATTTGCATCATTTCTCATCGAAGGCGTTACGAGTGAACAATTACCCAAGGACGCTAGACAAAATTTTCCTCGAAATTTGAAAGCATATGTCCAGAAAGAAGTGGGAATATGCCAAGCAAGGCACTTGAGAAAAGTTAAAGTTACAAAATTAGATACGATCAGCGGTAAAAATGTAGCTGTCGAGTTTGTCGCTAATGTTAATCCACGATATCAGCAAGAATTAAACAATGCTATACGTCTCGTTCTTCTCAAACTGAATGTATGTTAAATTTTGGTATCTATTCTCGTTTATATTGTTTTCGTGTAGGCCAATAAAGCATTCAAAACTCCACAGAATTAATAACAACAGCAAGAACTTCATCACTCTTAACATTTCTCTATTCTGCATTTTATTGTTCAGAAGAGATGTGCTTCTAAAAAACTAATAAAGAATATCCACTGCAAATCGAGAAACGTTTTAATCGAACTTCATCCTCATGGTTGCACTTTCATCAGTTGTCATTACCCTCACCCACACCCTCTTATATTGTGCTATGCATCTTTCGACATTCCAATATCATATTTTCCTCATCTTTGTTTTCATCACGAATTAACAGAAAATGATGCGATCCAAAAAAGTATAGATCGGTCGGTGTGAAAGGTTCGCATGGTATTTCACGTAGACGTCTCTGTGGATCATTCTCTTGAGCATTGATAAGCAACATTCGTCGTTGAGATGATTCATCTTGTTCGTCGTTGACGAACAAAATCCATTGTTGGGTATCTTTACATTCAAAACAAGATTTCACACATAGGAATGAAGAAGTTTTATCGTCCTACCATAAACTGGTGATATCGAGAGAATTGCACAATGATGAGTATTAATTCGAAAAAGACATTTCATCGCATGAGAAACATCGCAAATGAGAATTTTGTCTGTAAATAAAGCGTCGATGGCCAATAGAGAACCACTCATTCGAATGCGGAAGATTTCCATAGTATCTTTCATGTTGATTTCATCGGAAAACAAATCTGGTTTCCAACAACGTTGAATCATCTGATTCGTTGAATAATGTTCAATAACATCACCTAACGATGTTCCAAGATTATGAACAACAGCGATAGATTCGCCATTCGCACAAATATCTTTGAAATAACCCAGGCCGATATCAACATATCGAACGATACGTTTGGTCGTGCAATTCAATTTCAATATCTGCTTTGACGTGGCAAGTAGAAATCCATTCACGTACGATGACCAGATCATTTGTTGAATATCTCCGTACGTTATCTGATCATAATTGATATCGCACAAATGTTCACCGCGATCATCGTACAATTCGAAGATGGATCGAGATGATTTATAGAAGAGTAAATACTTCGATGATACCGCAATGACAGACGAATTATAGTCAAGAGTAAAAGCAACCGTTGATGTGATTAAGAAGCGGTCTAGGTCAATATGAGATGCGCTTTGTGAATTGAGTGGAACTGAGGGATTTAAGTTTGGCTTCACTAAATGAATGATCGGGTTGATCTTGGAAATGATTAGTTCTAAGCGAGAAGATTCGAGTGTGCGCAACGATTGTTCTAATTTGATTGAGATCTATTTAGAAAATGTTCAGATGGATATCAATGGGAAGAAGATGCTATCCGAACCTCTTTTAAACTCATTTCGTTCTCATCACAAGCATTTAAAATCGTCTCTTTTCTTTTATTAAATTCTTCATCGTATTGTTCGTAAGCTGCGTGTACTTCATTTTTCATTCGGTTTATATTCTCAATCACAGTCGTTTGCCATTCATCTAATTGTTGACATAATTCGTAACGATTGTCGATCGATTGGATCGTTTTCAATCGTGCGCGAGAGTTTTCAATCGAGGAAATCAAATGCTTATGTTCCTTATCAATCGCTATTTGATGTTCGACAAGATGCCGTAAACAAAATATTAATGGACAGTGAGCACACGGCACAGTACTCGGTGCTTCGACACAATGTGCATAGGAACAAATCGATTCGACCGATGGACGAAAGCGTTTCAAAGTTGACATCTGAAAATAAAAAGCTCAAAATTTTTATCACGATGAACGATGTGCAACGCTCTTCGGATTATCACACATCTCGCCTATTTCAAGGAGGATGTCGCATCTGCGAAAAAAACTGAAATAAATCGAAAACAGAATTCTATATGACCAACGGATCAAGTTGTTCTTTATTCATCGTTCGTCAATATATTCTTATAATGATTTTTTTTCTTTTTTTCCATGTGCGCTTATTCCAAAATAAAAAAAGCGTACAACAGAAAAACAAGCACTTCGGCACGTTTAACGGTACGATTTTTGGTATTTGGAACGTGCACCTGGACCACCGAATTTCTTAGGTTCACATCGACGGGGATCAGCAACAAGTAATGTTCGATCGTATTGTACGAGAATGTCTCGAATCTGTTTCTTTGTTGCTTCATCGACGTATTTCTGGTTGTAAGAGACGATTGATTTAGCTAATGCTTGTCGAATAGCATAGATTTGTGCAATACGACCACCACCTTTGACTCGAATTCGAACATCAACATTAGCAAATTTGTCACGACCAAGAAGATAGATTGGTTCTTCGAGTTTGAAGCGAAGTGCCTGCGGCTCAACGAGGTGAAGTGGTCGACCGTTAACACGGATTGAGCCGTGACCTAGAGCGGTTCAGAAATAAGTTTTCCCGAAGAAGCATTTGAAGAAAATCGTTCACCTTGTTGACAGACAGCAACAGCTGTAGCTGTTTTCTTTCGACCAAATGTCTGCACACGTTGTTTTTGAACTTTCGACATGATTTTTCTGTTAACAGAAATCTAGAACAAGTCAAAATAGATCGAAAATCCGAAACGTCTTTCCTATGTTTATAAAATGTGAATGAAATAAACAAGATTTTTTCAATGATGACTCATTTAGTTCGAAAGATTGGCCATTTAGTTTGATATTCAACAAGATTTCGGTTTTCGAGAAAAAAGTGCAATCGAATCGATTAAAAATAAAATTTATCTTTATTTCTAATTGTATACTGTTTAATAGCTGAAAATCAACTAGCGACATCTTTTACGGAGAGATCGATTAGCCAATGTTCTTTCGAAAGTAATAAAACCCACCACATTTATCCATTGCAATTGATCTCAAAGACAAGAATAAAAGATCTATATTCGGTTCAAGCAATCATGCTCAATTTATCACCGAACAGTAGCTTTGTACGTGATACATCAGGTATAATCACAGATCGTTTGAAACTTTTACTTAATCAAACATCTCAACGGCAATTGATCAATCGTGATAAGCAAGTCACACAGAAAAGAATCTTATTCAGTGTGATTTTTTTATGTCTTGTTCAAATTATTGTGTATGTTGTTCATTGCAATGAAAGAAGTAACAAACTGTTTTTTCGTTTTGTTTAGTCCAGACAGTTTTTTGCATTTGCATGACAAAATTTGGAATGCTAGTGAGTATTGCTATATTGTTACACGATTTTCAAATGATTTCATCTAGAAAAATTCATTATTGTTGCTTGTATTGGTTACACAATTCGCGTCATTGCTCATTATATGAATATATCATTAGCTAAATACATCTTTTTGACTAAAAATGAATTGAAACAATTAGGATTACCGATGCCAGGTTAGTAAGGATATTTACTCAAGTTGCAAAGCTTAATTTTTCTTCTAGAGCCAGGCATGATCGTTTGTGATGATCCTCTAGTTGCCGAAGCTGCTTACAATCATAATAAATATCTCAATCGGCTCCTATGTTGGATTTCACCTCAATTATTGTACACATCAATTCTTGACAAACAAAAAGCAGTTGGTCCAACACTTCCTCTACGTGTCTTAACAGCCACGCTTGCAGATCGTGTTGCTTCCTTGGTATACACTCGCCCAGTAACATCACCGAATAAGATGGACCAAAAGGTTGGGCCCGATGAAAGATGTGAAATGAAAACTTCTATCAATATTTCTTCCAGAGAGATTTCTATGATCGAACAAGTTTGAACATGCCATCACCTGATCCATTGGCAACGTTGAGAAATAGTGTCTATTGGCAATCATCTCCAGGTATATGACTAATTCTTTTTTCATATTAAACATTTTCGTGATAATAGAATCGCCTTCCACGAATTTAAGTGATTGTTCGCGCTATTTAAATGAAATCGAACGTGAAGCGTTAGATCTGTCAACAGCGAGTCATAATCGAAGCTTAAACGATTGTAGGTTCTACATTTTGTAATCTATAATTCTTCTAAATTTTCATATTTCGCTAAGCATTCGGCCGCAGTCCTATTATGGCAACCAACGCGATGAACGATACAGTCGCCGAACTTCGTTCTCGTCCGTATCAAATGGCCCATGTTCGTTCGGCGACAAGTCAGAACGGATCGACAGTTGTTGACGACGACGCACGTAAATCCGATTACAAACGAATCATAAGTAATGGTGCAACACCTGGTAGCAGTGGACAAACAGGCACTACACAGAACGTTTTGGTAAGCACAAAGCGTTCACAAGAAAGTTCTCTTCGATTGACATTGATTTGTTTGATAGAAATGGCGTAAAGTACGCATGGACGGACCACAATTATATGTCCTACGTGAAAACATGCGCAAAGTAAGAGATATATTCAGTTTTAAATTATGAAATGTTCTGCTTTTATGGCTTAGTGGTTAACTAAAGCGATTCTCATTCCATTAACAAGCGAAATTGAGAACATCAATCGTTCATTAGTTGCTCTGGGTCATACAGATATAGTCATCGGCAGTAAGTGAAACAAATCTTCGCTTCAACTTTCTTGCATTTCGTTTATAGAAACTACCGTGAATGAAATGAAATCATTCATTCGTTCGTGTACAAATTCAACATTAGTTTCTCAATTGAATAAAATTTTACCAAATTTTGAAATTCATTCCAATCAAGAATACATTCTCTCACGTATACAAAGTAATATTGAGCTTTCGCGTTTGGAGAAAGCTGAAACACTCATTTTCTTTACTTGCAGTTCTTGCTCGAACATACATGGCGGATTATAATTGGAAATCGAATGTTGTGACTGACGCTGAACTTGTATTCAATTTATTTTGCATTCATTTCGATCAACGTCTCACGCCTGATCCACGATTTTTGGACGGAAGAGTTTTTCGCGGAAATTATGTCGTTCGACAAGCACAATTATCCAGTAAATAGATTTTCTTTACTTCATTAAAAATGTAACATATTCGCGCATGTTTAGACACAGCTCGATATCCGACAGCCATCTTTGTCTATCAAGAAAAACCACCGATCTATAAAGTTTTATCCAATGCAGAAATTCACGATGTACCAGCAGTAAGTCACTATTTGATCGTCGAAGAGAAGTAACGTTCTATGATCTTCTTTTTATTCAAAGGGTGATCATAATCTACTTGATTGTCTGCTTCTCTTTGTTGAATGCGCTAATTCCACTCGAAATGGACATCTCGGAGCATTGAATTTGGGTGCAAGTGGCGTGGATATTTTGTGGACAATAAGTTCACCAACATCAACATAAACATATTTGAATAGAAACCAATTAGATGAATTTTTCCTTGTGATATTTAAAAAAATAATTCAGATGTGCAGATATTTTTGTATTCATTTCTTTGCTTTTGTTATTTAATGGCTCTTCATTAGGTTCACATATAAAAAAAAGGTCTTAGTGACAAAGATTTGAACGTAAACATCATAAGAAATTCATGACTTGTCACCAATTATCACTGTTGTCTGGGATAATATTGATTCTATTTTCTGTCCGGATGTGCATTCGACTGAGAATGTCAATACAACGAGAGAATAAACTTTTAGACATTAACAACTGATCGAAATTAATAATGTGAAACACATTAAGAGCCTCACTGCTCACAGTATGCAGGAAGATTAACATCCGTTTTTGAGTGAATAACAAGGTCTGTAAAACTCATCATACACTAGCACATCATTGTGGAGACAGTTAAACATGGTAGGTGTCGAACGTTTCGACTCTATAACTCGTATTGTATTACTTGGTTTTTCTAATCTAGGATTTTGATAAATTTCGAAAACATTATGGCATAATCATTGTTCTTTGCGCATTCCTAAGTCGAATAATTTTCATTGGATTCTGTTGGAGTTATGGTTCAATCATAGCTCAATTTAAAAAGCAGCAATCATCCTTGTCGGATGGAGAATTAAGTAAAGGAATAAAAATTGTGTACGGATTGATTAAAGCGCTCGTTTTCTTCATACAGGTTGGATTGGTAGCATTGGACAGAGCTTTGGTGGTCTTCTGGCTCCACTGATTCTTTTTCTCGCTCGTCGATATGGTCATCAAATCGTGTTCATAGTTTCACTGCTCATCTGTGCTATGTCATTGTTTCTGTCTTCATGCGTTCAAAATCTTCATTGGCTATTGATAACTTATTCATTTCCATATGGTTTTGCTAACGCGGCGATTTTCATCCTCGGAACGTTAGTCTGCGGTGTTTATTATCCGGTTCGGCAACAGTCGAAACATATTTTCGTCATGTGTATCATTTCTACAGGATTTCCCCTGGGTTATCATATCATGAGTGCATTGATATTTTCATCTATTGAAAAACACGGATGGCAAACGATGAAACGACACATTGGTTTCATGGAAATCATGATCTCGTGTATTCTTGGTCCTCTGTTTACGATGAAGTATTTACCATATGCAGTTTCAGGATATCAACAACCATCGAGTTCAGTAGTACAAATGAACAGTCGACGAACTTATTTTTCTAAACCAATTGTTATTTGGATGATGGGAATATTTTCCACAATGTCAGCAATCAATAATTTTCTTCTTCATTTCGTAAGTTTGAACTTGCCAAGGATATGTTTGCAATCTATTCTTTTAGCATAGCTATTTGGAATCTCTTCATATCCCTGCAGCTCGTGTTGATCTTTGGTTTCGTCTACACGGCCTATTCGATGCACTATTTCGGATTCTAATTCCAGTTTTCGTTCGTCTCTATCCAATCGATATTATCTACTTATTTCCTACCTGTGTCGTTAGCGGCTTCATCTTTCTCTTATTAACATTCGGTTTGCTGTACACAACCATATACGCTCTAGCAATTTTACCGATTGTTTGTAAGTGCTTGTCAGACAACGACAATGATCGAATGTCAAAATCGTTTCTGTAGTGTTTAGTTTTACATCAGCGGTTACAACATCTCTTCAATATACAGTCTCCAATCAACTATTCGAAAACGATCAAACAGAACAAGGCTATGTTTATCATGTCATCATCACAAGTCTCGGATTGATCTTAGGTCCAGTAATTGGGGGTACAGATTCATTATTCGAAAGAAAGAAAACCAATGTACTTCTCTTTTAAGGTTTTTTTCTTGATGTGACAAACAGTTATAAATCAATTATGCTCACATCAATGCTATTTCTACTCATTAGTTTGATTTCATACGGCATAACCATCTTATCTTTGAATAAGAAGGAAGAAAACTCATCAACACAAAACGAAATGTCTAACTTTTAATTCAATTCCTTCCATCGAGCCTGTTTTTAAACATTAGACGATTGCTTTATGCCTGTATCAACACTAAAATTGACTTGAATCGGTGTTGCCATATTCGTATTCATTGTCGGACAAGAACATGAATCTTTAGAACTGATCGCTGACGATTTTTCACCACACAAACATTGGCAATCTAAGCCATAGCGCGGTTTAGAAATGTTTTTGATTATTTGTCGAAATTGTGATCGATCCATCTGACATTCGATCGGAGGTGTGTGCTGTTGACGAATGCCACAGCATGTGCAATCACAATCGAGAAAGCGTAATGTAAATTGTTCGTCTTTGTGTTCACATGACATTTTCTTAGCTTAGTTATTTGCAAATAGAAGAAAAATAGAAAAGTTTTATATATGTGTATTGAGCGCTTGAAAAATAAATTCACTCGTTTGAATATCAACAACAATTTATTACTCGAAACGCCATGTAAAAGAATTCGCTACAAAAAAAATACAACAAAGTCGTACATGCAAATGGATCATCTTGAATTTCGTCAATATTGTCTATTTACTAAAAAAAGATTTGTGGCTTTTACGCAGTATAGTAGATATTATCTTGAGACGCTTGGGCAGGCTGAGTTTGATAGGTATACTGTTGCTGTGGTTGTGCTTGATGAAATGGTTGTTGTTGTTGTTGATGGAAATGCTGTTGCTGATGGAAATGTTGTTGTTGCTGCTGTTGCTGCTGCTGTTGTTGTTGAATTTCGAGCACAATCTGTCGGATGTAGTCTTCAGTCATAATAAATCGTTGACCATTCATTGTAACTAAATAGAGGTTTTCTTGACCATCGAAACGCGCACTATTTGTTGAATTATCATTCGGATGCGAACTAACTCCGCTCGCAATCAGATTGTTTGCTTCGTCAGGATCAATCACTTCAACGATGATTCCTTGTGCAGCCATCATTTGATAGTACTGATTGAAGAACTGTACGTTAGGATGCGCTTGTTGTTGCGGTTGTTGTGGTTGCGCATGAGCTTGGTAGAATTGTTGCTGAGGCATTTGCGCTTGAAACTGATGCATCGGATGTTGAGGATACATGTAAGCGTTAGCATAAGGCTGCTGTTGGTAATAGGTCGCGGCAGGTGCAGTCGGCATTGCATAGACTGTTTGACGGATATGCGGGTTTGCATAAATGAACGAATGAGAATATCGTTGTTGAGGATAACTTTCATAATTTGTATCGGAGTCAGATGAGCGAAGTAACGGTGGGTCATCTGGTTCTTCAACAATAGGCTTCGTCGATGACGAATTACTTGCGACACTGTTATGCTCATCTGTATCAGAATCGAGCTCAATAATGCGTGGATTTTGACGAGTTGTCTTGCTTCTCATTAGACTATGACCAACACGAACCGAATTGAACTTGTTCGGATCTATACAAACGACGATGTAAAGAAAATCAGATGAAAACAAACCATCTACTTACTGATCAATCGTTGTAATGCATAATAAAGAATTTCGCCTCCATCAGGTGAACGACGTAGGAAATCGTGCTTAGTCAGCAATACTAGAGCTTGACCATTCATCTGAAATTTAGCGCTCGTTGCTTTCATTAATTCAAACTTTCGACATTGTTCTTCCACCCAACGTTGAACATCAGTCGATGACCACTTTGTTACATCTTTATTTGGAATATCTGGCAACGTTTGTGAAACGCGATCTGCAGACGAAGATTTCACAATCGAAGGTTTACTTCCATTTTCCATGATCGTCGTTTGTTTTAACGTCCCTTCACTGTCAGCTGCTTCATTTGGAGTGACATTTACTCGGTAACGAACTTGTGATAAATACTCATAATAACCATTTACAGGTAGTGATCTTAATCGGTGACTAATCATTATAGAGATGGACGAGAGAAGGAGAAAAGCCTAGTGTAAGAGAAAAGATATTGTATATGTTGTATATGCGAGAGAAAGTAAGAGAAAAAGAAATGTTATAGATGCAATAAAATATTGTACGAGTGAGCAAGCACGAACATATATTGAGTTTTTTTGCTCACTGTCTTCATTATACTTAGTTGAATGGTTGATCGAACGAACTAGAGAAAGAGAGAGAGACAGAGAGAAAAGGACAGGGTGAGAAATGAAAAATGGCTCGTCTCTCGATCAGTTGTTTTGTACTCGTAATTGCAATGATACGCAAATCTGTTCTAATAGAACAAAAATTTTAAATTATTTTACATTGAAATTTTTGATGAAGAAAATTGACCGTATATGAGATATATATATGTACGTATAACTGTAGTTCTCTTTTGACTTTTGTTTCGAATAAATCAAAAGAATCAGTCAAGCAGAACTGTGCGAAATGAGTGAACATATGCATCGTTTCGTTGTTGGACTCAATTGTGTGTCCTATCTCTTATGTATTAAAAGAAAATGTTCTTTTTTTTCACCTTCTCTCGATCAATCATCGATACTTGCTCTACAAAATTGATTTGAATTTTCTTTTTCAATTTTTTATCAATCACAAAAAAAAGAACGAACGAAGGAGAGACGATAGTATTAATCTAACGAGCAACAGTACAAACAGAAAGTAAAGGACATGTATGACTTTTCGAACAGTATGAAGGTAAGGCAAAGATGCTTGGATCAATCGCACCTTTCTTGAAACTAGTTACATCGAATACCATCAAATCATTCGGTTGTTGGTCGATGGCATATGGTACTTGAGTGGCATCGACTTGCCAATAGAAGTTATCTTGAAGACCTTTTTTATCCCAAACTTGATATTTCACTGATTCAGTTGTATTATATCCGATGAATTTCGAGTCGGATAACCAATCGGGTTTAACAATGCCACAGCCACTTTCTGCAGTGCAACACATGCAGCATGATTTCAAGGCAGGAAAGATAAGATAACGAAGACCTTCGACCACGAGATGAGTGCAAGGTGTGTCTTGGAAGTATTTGACAGAACTACAGTAACGATCGTATTTGCCTGTTGAACGGTCAATTCGACTAACGAGACAAATTCAAATGATGAAAACAACAATCGCGTAAAAACAAAGGCTTACACAGCTTTCTTGTCAAAGTCGTAATAATAAGTTCCTTGAATGTTTGTACCTGTTCCAACGACGGGAAGTGTACTCGTTTCGTTGAATGTTTCTTGAAAAGCAATTGGCCATACTGGTGGACTTGGATCAGCTGAAAATTTTCGGAACAACAAAGAGTGAATCAACGCATAGGATAAAATAAATTACCGTAAATGCTGAAAACCACTGCAACCAATGTGAGAAACAATTGATGATAGTGCATATTCTAATCTTAATCTAACAAACTAATAATTGACTGAGTAGATTTTATAGTAAAAATAGAAATGCTGATCAAAGCGTTGAGATAAAATGCACAGCTGCTAATCTCTTTAATTGAATACCACATGTTGTATCTCCCAAATGATCGAAATAAACTGTTTTCTATTCAAAAGATTCACGTCATGATGATTACAGATTGTTAAGAAAAAGAAAATGCAGGTCATTGTTGCATATCGCACTGATTTCGAAGATCATTATAGATGTCAGCCACGATCAGCTGTTCAAACGAAAGCATTCTGTTGTTAGCTGAAGACATAGCTACCGAGCGTTTAATGGCGATATGTTTATGTGCTTGAAGATTTTCACACCCTATGCTGAATTTACATACGTCAATTGAATCTTACATAACAAAACGATGACTGCAGTAATGAATCTATTCGGTTCGATTGTACCAAATCTAAATACAATCTTTCTAATTGATACAAGTGGCTCAATGTACTCATGTTTGAATACTGTTCGTGAGCACCTTTCTGCTTACCTTCGCGTGCATGCTGTTGACATACCGAATCCATATCAAACAATACTGTTTAATCTAATTGAATTTAATTCGAATGTACGTCGTTGGGCTGATCGATGCGTATTCTGGTCACACCCATCCGTTCTCGTTGCCGAGGACTGGCTACGTACCTTAGAACCGAAAACAGGTACTAACACATTGGGCGGTTTACTAACTGCTTTTGCTGATTCCTTATGTCAACAAGTCGTTCTGATTACTGATGGTATACCCGACCAAGAACCGCAAGTAATTATCAATTTTCTTCAGCATCAACAACAAGAAAAACGGCCATGTCATATATTCTATATCAATACACCGTCAAATACCGAACAAGAACAAGAAACAGTTGTCAAGTTTCTACAAGATTTAGCAGCATTAACGCGCGGTTCGTTGACTATCGGCTACTTTTCACGAACAGGTTCATTAGAAAATCTTGCACCGATGGTAAACTATCAAATTGAAGATGCAACAAATCCTCTATTAGTCTTGGATACATCGTTACCAGCACCCATCGGTGGTCCTCCTATGGATACGGCTGTTTCATCTGAAGTCGGTACACTTCTGGTTGGACAAGAGTGTTTAGCAAGAAAAGATTCCGATGGATACTACTATCGAGGAAAGATTCTGAATCAAGTAAGAATTCGAATGTGATTGTGGAATGGATTCTATTTTGTTCGTAGTTGAATATTAATCAGTTCATGGTGGAATTTGGACCACGATCAACTGGTGGATTTAATGAATCTGATTTTCAACCGACTTTCCTATTTGATATCATTCATTATACAGATGCTCTAATGCATAAAATTCAAACAGGAGATTTTGTTCTTGCTCCTGATGGACAACAAGGCCGATTCGTACCTGGCGAGGTGCTGGATGGTTTCGAAAGACGAGCATCATGTGAAAGTAAATATACCGATAGTAGAAGGCGATATAAATAACAATTTCGATATGAAATATGTATTTGTAGACGATGAAATTCGTCCGCTAGTCATTCATTTTGCCAATGGAAAAACTATCACATTGAAACGATTACAAGAAGCAATTTGGATACCACCCGCTATGTCAGTAGACTTGTCGGAGCCTGTTGTTTGAGTGCGTCATCATTTTTTTCTCTCTAGATATGAACGTATCAAGCTGGAGCTAACTATTCCTCCAACTGCCCGACAATTTCTTCAAACTCAATCTGTCGCCTATCCAACAAAAGTTCTACCCGGTTATCCAATGCCGGCACCATTTCCGATGACCTCAAACGAATGGCCGTTCTTTGTACCAAATCAGCCGTTTCATTCTATATCGCCATGTGTACTCGTCCCTCATCAAACCGTACCAGCAAGTGTTAAAAGTGATGAAGTCAACAATCTAGTTATGATTTCCCAACAAAGACCACAAAGTCTAATGACGAGTGATGAACTCAATCGAAAAGTGGATGATCAAATAAAGCAACATTGGCTTTTACTTGGTGAACGATCACCTCCTGTGACTTCAACACCACCATTGCCACCATCCCATGCTCACTCACATCCACATTACTCTCATCCTCCTCGTCACCAGCATCATTCACATTCAACAAATTCATCACCAGATCCATATTCAACGAGAAAGAAGAATGTTTGTTTCAATGAAGCATCTTCTATTCGACGATATTCGGTTGATGATCTAGATATGACTCGAGCACCGACTCCATTGAAATCATGTCTGAAATCATCAACAGGCAAAACAACACCCGATGTACAGCGACCCTGCGCAAGTGTCATTCATCATGCCCATACGCAAACGATACCAATATGTCACGGACCAAGATCAGACAGTGTTGCATCGTCACATAATGTTTACCGTTCACCATCAGTTCCTACTTCAATTGAACATTGGCATACGCGACAATTGAAATCCGCACCTCGTAAGACTTGCCACTCGATTTTACTATCAATAGGTACTACGATATCTTTCTAGCGCCTTCTGCTATACCCAATCCTCGAACACAAGAATGTCACCGACGACATTTAGGTCATCTGTACGAAAAAGTATGAGTTGAAAAATTCTCTGTTTTCTTACAATGAATGTTGCTCGATGACAGGCTCAACACGAAGTCAAAGAAGAACTTCAACAACAACAAGCTCAACGCGAACAATACAAACGACATCAAGCGAAAGAACAAATCCAATGTATTCAAAATCGTCAGCAACAAGAAACTGATAAATCGGATCGTATCATGGATGCCAAACGACAACATCGTAATCAGATTATGTATCAAAATCAACAAAGGTAAGCCATGATCAATAACATAGCAAAACAAAATCCATTCTTTCTCAGAACACAAGCAGCAGAAGAACGAGCCAATAATCAAACACATTTCAGACAAAGCCAATATGCACAGCGAGTTCTGGATCAAGCACAGACACGTCAAGTCGGTGAACAAAAGACCGCTGAGCAAGCAGTATGGATTTTAGAAAATCTCTTTTTAAGTTTCTTTTCTCACGTTTGATTTGTTCATTTTAGCAACGTCGACAGAAGGTCGAAGCTCAGCGAAATCGCACTCGCCATGAAATCACTCTTGCCGAAGAAGCCGATCATTTATACAAAGACGTTGTTGCGCGTAAATTTCGGGAAGATGCCGATTACAAAGCGCATGTTCGACGTGATCGAGAAGACAAACGAAACGATCTTATTCGTGATATCGAACAACGACGCATCGCTTGGTCAAATCCAACAATTTTCTCATAGAAACAAATGTCTATTGTCTTTCTGTACTGTATTTTATATATACATATATAGAGTGGGGATATAGTCTATGTATCGTCTTTACTATTGTTGTGAAATACGAAGTGTTTTACTATTTGATTAATACATAAAAAAAAACGAACACACACAAAATGAAGAGGAGAGAACATGGCAAAATATAAACAGTTACTATTTTTCATTGACCGTAAACAGGATATTGTGGATAAGACATAAATTGGGATTGAGAGAGTTGATTATTATCAGAGAGATTTGTACTATTAGAATATTGAGCGAGCGCAACGTAACATTTCATAAATAAAGCTTTGATTCGACAAGCAGATCGGTGATCCGTACCGGTTATACGTTGAATTTCTTGTTGAAGAATATTGACAAGTTTGTCGAATTTACTATTATTCATTGCTTTATCTTCATCGTTCTCAGTCATTGTTATAAATGTATGAAAAAGAAAGAGTAAGACAGGGAACGTATCAATTAATGCTGCATTCGCAACTGCTTGTGATGCGTGATTGTATTGATTTTTCCATATACGAACCGAATTCATGTAGATCGAATGATAATCAAAATTGAGTGGAACTATGAACGGCAGATCGATTAAACGAAGTAAACTCTCCAATGCTGATGATGTGGATAGTTGATCATAGCTAAGATCATGTCCTAGTTGCTCGAGAAGATCAGTGATTGGAATTGATGGCGCTTTACTCGATGTCTTTGTTGTTGCTCGCGGAGCACGATCTTTTGGCATGGCAGTCATTCCAACGCGAACGCATTTAGCTTTTCGACATGCTCGACAATCTTTTCGATTGGATTTTGTTATATTTGGTAGTGGAATTTCACACGAGTGCTTGATTTCGATACGTGGATCTAATAATTGAAAAAAAAACAGAAACGTTTGCTGAATGCTGATATCGATCAATCATGTGCAAAGTTCGATCGAGAGAGATAATATCAGCAGGTATGATATGCGTGACCTTACCTTTTGTAACTCGTCGATAGAATGCTTTGCACGATTCGCATGTATACGCACCAAAATGATAGCCGGACGATTCTTCGTGACATACGAGACACGGTTGTTTGCTAGCACTAGTACTACTATTGCTGGAGTTGGATACTGATGTGACTAGAAAACGGACATCGTCTTTCTCTTCTATTTTTTTCAATGTATAAGTGAAAGGAAAAAAAAGAAAAATACAGAGACAGGTTGGCATCCATTTCTGGATGATGTCGAATAGTACATACCATCGTGACTAGGTAGTTTGATCATAGCTGAATCCCATTGTGACATTGTTGATTGATAGTCAGGTTGAATATCAATGGATGATGATAACGAAGTCAATGAACGATATGATGGTGCGGATGGCACCGTCGTCGTTGTATTCGTGTACATGGAGTGAAGATTTGGATAGGAATCTGTTGTTGACATGTATGTTGACGACGGATAATCCATTGATGGTGCATTATATGATGACGTTTGAGATGTATATGGATTCATGGAATAATTATTTGTGAACATATTCGAATATGGATCGGTGAGATAAGATGACGAAGCGTCAGGTAATGGTTGATAATCATAATTATTCTCGATAGTTTGATATTGAACTGCATTAGGTGTATGGTTGAAGTCAAATGACGGTGAGAAATAAAAAGATTGATTGCTGGCATTGTTATTTACCATTGCTACTGAGGACGAGGAAGAAGTCGATTGCCACACATCACTGGTTGTTACAAGATTACTATTAGCTGTTGTAGATTTAAGGAAACTAAACAAGATCGATGAACTTTATCTTCGCACTCGAACTCTCTGTCTCTTCGTTACCTGTCTGGAAATTGATGAGTTGGATACAAATGCATATTGTCTTTCGTTTCCAAATCAACCATATTTTCAATATCTGCTGATCCGTCAACGAAATCGTATTGCATCATCCTTTCCAAGGCTTACTGATCTAGAAGGCAAGAAATTTTTCATTCTTCATTTTCGTTCTCAGTCATAACTTAATGATAACGATGATGAAGTGATCAACTCTTCGTTCGCTTCTTCTTCTTCTTCTTCTTTTCGAATTTTTAATTATATGAACTATGGTCAACATATCTCTCTGTATTCTCCACCCATTTGCAATGATGCACATGCTCTCATAAAGCGCATTTTATGTTGATCATGAGTGTCATGTGTTTTAGCGATGTGAGATATACACATCATGTATCTATATGCATCACACCCGTATGTTTTCAAGGATAGTAGGATAATGTGTACAAATAAACGATTGAGATCTTCCTTTCGTTTTCTTTTTCGCTAGTAATGGTTCACTTCAACTTTAGTTAATTATTCGTGTCGATAGACTCTGTCGCAACAGTCGAATAAACAAAACAAACTAAAGTTCAGCTCTTTTTTTGTCTAGATCGAAAGGAGTTCGAGGTCAATATGATTTTCGTCGTGCGCATATCCAGATTCTCATGAGGTTATCTCATACCTGTGTGGATGTCGGTCATCGAGGTTGCACTGATATTCTCTCTTTGGTTTGCTTTTTTCGAATACGACGAGATGAAGAATATTTTTTAGGATAATGCGATTCGTTCTCTCTGGCCAGCCAGCTCATTAACTTGAAACAAGATCAACACAGTCCACCAACGAATCACTCAAATCGAGACAGACACAGACTAGTTTCCTTTTCTCTCTCTCTCTCGAAGACTAAATCAGACATATGAGACATCGTATTCTTACCTTCGTTCTCCTTCTTCCTCTCTCTCGCTCTCTTCTGTTTGATGTTGGCCCAGTTTCCAACCCGCCACTGCCGAATGCAAGAGTGAGAGGGAGAGAGGGAAAAAGATTTTCGCGCACGCAGAAGAAAAACAAGATTGGTTGAGATGCCACACACAGAAGCCAATCAGTGAATTTTGCACATCACACACAAAGACGAAAAAAACTAAATGTTTCAGTTGCACAGTGAAGAAAAAGTGCAAATATTAACTTTCTTTTTTCGACTCGATATTTGTCTTCATTGCTATTAGCGTGTCAAACTAACTTCTCTTTCAATAGCTTTTTATTTGCACCGATTGTTTTCCTCATAAAAGGAAGTTGCCAACATTATCGAGTCAATTAAATTGTCACCTCAATTTTCGTAGACCAATCAAAGTTCTATGATCAATCCTTTCACTACTAGTTCAGTCTTTTTGTTTTCATGATCGCTCGCATCAATTGAAATGAAATGATACATGTGTACAGATTCGAATGTTGTGTTAAGTGACACCTTAGTGTCAGAACTGAAAGAGCAAACAGCAAAGATTATCATTTATGGTTAGGGAATAGACGCAATACCGGACACGAGTACATCAGACGATTGTCTCTTACTTTCACTCTCTTGAGTTCGATCAATAGATTTGATAAGCTTAACAGGCAACAACATTTTCGATGAAGTGATTTTGTTAAAAAACAAACCGACACTTTTTTCAAATGTCATTTAGATAAATATCATTCACTTGTGTTCTTGTCCCTTTTTTTATTGACTTATGACATCAGAAGCTCAGAAAAACTCGTCCATGAACTTACCGTACAGATCTGTGTATTCATCATTGATAACCTACATTTTCCATTTATCCCTAATGGATTCAAAATGATATCAGGGTAGATGGATTTATCAAAGGAAAAGAGAGAGAGCACATTCGTTGATTAATTATTGTCATGTTCATTCTCTTGTTTCTTTTTTCACAGATGAACAAAAAGAAAACCAGATATGATCATCAAGGAACACTCAATGCGATACTTAAATCATTTATAAACAATGCATCGATCATTTCTATGCGCCAAAGACATTCCGAATGTCAGTTTAATCTGAAGGAAATTCAAATAAAAAAGATCTATCGATTGAGTTCTATCGAAGAAGAAGAAATAGATATTGGACAATAATGAAAAGCATCTGAAATGGTTTTGGCGATAACCGTAGGATAGATTAGATCTTCTGTTGTTTTTTATTGACAAACTTGTTATCCGATCACCTTCATGGCATTGTTGTTTATCAATTCAATGAATAGAAGACAATTGCACAAACAATGCACCGGTACACACTGTTCACGGCCTTGTATACAATTTTTGTGCTTATTATTAACACAAGTCATCAATGGATGATGCGTAGGCAATGATGATTATCATTCATCATTAACTTTTATCCTAGTCATCAATTATCATATTAAGAAAAAACGACATAAAAGAAAAACACACTATTGATACACGCAAACCACAGACGGAAATATGTTGGAAAAAGTGCGATCTTAGACAGAACGAGTTTGAAATAGCTATCAACATCAATCGATGACTACCTAACGACAAAATCACTTTTTCAATCGAAGAGACGCTTTGCAATCGATAGAAAATTTATTAATCATACATATCATTTCCTTTTGATTCGTATCGTAAAAAAATCTGAATGTAATCCTCTTGCTGTGTTTAGCAAGGTTTTTCTGTGGCTATTGATTAAGATATAAAACACATGGTTTTGTGTTTTTTCGATTTGCATGATCGGCTTGTCATCTGTTTTGTCAGCGGTAACAAGCTTGGCCTATGTAAGCACAATCGATCGAATACTTTATTAGAATAAATAAAGAATGAGAAAACGAACGAAAATATACGTACAGTGGCTATTAACGTCGGTCGAAGTCCGATAAGAATCGACGCCTATCAATCATTTTCATACTAACATCTATCAATACATTTTAAGGACGAAAGAAATCTGGTTAGTTTCCCTCGATGGAATTACGTCGATGATAGAAGGTTATAGAATTGTTTAAAAATGATTTTTGACATATCATCTCGTGTAAATTGTAATTATACGCGACATTTGTATTATTCATTGAAGCGTAAATAAATGTAGAGAGAAAGAAGAAGAAGAAGAAGAAGAAATGTACAGTCCAGCCGCTTTGATTTCATTCAAAAATCTATGATTTCTCGTCAACATCACCAAGCTTAGTTGCAAAATGTTCATTCTCTGCTTGATTTAGATACTGTAATGAATCGATTACTTGAGGATCTGTGGTTCGGAAACCCAATGCGACGCTTTGTACCACCACCGCCACCACCAATCTTTTTTCACGGCCGTCACACACCTTTCCATCCATTTTTTGATTATATTCATCCAGTATTCGATCGATTAGTAAGAGGTGAAAGCACAAACTTTGAAACAATTGACATTTTTCTTTCAGTCACCGGCATTTTCCGATGATAATCCTCATGATTATTATAACTTACATGTTCGTCGACCACCGTCATGTATGCCGGATCCATTTCTGAGATCGGCGAAGACACTGAAACCATTCAATCGCGAATATGTTACCTCGACTTGTTTAGGTAAAGGTGGTTTCGGACAAGTCTATGATGGCCGACGACGACTAGACAATGTACCAGTTGTCATGAAATTTCTTCCCAAAGATCGTATACTCAATTGGGGAGTGTTCGAAGATGTAAATGATCACATAACTCACATAGAAATTCTTATGGAAAAACTTTTCTTTGCTCTGCTAGAAACGCGTCCCATATGAGATCGAACTTCTCTGGCGCCTTCGTGGTTTATCTGGTGTTATTCGCATCTTCGAACATTTCGAAGAACCCGAACGCTTTATATTCATCATGGAAAAGATTCCCAACTCATGCACACTGTTTCACTTTGTGATGGAGAGTACGCCCTTAGCTAATACAGAATTGTTACGACATATCTTTCGTGAAATGATTCGAATTAACATCGCACTACGTACCTATGGCATCTGGCATCGAGATTGTAAACTTGAAAATATTCTCTATTGTAAAAATGATCGTTCACTATGCTTTATCGACTTTGGTTCAGCAGCTCCAGCGCAAACAGAAGACTTCTATGAATTCCAGGTTCGTTCAAGCTTCTTTCCGAGTCTTTTCGAATGTTTCTTCTTCAGGGAACATTAGAAACGATGGTACCAGAATGGATTACGCAGAAACGATACGACGGTGAACGTTCGTGCGTGTGGGCATTGGGAATTTGTCTGTATTTCTTGTTATTTCAACAATATCCATTTCGGTCGAAAGTTGCAATTATCAATGGTCGATCTCAACTTCCATTTCTAAGTTCGAGTGATAAAGATGCATATCATACGATGAAACAATGTTTACATCCGAATGAACATCGCCGTCCGAAACTGGATACACTACAAAGTTTACCTTGGCTTGATTAAAACCAACCGAATCGATTTGAATGATAATGAAGGAGAGAAAGCAAAAATTCATTTGTAAGACGTAGTGAACTGTCAAATAAAATCATTTGTTCTCCATTTTACTTTGTTGTTGCTTCTATCTATTCATATATGACTATGTACAATCAAAGCAAAAAATCGTGTTCATTGTTTGAATACGCGAGTAGAGTTAACGAAGATGAGCATCGTTCATGCGAATAAAATAGAAAACCGACGAGTACATCAAATGTCCTTCACAGTTTGTTTAGCAGTGTTCGAGTATGTATCTTTATTCTTTAATTTCGTTTTCAATCAATGCAGAAAAAGAATGTTGGTGAACGAAACAAACTAAACAAGTGTGCCAGTACAACCAGCACCAGAACAGTCGCCTGTTGGATATGTATCGGGAATTATTTGTGTTTCCGTGGTTAATTCCAATGCAGTACCGTCTGGACCGGGGAAGTCGGCTTGAATAAAGAAAGCTTCCCAACCATTCATTGGGTTTGCGATTGTTAGAGAATAAACAACAGTTGTTGAAGTTTGGGTCTAGATTAGTTTAGCAAGAAATGAATATGCTTTATTCTTTTATCAAGATTGAAGGGCTTTTACTTCGATGACAACGTTGTTTTTGAGCCAAATAACTGGATTAGCCATGGCTTTGCCTGGATGGTTTGGATCGCCGATAACAAGACGAAAATCACGCCTGAAAAATATACGAGCTAATTTGATGGTTTTCCTTTTAGAAATGTGTACAAACCGTTTGTCATTGAGGGTTCGAGCATGATAACCGTACACGTTGATTGGTTTAGGACCAACACTGAAGTCAACTGTAGCACGAATGTAACCATGGGTATTGTTTGATGTCTTGATCCATTTGAATGATGGTAATGGTCGATTCTTTGATCGATAGAGAAATATTAATAAAATTTACCGGAATAAATCAAGTATATAAACTTACATCGTAGATACTTAGATAGAAACTTCGCATTGTGAAGAATAAGCTAATTTCATGACCAGCACATGAATGTTCAGCATTGGGTAGTCGTCTGCGAATTACAGAATAGATTTTTTTCACGAGTCAAGTCAAATCAATGATGAACACACACCTCAAATACGAGCCACCAGTAGCGACTTGTAAATCAGTCCAGAATGCATCCTAGATCGAATAAAATACTACGAAGATTACGTGAAGAATTCATTCTACTTCATTGTCAGGAAGGAAAAATTCATCGCCGCCTGTTTGGATCTGCAAGATTTTCATTCGTCTGTATCGTTCAAAATAACCTATAACAACAAAAACGATATGTAACTATCATATCCAGGAAGAATTGTACTCACTGTATGGATCGACAATTTGTCCCATTTTACCTAAATTTGGATGATCAACATATTGGGTGATATTTAGTTCGTAGTAATCATTGAATGCGAAAGTCCATCCAGCCAGAGACTATCAAACGATCCGTCGAATATATCAATGAAGACAAAATGACTTTACTCGAAAATGATGATGCATATTCTAAAACACAAACAATTGTACGGAAAATATCACGTTGGCGGGTAACGTACTCGTTGAAGGTTGAGAATATCCATAACAATGGGTACTGCGCCAATAACACGTTCGTTATCGACTGCAGCCGCTGTCCATGCTGAATGATTTTATGTAAGGAGAAATCGACATGATCAACCGGTACGACTTACTTGTCCATCCGCGCTAAAAGTGAAAATGATATTAAATATAATCAGTAAAACTGTTGACAAAAACATACTTTCGAAGCACCACCGATGACAAATGTTTTTGGTACAGTGATACCTAGTTGTTTTGCAAAGTCTTGTACCGCATCCATAGCTCGAACTGTAGCCTAAAAACAGGAAAAGAGAGAGATTTTTCCTCACGAGAAACACCATCTTTCATACTTTGGTCATTGGCATACGAAGAAGAATGTATGGATTGCTTGGATCTTCAATAAATGCTTTCCATGTCCAAGCAATTAGCGCATCTTCACTACGACTTCTATTCGATGGATCAGCCTAGAATAAACCATTCAATCATGTTCTGAAAACTTCAGAAGTCAAAATTCGATATTAACTTTGAATCGGAATGATTGATTAGGTATATCTTGTAAATGAACACCGAGACTGCCAGAACTAATTGCAAACATTGAAGTCAATGCAAGCATATTATCTTGAGGCTTTGGAATTCTAAAATTGCAGTAAGACAATCTTTGATTTCGACGAAAACAATCATTACCCATCCGTATTATGACCTCCATCGATGATCATAAATGCACTGTTGGGTCGTGTAAGTTTATTCGGAACTGTAATACATAGATAATGCCACCATATTGGATGATCAGTAAAACTTTCTATTGATGATATCCATGAGAAGAATGAAGCTAAAAATAAACAAGAACTTACCGTTTAACCATTTCTGTGATGTAAAATTCAGAATGTATAGCTTATAATCTGGTTCCTGGTACGTCCGGATAGTAAGCCATCCGTAATGCGGATCTGGTGCACGAACATAGTCATCCAATGGAGTAGATGAGCTTCTTTCGATACACAATAGACCAATGATAATCAAACTGAGAAAGCCAACAGTAGACTCCATATGCTGCGTCCTTGGCTAGAGACTTCTATACCTTTAATAGGAAAGGGCGTGCAAAGCTGCTTTCACATCATTCTTATAAACAACCACTTTTTCTCTATTGACTTTTCTCTGATAAGGTTTCGTTTTCCAACGGAAAAGATATGAAGCAACACATCAGTCTTTATCTATGTTCTTAAGTGTCAGGAAAAATTGCAAAACACAGTTTGGAGTGAGGCATCTATGTTTGAATAGTGATCTACATTTCGCAGTATGTAGTTCACAAAAATCTCAGCAAAGAATTTCTTTTTAGTAGAGTATTTCTATATTTATTATTCCCAGAATGAAAAAAGAAACGTTATTGATAAGTGTTTTTCTCGAAATTGAAATTATACAGGTGAAAAACGACGAATAAAACAGAAAAGTCTAACTCTTATAATAGATGTTGTGAATACTAAAAAAGCGGATGTACGAAACGAGAATACATTGTATTTAATTGAGTGATCACCGGTTCAGCAATGGAATTCCATTAGGATTTGTCAGATTTCTCTTTGGCAATCGCAGCTGTTGTAGTCTTCGATCCAACAGCGTTCTGTTCATTCTTGCTGTTCGGACTGTGCATTGTTGTTAAAGGATTCATCATTGCTTGCATAGCTTGTAGAACTTTCGCTGCTGCTTCTGGATCGGTTGGTAACGAGAATGGCGATTGTCCTTGCTGTTGCAGTAGAGGCGAAAGGCAAGCAGCTTGTGTTGCCAAATAATACGACCAGGCTAATAAAAATCGATAGTCTGGTGGCGGAAGTGGTTGAGATGTATTTGGTGTTGGCGTTGGTGATCGAGATTTGGATGGTGGGACAGAGATGAATGAAGTCGGTGAAGGTGAAGTGTCATGTTGAGCAGTATGCTCTGCTGACTGGTCGAATTTATTCTGTTGTCTATCACTTGTTTTGTTATTACGAGAGGAAACTTTCACACGACGAGTGTCCACAACTTTAAATTGATTTTTTTCTTCTTCTTTTTTCGCTCGATTCACATAAAATTGTGTTATATCCGCTTTATTTTGTATAAAATTACGTGGCATGCCAGGATGTTTGTATTTTATATGATAAGTAGCTGCATAGCGCGTATGAATCTCTTCGCCGCAATAACCACACCTAAAGTCAAATAAATTCCATCATCTCTATTCTACAAACATTCATATTTCTTCTCCAAGTATATAGCTCAACTGATATTCACATCAACCTGCTATTTCTATACTGTGGTCGAATGAGTTTAACTTCAAACATGTCTATCAGAGCAATCGATGGCACCGGATATTTGTGTTTATTTAAAGTATGGAATAAGACGAGAGTTAATCGACTGAAGAAAAGATCAAAGTCAATAAGACATACTTGTACGGTCTTTCATTTGTGTGTACGAAGACGTGATCTTCCATACTTGGCCGATGATTTGTCGTATAAGTACATAATTGACACGCATATCTGTATGAGAAGAAAAAAGTGATGATCAGGAGACTATGTTCATCTTACTGTTTATCTGGTTCGTAGAGTGATCCATAGAATTGTTTTGGACGATTATAAACAAGAAGATATTCACCATCATCTAGAAGAAACAAATCACGAATAGTCAAGAAATCTTTGCAGCTCAGAAAAGAAATCAACCTTCGGAATCAGATCCTTTAGTATCGACGAGTGAAGGTGAATCGATGAGAGGAGTTGATGGTGGTGTGCATTTAAATTTCAATGCTGGAGATATTTCATTTTCTTGTTTTTGTTCATTGTCATCATCTGTTCCATCTGTGACTGGTAATAGCATGGATTCCAGATTGTCAGTGTCGTACAGTTCATCACTTGCAATGGGTGACAGATCATTTCCGTAATTCATAATTGTATTCATTGGAATAGCAACACCATTGATCGGTTGAATTTCATTGTCAGGCTGAGTTGAATGACGTGCGCGTTTCATTTTTGGTTCTTGACTTGTTGTTGGTAAACTTGGTATTTCTGAACTGTTCAAATCTCGGTAGAAATCTTGTTCACGTACACGATTTTCGTGTATTTTCACTTCCATGTTCGGATGACAAAGTTCAATATGAACCATAATTGTCGATTTTGTCGTCGATTTATGGCCACAATAAGCACACGAATATGGAGTTAGATCAGTATGACGATAGATATGATTTTGCATTAATGATGTCGATGGTGCTTTATACTCACAATGTTTACATTGGAAACGTAACGGTCGTTTATTTGTCTGTTGAACTCTAGATGTTGGATTCGTCGCAGGTAGGTCTAAAGCTCGTTTCCCAATCGGCACTGTCAATTTCGGAGAAACCATCGAGGAAGACGAACAAGACGATGCTGTCGACGATGGTGGAGAAAGTAATACAGGTAATCTTTTTCTAACACTTAAATCAAGTACACCATTATTGATATTATCATCATCGGTCAGAACTTGAGTTATCATGATGATCTAGAGTACGTCTTATTTATGTTAGTAATGCCTATCAAATGTAAAATCGAAAAGTAAAACAAGTTCGTTCTATTACCTTAATCGTTTTCTCTCTACAAACGAAATTTACTACTTCTGCTATGATATACACGATCATATATTTTATTATGTTCGTACGTGTGTTTTGTTTACTTAGTTTAGCACGCACGAGCTATGCTGCTGTCGTCTTCGTCATCTCTCTCTCTCTCCCTCTCTCGTTTTCTTGTCAGTATGTCTAATTAAGAGACTCTGGCTAGTTTATATCAATATATCAATATGTACATGTTTACTTGTTTTATTTTCAAATTACAAATGCTTTTCAGCGATAAAGAAAAGAAAGAGAGAGAGAGAGAGAGTACGTTTTTTCTTTCGAATCGCTCATGCTAATAGACCAATCTGTCAATGTTTGTAGAAGTAAATATTGAACAATCGCTATTAAACATCATCTAACAAAATTCTTCCTTTGAATTAGATGACAAGAAACGCTCGGTAAACAAACTGTGGAATATGCTCAATTGTCAAGAAAATGAGACCGACGAAAGAAACGGTTTCGTTTCATTTTTTCCTCTCGCTTCAAATCATTTACCTTTATCAATTGTTTGCTGATCGAATATAACTATCGTCAAACGTTATTGTCGTTTTTCTTGCTCGGTATTATTGTCACTTCAATCGAATATACACAGAAACGAATGATATCTCCCTTTCTCTCTTTTAGTTTTTCTTCTTAACCAATTCAACGAGATTTTTTTCTTGATATATCCACTTTTTTTTTTCTCTTCCCTCTGTTTGATAAAGCTCTGTGTAAATTGTTCTCTTCCTCTCTATATGCTGCTCTGATGCTGTTTGAAAAAGGCAGATGGCGTCTCTCCTGTATATAATATGTGCGTGTGTTTACTCCTTCTTTCTCGTTCGTCATTTAAATATTTTGAGTTAAGAATGCGAATGATGAAGAGAAGTATAATCCGTTGATGACGACTATGATCAAATTTCGAATGTGTAAGAGCGCACGCGCATATGCCGTAAATCCTCGCTTTCTGTTTATTTTTATCAAAAGTTTGTTGCGCCAATAATTACTTTCTCTCGAAGAACGAAACTTAACGTGGCTGGGTTATTTGAGAACTTGTCATCCGTTGCTTGCGCGCACACAACGCATGATAAGCGAACTACGATTTAACAGACTTGATAAGACGCAGAGGAGAGCAAACGAGGTTTTTATGTGATCGTAAAATAAATAATTCTGAAAGACAACCGTAGGCTTACTTTTCATTCAACTCATTACAACATATCGATTTTAAAATGCAAGTAAATGAATGACGTGTGTATACATTGACATTATATTAAAGATTTGTGCTTGCTCTTTTCTTCTTCGTCCCCTTTTTTTGTAAAGATACAAAATCAAACAAATCATTCATTCTTTTCAACACAAAAAAAAACGAAGAAGAGGAAGATGAAATCGAATAACGATGTCATGGGCGGTTGACATAGTGAAATAGCCTCTCTGTTTTGCATATGATTACTGCTGATGAATAGTGCAATGTCGCGTCTTTTCGAATGAACAAAACAAGCTAATTGGCATAGAGCGCTAATTTCTATTTAATATTATTTGTATTCCGATGAATTCGCTAGTAAATTATATTCGATCAACATCGCTGCGAAATCGGATCTTTTTTGGCCTGTCGATTTGTTGTCCAATCGCATTTATTTTCAAATACTACTTTTCGGAGAATCCAACCTTGATATTTTGTACAGCGATTGTCGCCATTGTTCCATTGGCGGCGTTCGCCACTGAAGCAACGGAAAGTGTTGCACAATACTGTGGCAATTTTTTCGGAGGATTTTTAAACTCCGGCTTGGGAAATGTCGCTGAGTTGATATTTACGGTCGTTGCATTGAGAAAAGGCTTAATTAACGTTGTCAAAGCATCGATCCTAGGAGCGGTTACAAGCAATGTTTGCGTAGGAGTTGGACTGGGTATGTCAGAAAAGATTATTTCACAATTAGAACGATAATTATCGACGTTTAGCTTTATTCTTCGGCGGTTTACGCTATAAGGAGCAAACATTCGGTGAAAAATTAGCTGGCATCAATGCCGCATCATTAATCTGTCTAACCATTGTTATTCTGTGTAATGCAAACAAACGAGGAAGATGAATTTTGATGTTCACACTTTGTTCAATTAGGTCCGTCAGCATTGAAAATTTCCTTAGGATCGAATGTAATGACTTCGACTACAATGAGTCGATTCTCTTATGTCAGTGCGTTGATACTCTTTCTACTCGGCATCGTCAATATTGTCTTTGCTTGGAAAACGCACTCGTATTTGTACATTGCGGATATCAAACGGCAAAGTGACACAAAACGTCGCGTTCACACCGCTTTATCAATGATGGCTCTTGATCGTTCACCATCAATTTTAAATAGTCCAATCGATCATGAACCCATCATAGAAATCGATTCGAAAAAGCCTATCCAAATCTATCTACTCATCAAAGAGTAAATCCTATTCTATTGATTCCCTTCTCTCGTTGTATGAATATCTTTGTTTTGTAGCATCAGTTCATTGATTATTACTACAACTTTGATTGTCTGTTTATGTCAATTTATCGTCGATAGTCTGGAAGGAGCTATTGCACAGTTACATATTAGTTCGAGTTTCACAGCTGCAATTATTCTTCCATTAGTCAGTGCAATTATCGAGTTTGTTACTTGTATCTCTTGTGCGTTGAAAAATAAGATTGAACTTAGTATGTCACAGAACGTGAGATGTCAATTTCATGTTTTTCTCATTTTACTTTTGAAAAAAACTAAAGCTATAGCAGTGACACAAAATTCGACATCACAGATTCTATGCTTCATTGCTCCAATTACATTAGCGGCAAGTAATTTCATATTCTATGAAAAACCAAATGGTGAACCGAACGTTATTCTCGATTTTGATTTCAAACCTTATGATCTCATCAGCACGGTATTTTCCGTAGCCATTTGTAAGCCAAGGGCAGTATAGAATTACATTATTTATTGCGCATTTCGATGTTTTTCTTCGATTAGGTAACAGCGTGCTGAATGGTAATTCTAATTGGATGCAAGGAATTCAATTATTACTAGCTTATGGAACAATTGCAACTGGATTTTTCTATATGCCTTTTTGAGATTCAGCAAGACGAAGTAGCTTTTGTTGGAATTTAAACGAATAAACTAGTCGATCCCAAACACCTACTTTAGGTGGTAAAAGTTCAAGATGTGATAGGCGTCTTGGTGATGAATGTGGTACTACTGGTAATCTTTTGCCTTCGGGTCTGTCCCAAAAAGGTAAATCATCGTCGAAGAACTCTTTGGCTTCTTGATTGAGATCGACAAACGTCGTTGGATCGAAGCGTTTGTCGAGAAGTTGATCGCTTTCGTCTTTGATATTCTTGCTGGTTTCTTTTCGCAAACGATCAGGACAGTATGCTGGTCGGTGCGGGATGAATGGTGCAGAGATTAACTCACGCTTGGCATTTTTATCAATGTATTCCTAAAATAGTAACAAAAGTATTCTTTGACGTGAATCGATTCTTTATGATAACAAGTATTACGATCGGTCGTAGTTTTGTTCGATAATCATCAATTTGTGCTTTGACATCCGGATCGATTCGTTTCATTTTTGCAACAATTTGACTGATACTAGGTCGGTTATGATCGTTCGTAGAATGTATACGATCATATTCAGCGATTTGTTGGCGAACTTCATGTAAAGCTTGCTCTAAATGATTTCGATAATTCTGAACGAAGAGCGATGGTAACTCTTTATGTGATTTGAATGTTTCACTGCCATATAAATCACGTTTGAGCTTTTTTAAATCGTGTCGAATCCTTAGTAAACTACGTTGAGTTCGATAACGAAATTTCCTATGCTGAAATGGTTGATGTTGTATCAAAAGATTGTCGAATGGAAAGTTTTTCTTCAGACGAAGTAAAGCATTGTTATCTGGCACGATAATATCAGTGTACGCATAAGGCGATTCTCTTAATGCACAGGTTAAAAGATTGGGAGGTTGCAACATTTGTGCCATTCGTATCAACTGAAGTTTTCCACGTTGACGTTCAGCAAACGATAGATGAGGCTTACTCAAAATTTGTTCTGATGAACACGATGTTGGATTATTTGTAATATGTGTAGGAGCTTCATCCAAATCGGTGATGATGTCTTCCATATCACGGTGTATGGAGACTATTGTTTTAGCTAAAACTTCGTTCCAGTCATGGGTACTTGTATTGGTTGTGTCGCTGTGTACTCGGTGAAACTTTTTATGAAATGCTGCACGTATTTTATCACGTTTTCGCACAGATGGCTGCGGAAGTTCGTTGATGCAATCAGTTGACTCACTCGGGACGGCAACAGCGAAAAATTCTGCTTCGTCATTTTCGATACTGACCTGAATTTCAATCGACAGTGGAACGGACGAAGAAAAGTGGACATGTCTGGATGCTGGTGTTGAAGCACGATCTGTTGAATTCGAATTTTCGTCACTCTCGTAATCTGATGACACTGACGAAATGTTGGACGTCGTTGATTCCGATTCTGTTGACACTTGCCTATTGCGTACACGTAACTGAGGTGTAAAGTATTGTTCATCAGTTAAACTTCTCGGAGAATTTATTGGTGTTGGAAGTTTTCGAGAGATAACAGGAGTAATTGGCTCTAGAACTAAGTCCATGCTATTCGTTGCCAACAAATAGAAACAGGCAATTTTTTAGATGCGACAGATATGTCCGCGTGTATTTTATACTTCTACGCTTCAGTTGTTTCAGTTTTGTCTCTTTCTTTATTTTCACACATTGTATGAAGGCAAATATAAATAATACACGTGAAAAATGATATCTGATGATCTACTGTTTCATGCAGACGGGTGACGTCGTAATAATAAACCTACACTGTTTCTTTCGATAAATCGCCAGTAAATTACTGTATCCTTAATAAATTTTTTCTTTAGGGTTACAAAAACATTTTAATTCAGTAATCAAATTTCATTTGTCAAAGTTCCTTGTCCTTGATTTTATGCTTTGATTCATTGTGTAATATTTATACAGTTCTCAGTAATTACTAACAAACGTGTCATTTCCTTGACGTCATTAGTCCTATTGAATCATCTGTTCGACATAACATAGATTCTACTGCTGATTCATCTCGTTACACTTATTGATATTCACGTTTCTTATAACTACAAAAAAATCAAATGTGGAAGAAATATTCTACCGACGTAATACATTGTATAAATAAATAGTCCTCCAAGGGCAATTAGTTTTATCGATCAATCAAACATACCTTCTTCTTTCGATACGAAATATGAATCAGTGCTTAGATTTTAATTCCAATCATACATAGCGATTGAAGAGAAGAAATGCCTTCTGAGCACGAGACAATCTCCAAACTCTCTTAGAGCAATTCAGCATCATCGGTCTGACGGGTAGCGTCTTATAGAAATATTAGACACGAATCACAAACGGTTCAGTTGATGGCAGCAATTCGGTCAATTTCTGTAGCATTCTTTGAAGTTTATTTCAACAAAAAACAAAGTATGACCAGCTATTAAACATTCCGTTTCATGTCTCTTCACTTTATTGTTATTTAAAATCCGACACACATATGCAATCAAATAATAAATATATGTATACACATTTCTATCAATATATTCTTGTGTCTGTGACTTTCTTTCACTTGCTTCACACACACTTAACAACATTGAGAAGAACAGCAAAACAAAGAGGAAGAGAGAAAAACGAATATGGGAAAACAACGATAAAAATAAAATTGTTGCCGCAGTGACTGCGTGCATACGCACAAAACGAAATAAAAACAAAAACAAAGAGAAAAAAAACCGTTCATATGTATATATTTAGATTGTGCATGTAGTCAGCAATAATAATAAGAAGAAAAAACAAATATAAGTTATATAGTTACGTTTTTCTTTTGTTTTCTCATATCAGAATAATAACCAATAGCCAATGGCCAAACCAACAACATTTAACAGTGCGAAGAACAACAGATAAAACAGAAAAAGGTCAACCCGTACATAGGGAGAAAAACGACTATATATATGTATAGAGATATAGATATAGAAATGGCTTTCTTTTGGTTGAAAATGATCTCACTGTTATTGTTTTATTCCGGGAGACGAAGAAATTGTCTTATCAACTGATAGGATCGAATCATTATTATACTTCGAATAGATAACATTGGCAAAAATGGCGATGAAGATTGCTAAGAGTGCGAATCCAACAGAGATAACGAATGCCCATTGTTGATCAGTCAACTTTCGACTTTCGAATAATTTCATAGATTTCAATTTTCGATGAATATCACAACGAATACGATTCATCAATGATACACGTTGCTCATTGACATTCGCATTTACCGACCGATTCTCCAATGTCTTCGAGACTGTTAATGCCGCCGCTAAGTCTTCAGGTCGCGGTAAAACAAAATGTGTTGCTGGACTGAACGAACTATTCAATGCGATACCTTCGTTGGTCGTACGAATAGCACATATACGTGCGCGATAGTCAACACCGGATTCTAAATTAATGGCACGATGGGACGTTGATTCACCATGATAGATTTCTCTGTAATCAGCTTCTTTGCGATATATTTGCAGCTGTAATACATAACTGATTGTGTCTTTACCGAGTGGTTTATGGGCTTGCCAATTAAATACACATGAGGTAGATGTAATTTCGGTGATATTCGGTGCTGAAAGTAGGACGAAATGATTGCATTGGTGAGTTTCGCTAAGGATTGTAGTTACCTTTTAAAGCATTGGGTGGCGCTTTTGTTGTGGAGAATGTGTAGATCTCTGACCAGGGGCCAGCAGCTGTATCGTTTTTCGCACATATACGAAAATGATACGATGTATTCTCTTGCAATTTGCTGATTTTATGCGATGATGTATTTCCCGTATAGATTGAATAAAAACTAAATGAGACACACATCTATTTCGTGAAGATAAGAGCATTTTGTGTCACTCACGTTCCATCTTTAGCTTCCATCTCAATCGAATAACTTATGATACGTATCGATGGGACTTGTTCACTGCTATTCGTCGTTGTCGGTGTCGTATGTTTAATCGGATTCCATTTCAATTTCAGAGAATTGTGTGTTGCTACAGCACACTCGAGTTGAGGAGCATCCGGTGGTAAACATTTCGTTTGACATTTAACCGTCGAAGAATATGGACCTTGTCCAATAGGGTTCACAGCACGTATGCGAATTCTAGAAAAGTCGATTTCTCAGACATCCCATTACTCATGAATCTTACCTGTAAGATGTATCAGGTAATACTTCGTCAATAGTGTATTCAGTCAGTTCTGGAGGAACAAAGATTAACTCCTTCTCACCAATGTCAATATAGTAACCCGTGATTGGCAAGCCATTATTCGATGGTTCTTTCCAATTAACCGTCATTGATGTTGATTTCGGATTTACTTTCACAGATGTAACAATAGATGGTGGAGTGGCTGGTGTGACATATGATACTATTATACTGTATGGACTGGGGCCAGCTGCGTTTACCGCCTAAATCAAAAGAGATTTATTGCAATAATTGAAATTCCAAAAATAGCATTTCAATATACTTGTACTCGGAAAAAATATTGTGTAACCGGAATAAGACCTTTCGCTTCATATGAACAACTCGTACCACAATAGATTTGCGTGAACAAATCATTTTCTTTTCGAGACGATTCTAGACGATATTCTGTTATCGCTGCACCATTATGTGCACCTTCTTCCCAACTAAGGTAGACACTATTCGCCGTCCGACATTCAACTGCAAGGTTTCGTGGGACTTCAGGTGTACCGGGACCAGAAAGAACTTCAAGGTATTCTGACCATGGACCAGCCTATGAACATGAAAATTTCTAGTAATTCTATGGAACAGTGTCAGATGACGTACTCCTGCTCGATTGGACGCTCGAACTTGAAATAGATATGGACGACCGGGTAATAAACCAGCAACAGCACACTCAAGGTTTCGTCCACGATACACAATACGTGATGAATTATCAGGATTAATGACTTGAACTTCAAATTCTATGACACTTGAACCGCCATCATAATCAGGATAAGCTGAAACGAAACGGAAAGCAAACTAGTTATATGTACATCTGAGGTCATAGGCGCACACGTGTCTAATACTTTGAACGTGTTTAAAGACTGATTTAGCAGATACTGAAATATTTTCTTTAGGACGTTTTTCTAGCCTTGTAGAAGACTATTCATTTTGCACTGTCAAGAGAAACTCGAGGAAAAAACAATCATATGTGTCATACCCCAACGAAGATGCAAAGAATTTGCTTTCGGTTTTCCTGAAATCTTTGGTGGATGACACGAAGCAGGTGCGACAGCAAGCGTTTTTATTTGTGTAATGTCCGATGGATGACTATGACCACCGATACTCGAACAGGATAGACGCAATGAATACAAATGACCAGGTATTAACTGTTCAAGTAAATATTCAGTGTCTAAACCAGTATAGATCACATGAAAACCTAAAAAAATAGAAGTACAATGGAATGAGCAAAGGTATGAATGTAAATATACCTTTTGACTCTTCCACTTCCAACTGGTACTGTTGAATCTCAGCTCCGCCATTCTCTCTTGGTGGATCTAGAATAAAACATCCAATATATATGAGAAGCAAGAAGGACCCTCAAGCCATTTTTCTTACCCCAAGCGATACGACATTGTGTGGCTTGAATGTGTCCTTTTATTCGAGGTTTCGCAGGTGGATCAGGTCGATCAGGCAATGTCTTATAAGTAGCAACTTGAGAATAGTTACTCTGTCCTTCTTGATTATGTGCTGCCAACTAGAATAAATTAATTGCATCGTACAAAAAAACGAGGAATTAAAACATGTATAACTTACTCGAAACTTATATTCAGTATTTCGATATAAATCCGTCACAGTATACGATAGTGATGGTCCAGTATATTTATTACGAAAATAATTTGATTCATCATTCATTTGCAATGTAAATGTTTCATCAGTGGGGCGACTTGTCCAAGATAGAGTTATATGTTTCACGCCTTTTTCCAATAACATTGGAGGATCAGGTTCAGAAGGTATTGTGCCTATGGTACTGAATCGAACTGTTTCACTAGATTCGCTGAAACGAGAAAGCAACGAGGTTGAACTGCGTCTGTTTGCAATGCGGTTATTCTCACCTTCGTCCAATACTGTTCTCAGCAGATAAACGAAATACATAGAACGTAGCTGGGGTTAATTTACTCAACAAAAATTGTTTCTTTATGCCACGATAAATCTCCACAAATTCTCGTCCTTTGCCCTGAAAGAGAATGAGAGAAGTAACGATGAAAAATCATCGTTCAAGTGACGAAAAAAACCGACCTCATCATATTCAAGAATGTAATTGGTTATTTTCGAACCATTATCAGCTGTTGCTGTCCATTTTAATGTTAACGAATTTTTTAGCCGTCCGCCCAATAGTTTCGGCGGACTAGGTCGATCAGGTTCACATTGCTCCGTTGTAAATGGAACAGGATCCGTGTATTCGCCTTTGCATGAATCAATACAAGCACAAACTCTAGAAAATCGAAGTTTTTTGTCAGTAGTAGTGAAAAGATTTCCATGAAAGTTTTTTGTTACTTTAAATGGTATTCTGTCGCAGGTTTAAGATCTTTCAAAGTTATTTCTATGGCATCGCCACTGAAAGAAGAGAACAACAACAACTGATTACTTTAATACACGGTTAGTCTGGCATCTTACCAATAGACTTGCTTATACTTGGCATCTTTGCCTTTATCTGACAGCAACAATTCGTAGTTAAGGTTGGTAAAATCAACGGAATAATCCGATTGAGATGACGTTAACGATGTTTCACGAGGCGGTTGAATTCGGACTAATACACTTCGACTTTCGATATCGTGAACCTATATTGAAGAAACAAATAGAGTTTCATATCTTCGCCGAGAAAATATCGATGGCTTACAGTCGGCGGGGATAGTTTCGATAGGATCTTTTCGATTGTTTGTCGTTCTTTATCGAATTCTGCTGCAGCTGCTAGATCCATAGGTTCATTCGTTGGCTGAGCGATCATATCAGGATAGAACGTCGGATAATGTGCCGGTGGTGGATGATGATGGTGGTGATGGTGATGATGTGGAGACTTGTGTGAACCATCTAGACAAATCGAAAGATGAGCTTTGTCAAGAACATGTAAATGGAAAACCTATGAGAAATTTTATATTCAAACGTATTCGTCGATAACTTTTTATTGGAAAAGACTGATTGACATTTTGTTCGATTAAGAACATAGGTTTCATTCTTTCAGACAAATTAAGATCAAGCGCGATTTTTTCGTCATACTTACTCATATGAATATTATTTACAAAGGAATTTTTATTCGAATGCGGTGGAAGAATACGTCGTTTTGAACCACCATTATTCATAGTTCTTCCACTTGATCCTCCTCCTGTAGTCGTACTACAATGGTTATTATTCGTATTATACACAGGCGAACCATGCTGTTGATTATTAGTTGCGTCAGCTGATGGAGTGTTTATAGATGTACTACCACTAACTTTAGTTGGTGCTGATGTCCCATTACTATCAGCAGCAAGGTGAAGTAGACAATGTGACGCTAGAAAGAAGAGAAATAGTTGTCACTTTCACTGTACAGTCTCAGAAATTCGATCTTTCGTACGATTAGTTGTAGAAGATGGTGAAGATGATGTGTGATTGCCAGGAGAACGTGAAGAGTACGATAATGTATCAGTTGGATAAGATCCGTAAAGATTCGGATTGTGATATTGTGACGGATGACCATAAAGTCCATTATATGGCGATGGAGAATAACCGGTATGCTAAAGAACGGAACGAAAGTAATAGAATCGAGAATTCTTTTTCCAAAATTTAATGTTAATTTACAAGATGATGATGAGGTGGAGGCGGTGGTGGTAATGGTCCAGGTTGCGACATAATAACATGTGTTAAGACACCATTCTCGTCTAAAACTTGTTGAACCATATGTCCAGGTGGTAAATGTAAAGGTAATGGAAAAGCTGGTCCGTTCTCTGAAATCATTCTTACTGTCGCTGGACCTAGAAGAAGTAGAGAATCAAATTAATCCTCGTGTCAATTGATATGGTAAACAGATGCGATAACGAATGAAACAAATTGTCAAATTTTTCTTTCCAATTCCTTTTCCTTTTATCTTTCTCTCTTTCTGTCTCTCTTTTTCTCTGTGCTCAAGGTATATCAGGCTTAATAAAAGGTCACTGATATTATACCGGATAAAAGAGAAAAAAAAACAGCAGCTGTTTGTCACGACTGGTCGGATCGTGGGCGAATGACTGAATCGATGGGTGGTATGATGACGTCAGTTAAAGACAACAATTCTACCACCGATTATCTCTATCCAGTCACTGTTACTCGAGAAAAAAAGAACGATTAGTAAATATAACCATGAATGCAGTTTTGCTATTCTTTTTTATCTTTCTATATCCAAAGAACATGACTGGTTATACTTATACTAGTCTTGCGGCTGGACCTGTGTGTAATCTGCATCAATCATAATCATGCATTACTGTACTGTGCGCTTTACTCCCCCAAAGAACGTACGAGTACAATATGATGATGAATCATGTATAACAAGAACAGAAGGAATTCCGTTCGGGTACAAAATTGAAAAAGTCTTTTGTTTCTGTATCCTTCTATTTTTAGTATCAATTAGCTTTATGGGGGAAGAGCGAAAAGGAAAGTCATTCACTTCGATGATAAAACATACTTTGCTGCTGTTGTTGCGTGGTCATATGTGCAACAAACCATGAATGTAATTGATCATGACTCGAAGCGGTTGATGATGATGATGAATGTGTTTCGCTACTACCATTCGAGCTATTATTATTATTATTATTATTATTCAAATGAAAACGGTAGGATTGAGGAGGAAAGTAAGTGTGAGATATGTGAGGCGGCGAAGGCGTTGCGGGAATTAGTAGACGTTGGTGTTTCGAAGAGTCGGGTGAAGATGTATTCGAGGAGCCGGGTGATGTCGGAGGATAAAATCCGTTTTTTGCAAATAATCCGATTTCATACATGATCAGTAGTACTTCAAGATCGATTATTGACAATTCAATGACGATTATCTTTTGACAAGAGGATGTTCTCTACACGCGTGTATCTCTGCCATACAACTGTGGTTGTCCAACGTACTTTTCTTTTTTCTGCACTCGGAGTGTGTACTATGACTCGTTGTTCTGTTCTTTTTCTTTCTTCTCTATCTCTTTCTCCTTTTCTCTTTCTCTCGCTTGTTTCTGTACATATAATTAGAATAACTAGAGAACGAGCGACAACGTATGTACATAAACCACACACACATCGAGATACGGAACTCTCACTTCTGCTCGATAGTGTTCTTTTTCTTCTTCTTCTTCTTCTACTTCCCCTCATTCATCAGCATGCAATGTATTAAAATAAACATATACAATAGTCGTCGAACGGCCATCAACTAAGGACGATATTTGTTTTCGTGAAAATCATCATTATCATTATCATCTTCTTCTTCTTCTTCTTCTCTTTATTAAAGGAAAGACAAAAAACAATAGTACATATCTCTTTATACGGCTGTCCAGATAGATGTTCTTATCGAAAGAAAAGTTCACTCACTGATTGAGTCTACGAGAAGTAAAGGCCAGATATCAGAATCATCTATCAGAAAAAATTTTATCTGAAAAGACCTTGTCAATTGTCACTTCAGATACGCCCCAACATATTAACTAGACATCTTACACTCCAGGCATTAATATGATACATATCTCGAACTAAAGAGAAAATGATAACTGGAACAAAAAAAAACAACAAACTGCTTTCATCAATCAATTGTTTTGACATCATCAATATCGTTTGTTTTCTAGTTCTATTATAGTCAACCATGATAAACAAATCTGATATGATATATGGAAGTAAAAGGAAGGAGAAATAACAGTTTTCATATAAAAAAAACAGTAACTATTTAGTTAAAACAGTAGATCTCTTGTTGCCGCGTGTAGTTATCATCACAATGAAAATAAATCAACTTACCATGTACTTCTTTGACTTCGTTGTCGACCTGAACACGAAAGATTTGTCCGGGCTTAACGAGAATTCGAGCAACAGATGAGCGTGTTGCACCTAATGGTAAATCTGCTGATGTTGCTTCAGTAAATGAAGCTTCCGCAGTGACCATATTGATTGCGTTCATGGTCGGTAATGGATCGATTTGTGTGAGTTCGTCGTTATTATTGTTATCTGTCATTTTGATTTCATTTTCTTCTGCTTGACAAGATGGTACTTGTTCTTGAAGTTTTTCTTCTGAATCAATAGGATCATCAGATGTCATTGATGTTGATGCTATGTTTGTTTCTTGGTCTTCAAGATGATTGAATTGTTCAGATAAATCACTTGTTGAAGCCATGAAAATACTGTAGAGAAACGATTAAGAACAAAACGAAGGCCAACGTCGACGACGACGATGATTATAGAAAACCACCCAAATCATCTATAAGTAAACCATTTATAATCATGATATAACAAAACAGATTGTCTCCTGAACTCGCTATGTCATTATCATTATCATCATCGTCATTATCTCGAGTTCTTTTTTCTCTCTACTTCTACCATCTTGTTCTTCTTCTCGAGATGATGAAAACACACAGAATTCGTGTGTGTTACCCTTACGAACGATGACATCAACTAATCAAAAGCGAAAAAAAAACTGTCAACGATAACAATCAAGCACGGACAACTAGTCAATACAAAAAGAGTTTTTTCCTCTCATCTTCTCTCTTTTCTCAATGAGTGATGGGTATATTGTGGGTGGAACGTGACTTCGACGACCTTTTCCTGTTAAATCCTCACTTTCTCTTTCTCTCCTTCGTTATTGGAAAGAATATCCTTCAAATTGCCATCTGTTCGGTCAAGAATAAATGCAATAAAGATGGTGTCGTCAACGTTTTCTCTTCTTGTTCTTCTCTATCTCTGTGTCAATATTTTTATTGAGATTCTTGTTAAACGACGCGCTTTTCTTTTCTCTATTCTTGCTTTTATTCAACACTATTCTCTTTTCTCTTCAAAAACACATTATAGAACAATCACGAGAAAGAACACCGAACGATCAAAAAAGAAAAAAAAACTGAAGAATGCGAAAAGAGTTAGAACAGTTCTTTCTACACATAGATTTTACCCGCATCAGATTTCCTTTTTAATACGAAGTCACTATTGATTGGTCTTATCAGTTCGATATATGTTTCTTATACTCGGCCCTACACGAAATTACCAACAAACGATTGGCAAAGTCGTAACAGAAAACCATGCATTGTGCTTGATGTAACAGATATCAGTTTTATCTTTCTTCAGAGACAAAGGAAAACATCGAATGGAGGCTTATCGTTGTCCTAATAGAGTTATATCTATTATTGTAACTGTTATCATTGACTAGGACGACAAGAGAAACAAGTGTCAGCGATTCGTGTTTGTCGAGTTCTGTTTTCTTTTCCAATCATAATAGCTAACAGGTGCCTGCAATTCTCATGGCAATGACACACTAATGTGACAAACATATGATCAACGAACAGAGAAAAAGAGAAATCGGTCGTGCACATCGCTGTTCCGATTCGATTAGTTTAATCAATCACTACATTTTCAAGTTTACTTAACTGTAATAGAAAGAAGAGACTTTCAGTTACTACAATGTCGCATTCTCGAAACTTATCAATGGTTATCTGGCGAAAAGGAAAGAGCGATCGTCTGAAAAACGGAAGCATGTTGCGTGGGTGTCAGTTGCTAACATTTGCGTTCTCGCTGTAAATTCCAATATTGTTGAATACGCGAGGCGAAGGAGAGGGCGCACCATCTCTTCTTTTGTATGTTGCCGAATCGACAAGAAGAGTTTGTTGTTGAGGTCGTGTCGTCGATCTTGGTCGGGAAAAGAGATGACGCGAAAGAAAAAGAAAAGAATAGATAAATATAAAAAAAACGAGAAAAAGAAAAACTTGCATTCCGTTCTTTCTCTTCTATCCTACGAATTAGCTTGCGGCCGAAAAACCTCAATCTTTCATCATACAATGTGAATGCAAAGACTTGATAATCATAATAGAAAATGGGATAAAAACAGAAGAGAAAAGAGCTGCATAGGAAAGTGGATGGGTAGGCGGTGGGAAAGAAAGAAAGAAATGAAAATAGAAGAGACACAACGATTAACACTTCTCGTCAATCTATAGAACGATGTCAGTACTCGAGATATCCAACGGAAATCTGAATGAACGTTATTAGTTAAGACTTGTAAAGAAAAAGCGACATTGATCGGAATTGACTTCGCTTGCAATAATTATTCAGTATTTCGTTTTTGACAAGTCGAAAATCGATCGACGATTTCATTGGCATAATAAATATGTTCTCTTATCTTTACAGTACATTCGGATAATAAAATGCAAAGAATCAAAACTATCTTGCCCTTCGAAAATACTTACGAAAAATTGCAAGTAATTCTTAATCATTTTTATAACTCGCAAGTCTGTATCGATCATAATCTTTGTGAAAAGTCAACGAGTTAACCGTAACAGAAGATCTCCGGCATGAATAAGAGAAACGGATCAAAAAATATTCTAATTGACTGAAAAGAATCTTCTGTTATGAAGATCTCATCACCTTGATGAATCTCTTGATTTCCTATTTGCAAGTGAAGAAAAAAGGAACAATGTGTGAGGACGCGAATGAATGAATTTATTTATTTATTTATTTATTTCTTCTTTCCTTAATGTCATCATCATTGGTTAGTGACGATTTACCATTCAAACCATTGAAAAGGTGTCGCCAACGATTGCTACTCAAAAGTTTTGTCATCTCCCTGAAATGAACGAGGACATTGAGATAAGAAGACAAATCTCATTTAGATAAACGAGGTGCAGAAATGTAGTTATTCAGATAAAGATTAGGGTATGCTGAAAAACAAATCATTAAAGTCCATTCGAGGTCATACAATGAAAAGCTGGCCCATGGGATTGATGTACAAATTTACATTGAAAGTTTTTTCGAAGAGAACTTTTTCTCTCTTGTTAACACTGTGTTTTGCAAATGAAACAAAGAAAAAGAAAGTCTTTGAAATAAATGGAAGCGTGATTCATCTATGAAAACAAGAATGTATGACAATGCATAGAGTTTCTCTTGCGTATATAGTTTTTTTTTGCAATTGCGTCTTTCACAAAATTGATGGTGACGTCCGACAAGTTTCCTTAGTAACACAACCATCATTATTCTCTTGAAACGAATCAGTGGCATTTGTAAAAATTCCTTTAAAGAGAAACTGTTGAAGGTATTTTAGGTGTACACGGAGTATTTAAAAATTGCTTTCACTTCAGACTACGACTTTTTGACAGTTTAATTTGAAATGGCATCGGGTGGAAGTAGTGATTTGAAAACGGCTTTTGATACCTATGCAAAATTCGGTAAAACAGAAGCGCAATTGAAAGAGAAAGATATTCGAATTGATTCGAAAAATCTTCAAAAAATGATGAAAGATGCTGGTGTTATTGATTCCAAATACACAACGCAGTTATTCGATAATGACATTGCTCGTGTTCTCGGCAAATTAACCAGCGGTGGAACCTATCCGAAAGGAATGTAAGTTGCAAGTTTCAGCTACTCTTATTTCAAATGCCATACATACATTTAGAAAAACATTCGAATTGAACGGTTTCAAAGCACTTATCGATCAAGTTGCTGACACGAAGAAGACAACAGCTGATGCGATCATTGCGAAAATCAATTCGACAGGTGGTCCAAGTCTGGCCAATGTTACAGTAAGTTTAAATGAAAGAAAATGACTGATGAAAGAACTTTCCCCATTTCAGGGAACAGCGAACAAAGACATCACTGGACGCATGACCGATCACACTCAATACACCGGTGCACATAAGCAACGCTTTGGCGAAGATGGCCACGGCAAAGGAAAGGAAGGTCGTACTGACGAAGCGAAAAATACAGGCTATGTTGGTGCTTACAAAGGTGACGGTACTTATGACCAGAAGCACTAGACCCAACGGATTATCCTAACAAAACAGAACAATCTTCTCTGAATCTAATTTGATCCTGTAAAAAACCGCTCTGCTGCTTATATTTAGTCTTTTATTTACTCTCTTTGTTAATCATGCCGAAATAGAAATAAAAGCATTTTAGTTCGTATCATACAATATGTTTTTCTTTTCAAGAACAGAAACATGTTAAACTATGACGACAGTTTGGCCTTCGATTGCTTCTTTTTTCGATCATTTATTTCAAATAGCAAAGAACAACGTCATCTCCGAGTTTGTTTTTCTCCTTTTCTCCATTCTCATACACTGCTGCAAATAAAACACAAATGAAAAAGAAAATAGAAGGAAGAAAAAAAAAGCTTACTCATCGATTTCCCAACATCGACTTACCTAATATAGATATTCAGTCGAGAAAAAATGTATGTTTTTTTATTTCTTTACATCACATTACATTTATACGTTGTTTTTTTTCTTTATTCGATAAGATTTAAATATCTTTCTTGTATTTAAAACAACACCCAAAGACAAAGTAACAGTTCTCTCTTGCCGTATCTTTATTATTGTTATAATTCTTCAACGTAGTTAAGGGTAAGTTGTGTCAGCAAACACATGACGTCATTTTAGCTAAGCGAAATCATGCAAGCAAATATCGCGACACATTCTTAATCGACAATGAAAAACAGATTTACTTGTTAGTTGTAAACGATTCTATGTAGAGAAAGGTTGTCCTTGAAAGATAATTAAATGGTAAAAATAAACAGCAAAGTACGTTGTGCTCATATCATTACATGATACTATCATTATATTTCAATGTGTGTGTGTTTATGCGCGCGTATGACATATAAATCGTTTTTTTTTCCTGCAATTATTGAATATAGGTAGTCAATCAAAAGAATCGTTATTTTTTTGTCGTGTGATATTAAATTGGAAAAAGCCAAGTAGTTCATTTTCACCTTTCATTTTAGCTCGAAATTACAATGCTCTCGAAATTTAACAGCATCAACTCGATTGTTGACTATCTCCGAGAACCGATTGTTCCGTCGACAACGAAGGATTCTCGTAATAATACTACTGTTGGTTTGAAAATGTCGAAAAAACAGCGAAAAACAAAGGAGACGGCGAACTCTACGGACACTACACATTCTCCCCCGCGATCTCAACCACAAATGCTACACAACGTGAACATTGAAGTATTACCGAAAGGTCGAATGAGGTAAAGGTTAGATTTAAGCGATTAAGTAGTTTATTTCATTGTATTCGATTAGATATGGTCCTATAACGGTTAATCCGCGAAAATTGCCATCGAAAACCTTGTTTACGGGCCGTCGATCAAAATATGAAGTCTTATCTACGGATGAAGAAGAACGTCGTCGTGATCGACGCGAACGTAATCGCATCGCCGCAACGAAATGTCGCGAAAAACGGGAAACCGTTCTCGGTCAACTGGAAAATCAACACCAAGATGAGTTAGAAACCCATCGGAACCTTTTGAAAACAGTTCATGATCTCGAACAGCAAAAGAAATATCTAGAAAATATTCTAAACAACCATTTGAATGACTGTCCTCTACTTAACCCTTCGTTTTCTATGATCTTCGGTGATACAAGTTTTCTTTCGACGATTATCGATGTTCCTCCTCCAGTACTCCCGCCTGGCCCTCAACCTATTGTCAACAGTGAAGACGACGAACTCAGTCACATACTTGATCCATCGCCCGGATTGACCAATTCAGCTTATGAGACCGATGATTCCAATCAAATCTTTCTGCCACCACTCGGAGGATTATCAGCACAACCCATAACGATGACTAGCAGTAGTATCGAACGGTTAATTAACAGCTTGAACACTCCGACCATCTCAATGGAAAGTGCGAATAATCATTCCATGTTAGTCAACACTGCATTCGGTTCGACATGTGCCCAACAACACTCGCATTCGAGTGATGATGACTCGTTACCATCACGTGCCAATCCTTGTGTGTATTAATTCAAAGCAAGTGAGTGTTCGACTTGGCCTGAAAATTCATCTTCATCTCGGTTTTTCTTTCTAGTTTGTCTCTCATTCGTTGTCGCAATGAACTCTGTATTATTTCTTTTTTATCTGCCGTTCTTCTCGAATTCAAACGTGTGACTTTCTATATGTATTAATAGTTCATAATATTATTGCTTTCTTCTCCTTATATTAAACATATATTGAACATTTATTTAAGGACTCGGAAAATGATCTCCTATGAAGTTTAAAGCGAAACACAGCTATAGGAGTTCAGACATTTTCCCCGAAGATTGGTTTTCGTGTATGTTGTCAAAATACAACGGTCAATTTTGACTAAAATCTTAAAATTTTCTCTTTTGCTTTTTCATCATTTATTCAAAATAAATTTCTTTGTGTTGTTTTTCTTCTTTCTGAAAAATCACGTGATGATATATTCGACACATTTGTTCTCCGTCAGCATGACTCACGGTTTACTTAGTGAAATCAGCAGAAAAAGTCGACTAACTCAATCTTGTCTAATACTGATTTATTCTAAACTGAGAAAAACAACAGACAACGCGCGTGTTAATTAAACTTAAAACAATCGAGTTCCGTAGCCAAATGTCGTTTTGATACTCTCGATGTAAAATCGTTTCCAACCATCCTAAAACAGAACACAGTAGAACCTATTGAACAAGAATAAATGAAAATTTCAATGAACAAACCATTGTATTGTCGTAGAATTGAGCTGGTACGCCTGTTTGCTGGATGACCAGTTTAGTTTGATCGGTGTCATCTTGAAATATCAATGAGACATGAGAATAGTGATCACTTGGCCAGGATTTGAATCGCCATAACATATCCACGCGTTCATACGGAACGATGTCGACAAATCGTCCAGTGATATTATCACTGAACAATGAAAAAAATCCGCCTTTTTTACAATCGTATCTTGACACACTGTTTTGCGTAAATGCTTTCACTCGATCACTGTCGCAGAAGGCTTTGAACAGATCAGTTTTTGTACATTTGAATGTGTCGTGAATTTTCAAATCTCGATATTCGATCACCGGCGTTTTGTTTGTATTTGTCGGTAAACTTGTAATACTTTTGGTGGTATTAATCGATGATGTTGACTGAACTTTCGTTGCAATTGGAGAGTTTTTTGTTGGAAGAATCAGTCCTTGAGAAAATTCTTCTTTAAGCGAACGAACGTACTCGGTGAGCTGATTACGTATCGATGAATCGCCTGATTTTCTCATAAACTCTTTCAATTTTTCTGCTTTGGATTTTTCCGTTGAAAATGTAATGGTCACTTCATGAACGTCGTTTTCATCGGACAGATTAGGAATATCGAAAGTACCTTCGTATTTTGTTCGATTATCGCCTGTAAGATACGTTCCTTCCCATTTGCCATGGATTTGCCATTCGTACTAGCGAAAGAAGAGCAAGCTCAAGGACAAATGAAAATACGAAAATATTTACGATGAAAACAAGTTTAGCTTTGCGGTTATTTGCTGTTGCTTCGCCAGTGCATTTTGATAACTCTTTGATTTCACATGCATATTCTTCATTTTCAACTTTCAATCCTACTAGCAGCTCCTTGAGTTTATCCTTTGACCATTGTGTCGCATTTTTTTCTGTCCAATGCCAATTATTCGGATTGATTGCTAGAAATTATGTTTGAGCATACAGAGTGAACAGAACGGTCTGCTTACCATCTGGACGATCTTCGACAATCCAACGTGGATCACCTTTGCCCCATTCAGCCATGTCTTTCGTAGGAAAATTATATAGTAATCATAGTATGAGAGTGTAGTGCGGATGGATGGATGTTTCCAAACTACACTTAATTGGTCGTTTCATCAAGCAAATGAGCGTACGTAATGTCGTTTTTTCTTCTCTTGCTCCTAGGAAAGACGAGACATCTGTTGTGCAGTCGTTCTTATCAAAGAATAAAGTTAATCAATATTTAAAAAATGTAACCATAGTGTTCTCTGCTCGATTTCACTGTGAAGAAATCCTCCGTCGGGATGCTTTTCTTTAAAATGAGTTTAGTTTCTCAATTACCGTTTTGTATTCTCTCTTCTGGAAGAAGAGAAACAAAATGAGTCTCGCGTTTACATATTCATTTTCCATTTTTCTTCGTTTCTTCACCCAATGAAGTCTCTAATATGGCATCTTCCTTCGATCTACAAGCTCATGCCTATCAGCAATTACTTTTTCAACATCATGACCAACGTCGAGAACATCAAGGAATACTTCTTGACGCATTAGATCATCTCAGCAAAGATGTAGCATACTCCTTGATCGACGATAAACATACATATGACAAAGCGAAAGATCTGTTTCATCGTAAATACAATCGGTTGCAACGTGTATTCACTCATTCAGCATCACGACACAGACAGAATACTTTACAACCTCTTAAACTAATCTATCACCAACGCAGAGATCTCGCCTTGAAAATCTCCGAACTGCTTCAGGAAACACGATCAGAAACGAATTCCATGGAAGTTCGAACACATTGGAACGGTTCGATTGCTGTTGTTTACAATCCGACAACTGGTCGAGCAGAATGGAGACAATCGTGGCACGGAGGTATCCACGGTGTGTTCAATCCGGTGACAGACATTATTGAATGGCGAGATGAATTGCATGCCGGCATTTACGGTGTATTCAATCCGAAATTGAATATAGTCGAATGGAAGAAAGTTTGTCAAGGTGGTGTTCATGGTGTTTATAACCCTTGGATTGACGACATCGAATGGCAAATATCATTTCATTCCGGTATTGGAGGCGTTTATAATCCTTTGACAAAAGAAGTCGAATGGAGAAGTGCGTTTAAAGGTGGTGTTGTTGGATATTTTGATTATGGAAGCCAAACAGTAAAATGGATCGAAAAATGGCACCACGGTCTGGCTCTTATCATTTGGGACGAGACTATTCATACATATCGAACAACGTCGAGTTCCGGTTGGTATGGAAAGTAATTTTTTCTCAATCGATTTTGCTCTCCTAGTTGTGAATTTTGAAACTCAGCTATCTTTTCATAATAAAATCCCATTAAAAAAACTTGATCACATGCATTTTCTTTCATTGTACTACTTGCATATATTTATATCGACGACCGTCTTTCGTGTCATACTTCTTCTTTCAGCTGTTGTCGTCTCTATTATATATTCAATTCATTCTTTAGTTCTCTTCTTACATGTATCGGCAATCGTTGTCGCTAAAATATAACCTACATTATAACAAGAAAGAGAAGAAAAGGTAAGTGCACTATTGAACAGGTTAGACGAAGACGAACATTTTCTTCTCTTTATAAGTGAATGTATTCAAGCGATTCGTCAACATTTCATATATATATATATATTGCATATACCCATACATATACATAAGCGGTCAAGTTCATATAAACTATTAGATCAATAAGAACGCAAGTAGAACATAACTTTATCGAAGGGTTTCTTTTACTAGAAGCAATGCCGAATGATATAAGAAAACAAATTCAGTTCTCGAATTTGTCTTATAAAACTACTGAACAAACATTGCTGAGTTATTTTTCTACTTACGGACCAATTGATCAATTAGTTCTGCATAAAGACGATCAGGATCAGTCATTACGAAAAGGTTTTCTCATTTATCAAAATGTTCAATCATCGAATGACTTAATGTCCAAACGGCCACATTTAATCGACAAGCGTCAAGTTTTTCTTCAACGTGCAATGCCAACGAATGTATCCACGAGCCGTCAATGTCTCTCGGAAACCTTAGGAATCAATCTCGCCGTTAACGAACTGTTCATCAACCGTTTATATTCAGGAGAAACAAAGAACATGTTTATAAACTATTTCCAACAATTCGGAACGATTACCGATTGTCGAGTATTGAACTCGCGTTCGCAAAATCGAAAACAGATGGGCTTTGCGTTTTTAAGATTCGATGATTACGATAGCATTGGTAAGTAACAACGACTAAGTCGATACGCTGTCATTGAATTTTTAGATCAAATTATTCTTTCAAGACCACATCTAATCAATTCGAAATACTATCATGTACGAAAATCGATCCCACGTGAATATAATTACATCATTTCATCGATAAAACCAATTAGTTTGAATAAACCTCTATGGCGTCATTATGCTTTCGGATTGATCAACATGCGAACCCAAGAAATCATTTATCCAACGCTATCTACGCCTCATAACCAGTAAGTTAATCATTCGGCACACATTTCGAACGATTCGGCGGTTCTTTTCACAGGTACAACAAGCAAGAAGAGCCGGAGTCAATTCGAAAGAGTCCAACGTCAGAATTTGAATTGCTTACAGCAAGCTCCTTGTCAAGTAGTATATCACTTGTCAATTCATCGATCGATGATTTCACTCCAATACAATCTCCACTTTATTCCACGGCAATTGCGTATTCACCTACGACGGATATTATATGAAATAGTAAACACTCAGAGTTAATGTGCCAAACGAAATGATTGTTTGATTGAACATCGATATGTGTATAAACTCGATAATCAATCCGTAGAATTTTCTTTTACTTCCGAAATGATCATTTGTACATAGGAGTCTTCGTTAACTATTAATAAAAGAAAACTTTCTCTCGATGTTCTTTATCACTGAGCTGATTGCTTATCGAAGACGTACGAAAAGCAGATGCATCAAAAGAAATGTCAGCAGTTGATAAGCTGCTCAAAAGTCAAAAGAAAACGTTCATTTTGTTTATTCAGCGGATGATGATGACGACGATGCGCGATTAACTTCTTCTATCCAGTAGATGTCATTATGACATAGTTCATTCTAGCCTGTCTTATTGCTGTATGGACAATCCAATGAGAGAATCGGTCAGTATTATCATCGTTCATCATCGTCTTCTTTTCTCTCTTCTTTTCTGTTTATTTTTATCTTAGATCAAAGGCCTATGTTAAGTCATTTTGTGAGATTTTTTTGTAGAATTCTATCGCGTAAGTATTATGAATTGTTCTGACGAGAGCTCTTGACGACACAGGGAGAGAGAAGACATTTCTTTTCATTAAAATGACGAAAAAAACACGCGGAAGTGATTGTATGGCTGAAGAGAGTTTATTGTATAAATTTTCACTTTCTTTTCGAATAAACTCATAAAACATCCGATCATTGTCTTTCGCTTGTCAATGAGAAAAGAAAAGACTGTTATGCGTCCTTCGTTGAAAGGCGTACGATATAAATAGATGAAGTAATCATCTCCATGAATCACTACTCAATCTGAACGATGAATGAATCATAGTTAAATTTCACTATGATGAATCATAGAGTCCAACAGACATCCACCGATAGTTTTCTTTAACTATTAGCCGTGATATTTCCCCAGGTGGAAAATGAATCAGTTTAGTGTAAAGTACGATTTATTAGGTAAACAAGTCGATCGATTCTGCCTACTATTAAAAGGCGAATTTACATCGGATATGATTATTTATGTAAGCTCGTCTATTCGATTGAATTTTTTTCTAATTAAATCAAACTGGTTGATTTTTCTCGTCAGCGATGATGAAGAACAGATTTTTCTCCTTCTTCCGCTTTCGACTGATCACCGATGCTGTTTGACACATTTTTTTCTTCATCACTTGCTTTGAAAACGGGGCAAATACGAACAGTTTTTAACCTTTTTAGATTATAATTAATATTCTAATATATGCGTGAATAACAGCAACACAACGGCGGAGGTTATTAATGAAAACGGGACGTTTGGAACGTCCCAATGGCAAACGTCTGATTCGATGCGTTCGACATCCAGTCTCAATTCATCAGAGACAAATGAAAAAGTACGTAAAAAAGCAATGCTTACTGTTACGACATTATCTTTTGGAATATCGTAGAGTATAGGAAGTATTGAGAAAATGAATCACATTCGACCGGATGATCGAACGCTGGAAGAATTGTTTCAAAAGACCATTGTAAGTATTTGAAAGTTGTTCGAGATTCTACTTTTCCAAGGTTAACTTAGGCAACAATGGATCTTGCTCCCGATAAAATGAAAATGTTACGTGACTTTCCAGCGGAGAAGAAATGGGATATAATTCGTGATCGAGTAAGAAGAAGAGACGAAATGACGAATGAATTGATTGATGAATTGATGTCTAGGATCAAGTTATAGCTAAACATCCTCCAGAATATTACATCGAAGGTTTACAAACGTATATACGTGGTGCGAATCTTGTTGAAAAAGCATCGAGTTTGGTAGGAAGGAATGAGATCGAGTTTATGAATAAGAATTGATCGTATTTTTAGAAAAAGAAACAACCAATCGAACTTTCAACTCAACTATTATCAAGTTTAGAAATTTCTTTACGAACGAATAATATTGGGTAAGTGATTGACAAGACTCTTCAAATTATGACCTTGTCTGCTTTCAGTTGGGTTCACGAATATCTTAATCCAAATAATAAAGGTCTGGATGTTTTACTTGATTATTTAAAAACATCATTAGAAGTCATGCGGTAAGAACAGAACGGCAATTTGTCTCGAAGAAGCGGATTGTTTAAATGTGATACGTGATTTTTAGTGAAGTTGATTCGTCGGATGACGGACATTTCTCGACGATAAATTATCCCGATGAGAATTCTTTAATCACATCGAAACGACCAACATTAGGTCGATCTGATGCGAAACGATTGCATCGTAAACTGAAAAAGTACCAAATTGGCGAAGCAACCGACGATGTCCGATTATGTATCATGTGTCTTCGAGCAATAATGAATAACCAAGTAAAAATCTTCCTTTCACAATCAAGATTTTCTTCAATTGATGCTGTTTTCGTTCTCAGAATGGTTTCAATCTCGTTATTCAACATTCATTAGCGTTGAATTACATCACACTTAGTTTACAACATAAAAATTATCGGTAATGATTGTATACGAATGTATAGAAATCATTTGTGAGTTATTATTTAGATGTAAAGCATTGATTTTGGAATTACTAGCCGCGGTGTGTCTAGTCGAATTAGGTCATGACGTTGTTCTGGGAGCGTTTGATAATTTTCGTATAATATGTCAAGAAAAACATCGATTCGAAACTTTGATGAAATCATTTACTCAACCAACAGACTTTAACGTCGATTATATGGTAAGTTCGAAAGAAATTGTATTGCTTTATTGAAAATTTTCGTGATTGGCTAGGTGGCATGTATGCAGTTTATTAATATTATTGTTCACTCAGTTCGAGACATGAATTATCGTGTGTATTTACAAGAAGAATTCAAATTACTTGGATTGGACGAATGTCTGAAAGTAAAGATTGGATCATCTATCATGCGGAGTGTAACGAAAAGATGTTCTTTAGAAATATTTGGAAATTCATAGTGAATGTGATTTATTTATCTTACACATTCATGCGTTTTTGGATAACTATTTCGATGTGGGACAACTATTGGAAGATTCCGAAACGAAGCAACAAGCAATTGCAAAAGTGTCAGAGTTAGAAGAACAACTAGGAATTGTAAAAATATTTCGCTTTCGAAAGATTCTGTACGAATGTTCATGTTTTATTAGGTTAATGAACGTGTACAAGAACTTGAGAATGGAAATTCAAATAAAATTGGTAAGATAAACTCCGGACGATGTGATTTATTGGTATTGATTATTTTATAGCTGAACTACAAAAGGCATTGGAATTTGCAGAGGAACAAATGGAGAATGCGAAGGTAGGTTAATTAAAAGTACTTTCTCTGATTCAATACCGAATGCATATCTACTCTTATAGAAAGAACGCGATGACATCTCACAAACGCTTACCATATTGAGGCAGAGTCATCAAGAACGTGGTAAGATTCTATACTTTCCGATTAAAACGATCCTATATTTATTTCGAATAGGATCTCTCAATGGTTCATCATCCTCGATATCATCAGCTCCTCCAGGTGCGCCTCCCAATGGACCAAGTTTCCACAATACAGCGACAGGTTCTAGTGCACCACCAACTGCGCCGGCACCACCCCCTCCTCCTCCTCCTCCTCCTCCACCACCAAGTAAAATCAAATTGCTTCACCTAATATATCTCATTCTGTCTTGTTCTTCGCAGATTTCATTCCACCACCTCCACCACCCGGACCGGTATGCTTGATTTACTTGTATTTGTATTATTTGAAATACGCACTGATTCCATAGCCACCTCCGATCTTTGGCATTCCACCACCGCCACCAGGAATGCTTGATCCTCCACCTGGTTCCATGACAATAAAGAAGAAAATCGAAACGAAATATAAGCTACCTAATTTGAATTGGACATCGTTGAAGCCTGGTCAAGTTCGTGGAACGGTTTTCTCCGAGCTCGACGATGAAAAATACTTTAAAGTAAGAAGTTTATCGATCGAAGTACCAACGTCCTTTTTCTTGTATCTGTAGCTGATCGATTTTGATACTTTCGAAGAATTGTTCAAAACAGGCTCCGGTCTTCCAGTCAATCAAACAACTACTAGTCCACATTTGAAACAAAAGTTTGTTAAAGCTCCTGAAAGCTTGACATTGCTTGACCCTCAACGACAACGAAATTTAGGTCAGTTGGATCAACACAAGAACGATCTCTTCTATAAAATCCCTTTCTTTTAGCTATTGCTCGACGGAAACTCGATCTTGATGTAAATACAATTATCCGCGCATTGAATAAGTACGTCATATTCTATTACGAGAAAGATGAATCGCCATCTCGAATGTTTATTTTAGTCTTGATTTGAAGATCTTAACTATTGATACAATCGATATCCTACAGCACTTTATTCCCACAGAATCTGAAACCCGTGCATTCGCTTCGTACTTATCCGATGGTAAATCGATCGTAAACCTTTCAGACGAAGATCGCTTTCTACACGGTGTAAGTCAAACCGAACAAAAACTCATATCCTTGACTTCATATTCATACATTTAGCTCTCGAAAATTGAACGATTAGCACAGAAGTTGAACGTTGTGTCATTCATGGCGAATTTTGACGATGTTAACCGAAATTTAACACCGCAGCTGAAAGCAATCATAACAGCATCGACAACGTTAAAAAATAGTACAAAACTCAAAAAACTCCTCGAAGTAAAACCATCGATCATTGTCGAATTGTTTGCAAAAAGTGTCTTGTTTCAGATCGTACTGGCGTTTGGTAATTATATGAACAGTAGTAAACGTGGTCCGGCATACGGATTTAAATTAGCTAGTTTAGAAATTGTACGTTTAATGTTCTACACACCATTGTTTTCATTGAATATATGTTTGTTTGTAGTTATCAGATACAAGAACGCATGATAAACGTTTAACTTTACTTCATTTTCTTGTACAAACCGTGGAAGAACGATTTTCTGACGTTGCCAACTTCAGTCATGATTTACAATCAGTTGAAAAAGCCGCTCAAGGTGAAAAGATTTTTTCAATAACCATAAGAACCTACTTTCATTACTTAGAGTTTTCATACTCGTTTAATAACTTTGCACGACGACACCTTTTGTATTTTCCGCCACCTTTCCGACGTGTTATCCCCGGAAGATCTTTTCACATACTCTAGGAACATTCAACAGCTTCTTTTTTTGTTTAGTTTCATTGGAAAATATTCAGATTGATGTTCAAGATTTAACTCGTGGCTTGGATAATGCCAAAAAGGAACTTGTTATTCGGCAGACAATGAAAGTAGGAAATGTTCGAGGAATAACATCCTCGATTAAATACTTCCTCTGTTCTAAGAATGTCGAGACACGGCCATTGGAAGAATTTCTCAATATTGCTCAAGCAAAAGTTGACCGATTGATTAAAGATGCAAAATCAGCCCAGGAATCGTTCAATCAATGTGTAGAATACTTTGGTATGTGAACATGCTTTGTTTGCCGTGTAACATCGCGCTTTCTGTTCAAGGTGAAACACCACGAACACAAAATCCATCGAACTTTTTCTCCGTTTTTGTCAAATTCCAACGTTCGTATCAAGTAAGACTCGATGAAATCTAGTTTTAAAAACCGGTTGATATTCGACTTGTGTAGCAAGCACGAATTGAAAACGACGAACGTACACGATTAGCAAGGGAGGCGGCATTAACCAATGATAAGCCAGCAAATAAACGTTCAATAAACAAACGTTCACAGGTAAGATTTTTCTTCGAGTAAACTGAATTCTACTTGAAAAAGTCGATTAGGGAGAGAATATTCTACCAAATCAGGTAACCATTTTTCTCCTTGTCTTGCCTGTCGAAGCTAGCCGAGCGTATATTTTAATTCTGCTTAATTTTGCTTTCAACAAACATAACTTCTTATTTCCTATCGTCATTTCTCGTTTTTTATGCTTTATTTAGGAAGAACTATTAAGTGAATTAAAAGGACGGAAAGAAGCTATAAAAGATCAAAAATTAATTAAACGTGAAGCATTAACAGATGGCACTATTGAAACTTTATTAGATGGTATGACAATTTTCTTCTCGCGAAGATTATTTATATATTTAAATATCCTGCCAACTAAAAATAGTTGAGATAATGAACACATATTCGCTGATAAGACCGGATTATTGTTGTACAAAAGAGGAAAATATCGATCTTTAGACCAGGCTTTACATCCATATCCTCGAGGGATTTGAAGCGATGAATAGACTTGATTTAATTGTTTTCGATCATGTTAGACATACTCGTCTTGCACTTGTGTTACTTAAATGGGCGAAAGCATTGATTATTGTTCGCTTTGTTTTCTTCGTCGACTATTCTCTTTCATTCGTTATTTATTTACATCGATTTCCCTTTTCAATCAATTAAATATTCTTTTGCTTTTGATATTTTCAAAGGAAAAAGTATTAAACTCATTTGTCTGTCTTTAGACTTGAAAAAAGCGCCATACTTGCGAGCAGATGCAGCGCGTCGGAATCGTCGTAAAACTCAAGAACTAATGAAACAAATTAGTCGCGACGTACTCGCCGCAGTGACGAGCGGCACGAGCACAACTTCGACTACCACACCTGAAGTTCACCTCTAGATCGACGTTTTCTTCTTGAGTCAGATACTCTCTCTCTCTTTTTTTTGTTCACTTCAGTCATAAAAGAAAACATTTCTGCATATTTGTATATTGAATTGTCTTTTTTTTTCACACGAAATAAATCAACTGTCATTGAATTGAAAGGAAGTACTTGGAGCAACATTGTTCTTTCAAATGTAGTCATGCTCGAAATTGCATTCGTAATAAGCAAATCGATTGATGAAGATAGAAATACAGATATTCAAAATGCATGTGCACATGTTATGAATAATCGAGTATGTGAGTGGGTGCGTGTGAATAATCATCCGAGCTAACCTTGACACTAAGATGAGGAATATTTCCCTCGACGTTGTTTTCCTCTCTGTAATCGATAAACTTGTTCATTCATTTAACAAAATTAAACATCAGTTAAGCTTTCGAGCTTTTGAAGACGTATAATTAGAAGTTAAATGTCTAGTCAAATATTCTTTTTGTCTTTGCTCAAGAACATGTCATTAACACGCGCTCGGCTATTGTTGTTTCTCTCTCTCTCTTTCCCTGATAATGATAATAAATTTCTCTAATACGGCGCTTTTGACGTTTCTCTTTGTCATAGTAAATGTTGACGTAGTTATCAACTGTAATGGTGTACGTGCTGTGGAATTCATTCGTCGCTTCTCTTTTGCTCTAGTTAATGTGTTTGCATGCAGTTCTTTCTTCTTCTCCTCTTTTCCTCCGAAGTGAGAAAGGAAGATCAACGGAGAAAGGAAAGCGCCGCATACACGAGCTTCTCGTCATTTCTTTACTTGTCAAGAAAATTTTTAAAATACTTCTTTTGAACTTTTACATTCGTATCATCCACGCCGATTACAGCGAATAACACGATTGAGACTGTAAGTAAGTTAATAATCCAAGCGATCAAGTTCACGTCGCTCAAAAAAAAATGAACTTAACAATATGTCACGCGACTAGTTATCATTTTTTTTCTTTCAATTATAACTTGCAAATATATAATCAATGTACAAGACGATTCTTTTACTTAGAAAGAACTTAGATAGAAATGCTCTATTCTTTGCTGTTGACGTAGAGTATCACCTTATGTCGCTTAATATGAACAGAGTCAAAGAAAGTGTTTGAAATTAGTTTTCTGTCGTTCCATTTTTTTTTCTTCTCCTATGCCGATTGAAATTGCGCACATATCAATAATAAATAACAATAAAAAAGAACTCACTTTCGCTATATTCAGAGAAGTTTATTCTCTTAATAATAATATTCATTTATTAGCGTGTCTAGTGAAAAGCAGCGTGCGCTATGTTGAGTCGATGTTCACAATTTGTTCGAATGTATTTATCTTTTGATAAGCAGAATGTATCAATCAAAACAAAGGCAGAGTTTCGGTGAAAATAGAAATACAAATATTTTTCTTAGGTATCAGGGATTTCACCTAATGAGATCATTCTCGTGTTGATATAGTATGGAATGTTCGAGAGGAGTTACGTTGTTAGGCAGTACCTTGATTGACTCGTTTATGTAATCGGAGCGATGCCTTTGTTTTTCCAAGAAAAGGAACGAAAGAAAAGCGATTGTTATCGATTTTGCTTCTATTTCCGACATAAACACAACAGAAGTTGAGCTCAAAAATAAGAAAAATCCTCTATTTGAGATTCCTGACATGTTAGCTGATATACGAACGTCATGTGAGTACGGAACTTCTATTGTGCCTGTTCTTCTCAACATTGATGAAACAGAACACGGGAGATATTTGACAAGAGAAGACTTTTGAACCTCATTTTCCCCTAAACTAAAACATATATTTTATTAATCGTTCTCAAATATGTACTTAAGTAAATGGCATTCGCTCGCCATATTGTCATTGTTGATTTTTAGTCAAATATGAAACGAGCATTGCGCACAGAACCTTAGCTTTGCTCATGTTTTTGACATGTCTTTTAGATATAACATAAGTTTTCAACATTTTTTTTGATAAATTTTGTTCATGCAATTCTTATCGAACCAACAATCTACGAAATCGCGCTCAAACATGGCTTCATCTGACTCTTGGTTGAGCATACGGCATCTACCAGCAATTTTAATGACCCGAACATCGTTCAAAGTCAATGAAGAGCATTTGTACAACTTAGCAATCAAAGCACGATTGGAAAATCGCGAATGCGGATATCTATCGCGGCGTGGTGGCCAGGATCCGTCGTCTTCGGCGAATAAATGGCAATTGAAATGGTTTGTTCTCTATCAAAATTTGTTATTCTACTACGAAAATGTGAACTCATCGAAACCGCAGGGTGTTTATTTCCTTGAAAGTTGTTATTCATCCCGTTCAACAGCTAAGAACAGCAAAGATGGAGAAAAATTAGTAAGTATTCAAGACATATGAAACGACCAGCTGCAAAGCCTACAAAATTCTAATGAAATGTCTTCATTTCCATCTGAGTAATCCGTCTTGTTATCAGTCATATCAAGCATTATTCTTCTCTATCTCTAATGAAATCTTTCATAATCGAAACAGTAAACTGTAATTAATTTTCTTTCAAGATTAGAAAACATAGAGATGTTGTAGAAGGAATCTATCTCTCAGCGTGATCGTATGTCAGGCGAGATTGACGATAGGGGCAGATTGAATTGAATATATTTACGAAATGAATGATTCAACCTCGATTTAGAATTGTTTTTCAATATCTTACACACGCGATGGCCGAAATGCCATTGAATTTGCAGCGGAATCGGAAAGTGATTGTCAAGTATGGATTGAATGCATTCAATCATGCAGGTAGTTGTGACAAGAACGGAAAACGATTGAGTTCATCGATGGATCTGTTCTAGTTACAATCGTTTGCTGTCTGTGAAAGAAGAAATCGAACAGAAATATCTTCATCTCTCTCAAGTTTACGAAAGTGAAGCAAAAACGAAATATCAATATTTACAACAAGTCGAAGAATTGTCAGCTGAAGTTCGAGAATTACGTCGCGAAGTAAATTCTGATTGAAGGAGATCCTAACATCTCTCGTTCGTGTCCTTTTTAGTTATCACGATATCGCCGACAACATCATTTATTACGAACGAAAAGCATCGCTGAGGAAGACTCTGCCGAAATTCGAAAAATCAAAAAAGTTCAAAGTCTGTGCCGAGGTTGGCTATACAGACAACGTTGGAAACGAATAGTCGAAGAATATATCCGGTAAGCGTTTCTCTCTCCTCATACCGACGTCATTCAGTCGTTTCAATATCACTTTCATTCTGTTCCGTTAATTACATTTGTTCATGTAGAAAGCAAAAAGAAAACGTTTCATTGTATGGCAATTAAATTTAGTAAAGATATCTGTAGGTGTTGAATTGATCAGTCAAATTAATTTTTTTTGTCATACTTTATTTCGTCTTCATCAACTCGAGCTCGTCTATATTTAGCGGAAGTACTGTGTTTTGACGTCAGTGCTCTTTCCTTGATGAGGATGAAAAAATTAATTAACATGCAGAATTCGCCGGTTTCAAAAGTCGATATTCGATCCGAGGAATGAAATTTTATTTTTAGGTCTCCTCATGCAGAATTAATGCGTAAGCGCAATAATATTATTTTTAATTTGGTTGAAAGCGAGCGAGAATATGTGCATCAACTGGAAATTCTTGTGGCCAATTATGTGCGGCCGTTTCGGATGGGTAAAAATCAGGACTTTTGTCTGTCGCCGTGGATTATATACGCTATTCCTTCTAGCGGCAAGTTCAAAAAAGCCGCCAATAACACATGAAGATGTTAATTCTATTTTTCTAAATACGTAAGATTAATCGTGGTCATAACAAACCTGACAAGTATTTGTTCTTCTTAGTGAAATCATCCTTTTCCTCCATCAGATATTCTATAAAGGTTTATCGAAGAAACTCGAAAACTGGCCGACATTCTACACCGGTAAAACTGAAGAACTCAATCAGGAAAATATTTAGCTCAATTCTTCTAGGTGACCTATTCGATATGTTCATATCCATGTTGCATATTTACTTAGAATACGTTCGAAATCATCATTATAGCTTGCAGGTAAATGTGCACTAGTTGTCTGTTTCGGAAATCGACGTTTTTCTTCTATGTCGTTTCAGTGCTTAGTCGAATGTAAATTGAGTAACCCAGATTTTAACAAATTCCTTGAACGATGTGAACAAAAAGCGGCGTGCGAAGGTTTAACACTGGACATATTACTTGTTCTACCAATGAATCGGGTTTGTTTTTGAAGAAAGACAAGCCATTCTAATCAGTTGACTTTGTTCTTCTTTGCAGATACCGTATTATATTGTAACATTAGCCAATTGTTTATCGCACACACCGCACGCACATGTCGAAAGAGAAAGGTTAGAACAGACGAAATCGAAATTAGAAGAATTATCGAAAGTAAGTGTTGTATATAATAACGAGATTGTCTGATCATGTCTTCGGTAGATTATGCATGATGAAGTCTCAGAAACGGAACATATTCGAGCAAATTTAGCTATCGAACGATCGATTGCGGAGGGTTGCGATGTTCTACTAGATGTGAACCAAGTACTATGTCGGCAAGGTAATAAGCTCTACTCTGATTATGAAGGTTTTTTGCTCATGTTGAAATAATTATAGATAGTCTTATCTTATGGGCCGGTGATCGAAATAAATCAAGCATAGGACAACGATTTACGACACGAGATCTCCGCCGAAACGAAAGTGTTGTTCAATGTTACCTGTTTTCCAATCATTTAGTTGTTACAAGTCGAGCATCGAGTGGAAAACTACACCTTGTCAAAGTAGATCTCATCTCGAACTCTATGGTAATCTTCCATCGTTTTCCATAGGGTTGCGGAGTTATTCCATTAGCCGATGTGACACTTGTCGAAGATATTGCCACTGATCCTCAGCATATGCTTGCTGCAGTTACGGAAGAAGACAGCGCTGATGATACAAATTCGAATGTAACAGATAATAAAACTGGCGAGATTGACATAAGTTTCGCTCGTTTATTTCGTTTGATTGTTGAATCACGTGACCAAACGCCATACACAGCAACATTCGTTGCTAATGATGAAAAACATAAATCCGAATGGTGTGCTGACATAGCACAGTGCTTGCAAAATCTTCGTTATACAGAATTAGTTACTGGAACATTTCGAAATGAATCGTCCGTTATGTCACCGGAATCTGTCAAGTAAATACGAAAGTTTTGTTCAGCATAGTTTTCATTCGTTTCCTTTCGCTTAGATCTGATCTGAAACTGTACAAAGATGATTCAGAAATCAAGTATTCCAAAACACTGGATTCATGTAAAATACCACAAGTAAACTGATGAATCTGTTAGATTTCAATAGATAAAACCCGATGGTTATGCGTTTTCTTCAGATTCGTCATGCAACTGTGGAACGATTGCTGGAGCGTTTAACTGACCTACGTTTTCTCTCCATTGATTTTCTCAATACATTCTTATTAACTTATCGTTTGTATACTGATGCTTACACCGTGATGGAAACCTTAACTCGTGTCTACAAATCCTCGCCACATACGTCATTAGACCATACAAATGATACAGATGGAACAAATTCTCATTCGAATCACAAAACAGACGAGCAGCACAAGTAGAATTTTGACAAAGATGTTTCCTAAACTGTGTAATGATAATTTTTAGAGATAAGTTACTGTTAATTAATGAACATGATAATGAATTAAATCGACGTGTCTCGGAAGGTGAGTTTCATCATATCGAAAGCAATATAAGGGATGAACTTCGTTTACTTCAGGTGTCCATTCGCTACCGGTCGATAACTCAACTCAACAAGAACGAGATCTAAGAAGGCATTCACACATTGGAACATTCCGTCGAGCATTAAGTATCGATCAAAACGAAGCAATTACCACGACGAAGTGCATGGAGAAAAGTAAGCAAAACTCATTTTTATAAAATCTTTCGAATGTGTATCAAAGTGCAGTGATGTTCACTTCTTGTGCTTCACAGTTTGACAGGCCAAAAGGTATACGCCAGTGCCTTCAGGTAGAATTTCTTTGTCCACTATCGAGGCCAAGTCTATATTCTCAGTTGCTAGTATCAATTCATACAAACGAAAATCTTGTTTTTCTCGTTTGGAATATTTAGAAGTTTCAATCAAATTCACGGAAATCAATATTCTACCGACAACTCCATCTGTTGATATCTCCGCATCGGCTGATCAATTACATACATCTCTAGCTCCCCTCGCTTCGTCGGAGACATTCTCGGATGTTGTGTCTTTAAATCTTGATGAGCAATCCAACAAAGAGCAAGGCACATTGAATTCTGGGAAAAAAAATATTAAGATCAATGATTTCGATTCATTGGAAATGCTCTTCGATTTTCCATCGTTGGATTTATCAATTGATTCCCAAAAAGATATTGCACAGCCAGTCGAAACAGGTTCTCGTATACGATTCTCTGCAAATACACAGATAATCAATATAAGCAAAGTAAATCATCTTCCGATCTCCTCATTTTCGCTATTTGTATATATTCATTCACAGGAAGATAAAAACTCGCTTCGAATCGAAAAGAGCGACAGTCCACCGATACAGAAATCACAGCAACGCTTACGATTAGATTCACAAACAAATCAAAATGTATCACAGAATGTTCAATGGCTATGTATGTGTCACTCGATTATCTTTTCCTCATACGAATATTTGTCTATATTTCCAGCCAAACGATTGAGTGAAGTTCTCTCGTCTCCGAGACAAAGTATTCGAAACGCAGCCGAATCTTCATTGAAAAAGGTTCTACCGGGTGTTGTCGTCACGTCATCTCGATCATCTCGTCGACGAATAAGTTCAGCAGCAGCAACGCAAGCATTCGCTGTTGCCACATCTGGCGAGTCTCCGAAAGGGATGAGGCAAGAACGATTATCAAGTAATCCAGGTACTGCGCTGATTTGGCGTTTTTACTTTTATTAGATGTTTAATTTGCTCAACACAGGTGGTGGATCTGTTTCAACCCAAGCAACTGCAACTAGCAACAATTCAATGCCGTTGAGTTCGAAAGAACAAAGAGCAAATGAATACATTATTGTTAATACAGCTTCGACAATGCGTGTGCTTAATGTTCTACGACATTGGTTAACTAAGCATCCGTTGGTAACGATGAGTTTTATTCAAAATGAATTCAGCCGAACTTCTAAATTTGTATATTTCAGGACTTTCATACTAATCCTAAATTGAAAGAGGTAAGAACAGTTTGTGGAGTGTGATTATTTTGATGTCAAGGATTTGTTTCAGATGGTTTTGGAGCTTTTACAAGATATGCTGTTAAATGACCATTTAATTGCTGCTGAACACAAAGCAGCAGTTGCCATTATAAAAAAAATCGAAACGTCAGAAATCGATGATCAAAACGAGCAATTACAAATACTTTTAAATCCCACCCAAGTAAATCAAAAACATTTTCCTTTCAATGGAATTTCTTCTTCTTTTTTTTTAGACCTCAAATGCCACGTTTGAACATATTGCTGTTTCGGATCTTGCTGAACAAATGACATTAATCGATCATAAACTTTTCTGTGCACTAGGCAGCGAGTAAGACACAAACTCTCAAGAATATCTCTTGATGATATTTCTTTTGCTATAGAGAATTGCTACTATTGGGTTGGATGAAACCTGGACGAGATGATTTAGCACCGAATGTTGCTCTTGTATCTAAGCGATTCAACGAAGTAGAAAATTTTCTTTTACTCAAACGCTTTTTCTACATCTCAGCTTTCAGATGTGCCGCCTTGTGATCACCGAAATTCTAACACAAGCAACTGTGAATGATCGAGTACAATGCATTGAAAAATGGAGTAAGTTGTTCGGATAGTTTTGAAATGAAAGATTGAATGTTGGACTCTTAGGTACGGTTGCTGACATATGTCGATATTTACGAAATTTCAACGGTGTTCTTCAAATCATGGCCGCATTTGTTAACAGTTCAGTTTATCGTTTAAAAACTACTTGGGATCGAATATCCAAACAGCACAAACAAGTGATTAATAAGTTACAAGCTTTAGTTCATTCCGATGGAAAATTTAAAAACCTACGCGATACTTTAACTAAGTAAGATTGATCAACCGAACAGAAAGAGTCATTTCTTTATGGACATCTATAGAGTGGATCCACCGTGTGTTCCATACCTTGGTTTATACTTGTCGGATTTAACATTCGTGGAGGAAAGTTCTCAAGATATATCCGAAACACATTTGATCAATTTTTCCAAAATGCGAATGGTAAATCCGGTTTTTGATCGGCTGTGATCAATATACAATCTTTTTTTTTTGTTTAGAAAACACATATCATCAGCGAAATTCATCGTTTTCAATCGACTGCATACAAAATCAAGCACAATCCACGTGTGTGTTCCTATTTATTAAACAAATCGAACGTGTTAAGTGAAGATCAATGTTATATTCTTTCATTGAAACTCGAACCTCGTGCATCCCGTGCCGGATTAACTAATTTAGGCGTATAACGAATTGTTTTATTTTTCAATAAAAATTTTAGATATTTTATCAATAGAAATTCAAATGTCCTTCTCACCATCCGCATAGGTTTCCTCACGCATTGCTTCATTGTTTTTTCATCTTCAACAGACTTGTCAGAATTCCTTCGGCATGAGTAAGGTCACTTGGTTCTAATGTGCCACTCTTATCAGCATCGAGTTTTTTAAAAATAACTTTCGCTAGCAATTTTGCAGCTACACCTTTCACACCGAAACGTTCTAGTAGCAGCTGTAAATCTTCTTTCGTCACACGTCCGTCGCCATTTTGATCTAACGCATGGAAGGCTTCAACGGGATTACTGAATGCTTTTCTTAAACCAGCAACATCAAATTCTGATGGTAATGCATTCGCTGCTTCTTGTTCGGACGGCATGTGTGTGTCCTCGACGAGTTTCTTCACCAAATGTGTCGATTATCGTATACCTTCGATGAAGAAAAACACACTCGAAACAGAATAGAGAAAAAAACTTTCTTATAGCTCCCAGCCAGACGTTCATGACTCATGATAGAATACCATGGCATTTAGTTGAGTGAAAATTTCAGTGACGTATTGTAATTTGAGAACGATATTTGAAAAAATTTAACGACAGAATGGAGAGAAAGAGATGAATGAAAATGAATCATATTGTGTACAAATTATGAAATTAAAGTACGCTTTGGTAGAGTAATTTGATCAATGCAAAGCATGCAACATACGACCTCGCTGACCTATTTGATCTAATGTCTTGTAAATGAATGTGTCGTAGGGAATTGATGGCCGATAGTTTAACAAATAAGTCTTACTGTTTACATTAGACGACACCGATTAGAGTTCGGAATTGTAAAACAAAAGAGTCGCTAACTTCTATTTGAAAGCACTGGCAGTTGACGAATACTAGTATTAAGGAGTTTGTGTCGTATTCACGAAAAAAACGACCAAAGAAGAATGTTATTAGAGCACACATTTATACCATGTCCAAAAGACAATAGAAGCAGAAAATTTATTTGACAATCATGCTGCGTATTCAATCAGATAAAATCTCAAATTAAAAGACTTTTCTGATTTATCAAATCCAAGAGAGACGAAAACACGTATCTATCCAGGATAATCCGCCTTTTCATTGATTAACTCATAGAATGGAAAAATCTCGTTTAACAAAATCCTAATACAGAATGAATGAACAACTCCCCGTCTTGGTTAAAAATAAAAACGTAATTTATGATGAGTCATTGCAATTGTTGTTATCAATGTCGTCTTATCTACAACGATAGTCCACTATCTCTGTCTGCATACGCATTATTATCAAGCAGTGAGAGTTTTTTCAACGTCGACGAAGATGAAACATTTTCTTACGATTTTCTCAATATTCAGCGTACTAATTCACAAATATTCTGCACTTGATTTCGATAACTACACTCTATTTATTAACCATCTCAGTTCCGATGAAACCTTTCTCGATAATTACGCAGATTGGTCATTGAAGCTCTTCTCTCGCGAAGCTTATATTTATGGCAATCAACACGGTCGATTTCGTTGCCCGAGGAACTATTCGAAGACTAACTCTAATATTCCTACATCAGTCCACAAACTTCAACCGGGTGATTTCAAATGCATTGGGGCCTTGGGTGATGGTTTAACGACTGGTCTAGCCACTCAAGCAATTACGCCGACGGGTTTATTATTCGAAAGTCGAGGTAAAATGTTCGATAGGAAGTATTCCTTTGTCTATCGACGCTGCTTTTTTCAGGCATGTCCTGGTCTATTGGAGGAGATTATACTTTCTCAAAATTTATATCCTTGCCGAATATACTACGAGAATACACTCCTGCTTTACAAGGCTTTTCGACGACAGTTTCAGCGATGTTTTCCAATGATGGTAATTCAACGGATAGTGGACTCAATGTTGGTGAGCATCGAATATTAATATAAGAAATTAATTGTATTTTTTCTGCTCTTTAAGCTAATTCAGGAGATTATTCTATGCATTTATCATACCAGGCAGAATATCTCATTGATCGAATAAAAACTGAACAATTATGCAATTGGAAGGATGATTGGAAGCTTATTACAGTTCTTATCGGGGTAAGTTCACTTCGAATCATTGCGTTGCTGACTGCAAATATTCTAGGTTAATGATCTATGTAGTTTTTGCGATGATGTCAATGGTAGTAGATACACACCAGAACAATACATAAGGAACATTCGTGAGGGATTGGATATCTTATATCAAGCTCAAATACCACGTACATTTGTTAATCTCGTTCCTCCACTTGATGTTCGTATTTTTCAACAGCATACTGCACATGGACAAGTATGTGAGTCACTTTTAAAACGATTGTGTCCATGCGCAGCTTCTCCAACAGCAGAACAGGCTCATGTACTAGACGATCATGTTGAACAGTACTATGCTTTACTTCACAAGTTGATCGCTAGTAAACGATATGATGACCGTGATGATTTCACTGTCGTTATTCAACCGTTTATGAAAACAATCTATCAACGACATAGAAATGATCATGGTATTGACCTTAGTTATTTTGCATCCGATTGTTTTCACTTTAGCGGTGAGTGCACATTATTCACACATGGTACACACGAATCTAGTCAAACCTGTTTTAGGCAAAGGTCATTCTCAAGCAGCACTCTCCTTATGGAATAATATGTTAGAGCCTGTTGGCGGTAAACACTCAGCATGGTCGATGGGTAATTCGCTGAAATGTCCAACAAAAGAATATCCATACATATTCACATCGAAGAATTCTGCCGAAGCTTTACATGAATACAAGCGTACAACCATCGCACAGAGCAGAAATGCAAGTACCAGTACGAAAGCACGCACATCAACAATAATGAGTAGTACTTTTGAGCTAAATGATACTAGCGAATCTTTTCAAGAAGAGCTAAAGCCGATATCCAAACTGCCGATGCGCAAATCGAGAATCTTGCTTATTGTGATCATTCTAATCGGTATAATTGTTATTCTCGTATGGATAGTGAGTCAAAGAAGAAAGAATCGATCGTTTAAGTTCCCATCTGGCCGACATAATTTTTCCGGTATTCAGAACACACAACGAATTGAAGATGAAGATGATGACGATGGCAATGTCTGGAATAAAAGTGAAATACTTCCAACTTATTTTGATGATGACAAAACGACGAAAACACATGGCATACGTGTCTCATTTGAATAAACATGCACACAATGTTGCTGCAAGCTACCTTTTCACGTGTGTTCATTCATCGATCTTGTTCACACATTTGTACATCTGTTAGCTTGCGACAACTATAACTGTATCTTTTTTCCGATTGGTGGAAAGAGAAATTTTGGTATAAAAAATAAAGGAAAAGAAGAAAAAAAAACTTCAATTCTGACAGTGTCTGTTAGACGTCGTCGTTCATTTGAATGTCGACAACAGTTACCGGTACCTGTTTATGTCGACCAATTTTCCTTCTTATTGGTGTCGTTAATGTACGTGTTGATATTAGCTTTTTCCTCTTCTTTTTCTTTCCGCTTTCTTTTATTTACGACTTTTTTTCTCGAAGATGACTAATGATGACAATCGAATGATAGACGATCACATTCTCCTTTTCTAGCTTATTATTCAGTCAAGTGCGCATTTCATTTCGTATCTCGATGTCTGATACATCCAGAGAGAAGATCTACGGTGTCGATGCTTCGGAACGCAACGCTCGTTTGCTACGCGTGAAAATTTTACGAGCTGTTGATCTACAGAGACGAGATTTTCTCGGCGGATCGGGTGATCCCTACGTCAAAATATCGTTGCAAGTTCGTGATAATCGAAATGTAACAATCGATATCGCACGAACACGCACAGTACCAAAAACACTCAATCCATTATGGAATCAAGATTTCATCTTTCGAGTATGTCATCCATTTCATTTAATGGAATCGAATAAAGATCGTAAATAGGTTGATCCAAGCAAACACCGTCTGCAGTTCGAAATATACGATCAAAACAAACTCGTATGTATATGAAATCGAATTGAAACTGAAAAACAAATGATGAATTGCGTTTGTTGTTGTCTTCAGACGAAAGATGAGTTTCTTGGCATGTTTCTTGTGGATTTAACAATGAATATTCCCTATGAATCAGCTGAACAAGCAATGTTAACCAAAGACTTTTCTTTAACGAAGCGCAGGTACGAGGGAGTTTTCTTTGAAGAAATGAATTGTTTATTGCTTTCTGAATTTAGCATTCTTCAACGTGTCCGCGGTACAGCAACGATTGGATTGGCTTATATGAATTCTCCAGGAACATTGACACATGCAGAATCTTCAGAGATCGAGACCAATGGTAGCGAAGTAAGATATCAACAGATTTCGTTTATTCATACATATAACTGTCCACATTTTGATCGATAGTCTGGATTTGAAATTATTCATCATCGAGATGTCTCTCAAACATTAAATGAAACACCTTTGCCTCCAGGATGGGAAGGTGAGTGACATATGTTTACACTTTACGCAAACTATTCTTGTTGATACAATTAGAACGAAAAGATGGACATGGTCGAACTTATTATGTTGATCATAACTCTCGCACAACAACTTGGCATCGTCCGACCGGACAAACTACGTTAGTATTCATGCCACTCAGATTATTCTTGATATCATCTGTCTACTTTTGGCATCAATGAGTCATATCAGCACGAAAAAGAATATTTTAACTTTGAGATATGATACCATAGAAGGTCATGTACGCAATTACAATTCACTATACGATTCCAGATATAACCATTTGAGTCAGAGCTACGTGATACTTCGGATTATGTTACGAATCGATATGAAATATTATGCAATTATATGTATAATTTTAGCACGGATAGTTCTCAGCGTACTCAACAACCAGTCGGTGATCGACGTCAAGTTGATGATATTGACGGTAGCAATAGTCAAACCAGTTCTTCAAGAACAGTGACAAATAGTTCTCGTGGCGGTGGTGTAGCAGGTAGTGACGGTGGTGGAGGAGCAAGCATTGTTTCTACAACTGCCGCTGGTTCGAATGCATCGGATGATCTTGGTCCGTTGCCACCTGGTTGGCAACTATCGAGAACTGACAATGAACGTGTGTTTTTTATTGATCATATCAACAAGCGAACAACATGGGTAATTAGCAAAAACGAATTTTAACGAATGATGATTCCAATTTATAGATTGATCCACGAACTGGCAAACCGAGTCCATTACCAGCCGCTCAGCGTGAGCTTAACCAGAATGGACCATTACCAGTAGGGAGTTCAACGAGTAGTATTTTCCGATATATTCAGTTGACTTCATTTCATAGGAGCAGTGGGAAGTTCGAACATTACCTGACGGTCGAGTTTATTACATCGATCACTGTGAGACTCGATTTCACACAAATTTCTCATCCTTTATCTTCTGTATTTTAGTGAACAAAACCACAACATGGACTGATCCTCGTATTGCTGGACCGGTACGTAGAGACATATATATGTGTTAGGGTATATTTACATTCAATCTTTTCATTTAAAATACACATGTAATCTTATTGCCTATTGAATTTACCTTTCCTATTGACACGTACTTATACCTGTACTTCGAGTACACTCAACTAATACCATTCTTTACATATATGTTCGGTGTCATTGTATCCAAGGATTGTGTACACACGAGAGATTTAAATCCATTAGAATACGGCTTTCTTAAACTTAGATAGTTTCTCTGCCTGTTTAGACGGTACCTTATTCACGTGACTATGAAGCGAAATATCGGCAGTTTCGCCGTTATTTACCGCGACCTAGATCAAATGTTGGTAATCAAGTTGAACTGCATATCAATCGAAAAGATATCATGGAAACTTCGTTTCGAGCGGTAATGGGCGCCCGAGATCCGGAGGTGTTGAAAGCAAGGTAAGTTTGTCTATCTTCTCTTCAAGTTTCATACGTATTTTTTTCAGACTTTGGGTGGTATTCGATGGCGAACGCGGTCTCGACTATGGTGGCTTAAGTCGTGAATGGTTTTTAGTACTTTCGCGCGAAGTTTTCAATCCATATTACGGTCTATTTGAATATAGTGCTATGTAAGAAAGATTTGAGAAACTTTAGTGTAACCATTCGGAAAATTTCTTCTAGTGATAACTATACACTTCAAGTCAATCCTCTGTCTGGTATATTCAATGAAGAACATATAAAATATTTTCGTTTTATTGGTCGTATCATCGCTATGGCTATCTATCATGGCAAATTACTCGAAGGTTTGTTTGAATTGCTTTGTTCTACAAGATGTCGACCTTCGTTTTACTTCGACAGCATTCTTCATTCGTCCGTTTTATAAAATGTTACTTTCAAAACCCATCACACTGGCTGATATGGAATCTGTGGATCGAGAATATTATCAATCTTTGAAATACATCATTGACAATGATCCAGCTGATCTAGATCTTTACTTTGTTGTTAGCGAAGAAATCTTGGGTGAAGTAAGTTGCAACGCTAGATAAAACGAATCTTATTCGATTGTTCACAGTTACGTGAACATGAATTGAAACCTGACGGTCAACATATTCAAGTAACTGATGCAAATAAACAAGAATATATCGAGTAAGTGAACTTCGCCATAACTCACTCATCAATGCGATTGTTTCTTTGAAATTAGTTTGGTCATCAATTATCGTTTCGTTCAACGAATTGCTACACAAATGAATGCATTGAAACAAGGTTTCCAAGATATCTTATCACTCGATACTATCAAAATGTTTGACGAGAAAGAAGTCGAGGTAAGCTCATCATTGCTTGGTGCTTATTAAAAGGCTATTTTGTTCTTCGTAGCTTCTAATCAGTGGTCTTGGAGAAATCAATGTCAATGATTGGCGAACCTATACAATGTACAAAGGAGGTTACACTCCAGACAATGTGGTTATACAATGGTTTTGGAAGGTAAATTCGACATTTTATTGTCGGACTTCATTCCGCATAGTTATTATTTGTATAGGCTATTGGATCGTTCAATATGGAAGAACGCACTCGCTTTTTGCAATTCGTTACGGGTACTTCTCGATTACCAATGAATGGTTTTCGTGAATTGTGGGGGTCGTCAGGTCCGCAATTATTCACGATTGAACGATGGGGCGATCGTACAAAATTACCGCGTGCTCACACATGGTTTGTAGACTTTGATTATCCGATGATCTCATGTCTATTTGACGAATTTGTTCTAGTTTCAACCGTATCGATTTACCACCGTATGAAAGCTACCAAGAACTGCGCCAGAAATTAGTTCAAGCAATGGAAATGAGCGAAGCATTTGAAGGTGTTGACTAACATGAACACATTCTTTTTATTTCACTCTCAATATTTACATATACAGGCCTATACTATAGTTGCAAGTCTTTCTTTCTTTCTTTCCGATATTCTGTTCCGCTTCTATTTCACTAGATCGTATGTGCAAAAAAAAAGAGACGAAAATCAAGACAGCATGTACAAACTTTTCTTTCGTGTTTATATACAGTGAACAACATAGAGAAATATCGAAGAAGTATGCATGTGTATATACATTCATTCCTATTCGAATAGTTTCAGTTATCTATTTTCTTTACCTGATTTCGTTTTTCCTTTGTTCTCTTTTCGTGTATCACTTACATATTTACTCTCAACGTTTATATGCCAGTGAGTCTATATGTTATCTTCTACCTTCTTTACAGTTATATAACAACTTTTGTTAATTGCTGTCCATCACCATTTTCTTTTGCGTTTTTTTTCTGTTGTCGTTATCTTTTCCGCTTATGTATATTCCGACAGACGAAAGAACAAACATGATCACGATGACGTGAACTTTCACGCGAAAGTAGCTCGGCCCAGTTCGATCTATTGATATTTCCAGAAAAATATAAAGGCGTACTGAATCTTATCTTTAGATAGTCTTCAAGCGATATGAGCTGGTCTTCATTGATCGGTTGGGTAGTAGTACCACAGATTGGTGGCATTTTGGGCGGTCTTGCAACTGTCACGCAAATAAAAACGTGGTATGAGGTAAATATATTGATGACAAATAGAAAAACAGATAAATATTCATGATCTCGGACAGAAATTGTTGAAACCGTCGTGGCGACCGCCAAATGCAGTTTTTGGACCGGCATGGACGATTTTGTATCTTTTTATGGGCATTGCTTCGTATTTAGTCGCACGCGACGGCCAAGGATCAGTAAGAACACTGGCGTTAACATTCTATTTCATTCAATTAATATTGAATTGGTCGTGGACACCGGTGTTTTTCGTTTTTCATCAATTGGGAGCCGTGAGTTCGAGTAATCACATGGCTATCTCGAAGTAAAGGTCTTATTTTTAGGCCATAGTCATCATTCTCGTACTATTCATTAATATTTTCATTTGCGTTCTACAATTTTGGCATATTAATTCCTATGCGGGAATGCTGATGGTTCCTTATCTCATCTGGGTTGGATATGGTAAAAATGTTTGCATGTACAACTCTCGTATATAACTGTTATTCATTTCAGCATCGGCATTGACCATTGCCATATGGCAATTGAACTCACCCTATGCTCAGCCACCACCGCGACGTCCTCGACCAACCGGTGATCCATATCAGCAATAGTTTTTGCGTTGATTTTTTCAACTATTTTATATGTTGTTTTGTTATAACAGATCTAATCATGCTTGTAGATATTGTGTCTAACACATGAGTTTTTCGAAGGAAGCATTGGGATTAACAATACTACCGCATGTCGGCGGCATCATCGGCGGGTTAATCACACGAAAGAACGTCAAGCAATGGTCTGTATTGAAAATAAGTCAACGTCTTAGATGTATTTGCTTGTTCAAGGTATGAAACATTGGATCGACCATCATGGAGACCACCGAACTGGGCATTTGGACCTGTGTGGACGAGTTTATATACCATGATGGGTTATGCATCGTATCTAATATATCGCGATGGTTTTGGCGAAACTCGTGATCGTGCTCTTGTTCTTTACGGTTCACAACTTGCATTAAACTGGCTTTGGACACCCATTTTCTTCCATTATCATAAGCTAGGATTGGTAAATGACAAACTAATTCCTCAAAATCAGGAAATTACGACTTCATTTTGCTTTTTTTTGTCGTAGGCATTCGGTGAAATTCTCTTACTCTTAGCTAACATTGGTTTGTGCATCAATGCATTCTATCCAATCAATCGTACAGCCGCTTATCTTATGATACCTTATTTCGGTTGGGTTTCTCTGGCAACGACACTGACTTATTCCATTTGGCAGCGAAACAAAAACAAGAGAACGGACTAATTCACCTCTATCGCGTTCAAAATCTATTCTCTAGATAGTTTTGTGCTAAAATCAAGCAAAATAGGTATTCTTACTATCAGAATCCCTCATTAGAAATATAATTTGATATTTTATATGAGATCATCAGGAAATAACCGAATCAATGTCGGTTAAAAAAAGAAAAACGTTCGCTTTCTGACGTTAAACTTGTTTATTGAGGAAGAATGACAAAGAGATTACACTCGGATGTATAAGAATAATTGATTATATGAAGAAAAATGAAGTCATTTCAGTGCGATCATTGCACCAATGTTAGTGACGATGCTTTCTTTTGACTCCGTCGGATTTTCTGCTGAAATAATGTTACGATCTGTTTGACCGCATGACTCATTATGCAATAGCATATGGGATTAATTGCTGAATTTGCCAAGGACAATAATTGAAAAACTGGATTCACATAAAGAACAAGGAACATTTTGTTGTTTGTATTTGTCGTATACGCTGAATAGAGCGATTCGGGATCCACTGCTGTACTATTGATATATGTGTTTTCAAGTAAATACGTATTGGATGTTGCATCGATGTAAATCGATAGAATATGTATCGGAAGTCGTGTGATGAAGAAAACAATGACTAGAAGAAAAAAAAAGTGAAGTTACAATGAAGTGAATATTTGAGTGTGATTACCTAAAGTGATGAGTAACTTGACAACTCGACGCCGACTGTGTAAAAATCGACTGGCATGTTCAAAATCAATGATCGATCGACGTTGAGGATTGGTGAGATTCAACAAACGATTTTGACATGGAATTGATGATACACTCGAACGAAGAGCACCACTGGTATATTGAGTGACTGAATGTCGTTGACGAATAGGTATTGCACGTCCTTGGGTATTCACCGGGGTGTGAGCATTCAGATTCAATGTATAATCATTTTCGCTGAACCGTCGTAAGACCATCGGTCCAGCTGATAGTCGGCGATAGTTTTGTTGTTCTTGCAGTAGAGTACCTCGTCGCTGTCGATTAGAGACTAGCAGTGCACGATAATCATCGAGATTTACTCGACTACGCTGAAAATCAGTATTTCGATGGTAACGCATGTAGATAGGTCGAGATTTTTGTAATGAATTGGCACGTGTATCATTGAACATGTCTTCTGATATAGTAGAAAATCGTGCAGCATTGAGAATCGACGAGGATATTGATGAGCGAACATTGGAATCAATGAACCAAAGTGCAAAGCTGATTCGAATGTAACAATACGTCATTAATGTTAATGGTAATATGAAAAGAACGAGAAGTAAGATAAAATCATAGACTAATCGTGCATTCATATTTCGATGCCATTCTTCTGCACATGCTGTTAAGGTTATGTCAAACGGGTCGACAATACGATGATGTAGACTCAATGGAATCATCAGAACAAATGCTAAACGGACATGAATAGTTAAAGAAAAGATCATTGCAGATAAAACTTACAAACAATCCATGTCATGATTATTGTAAACAACACTCGACTTGGTGTGCATAACAATTTCGAATGTATAGGCTTGTGTATGGCAATAAATCGATCGATACTGACTAAAAAAGACGATGACTTGACATTTTTTTTGAAATTGAAGATCCAGGACCGCTTACCTGCCATTAAAGTAAAGATGGATACAGCGACTGATGTACCTACAATAATGATTCGAGTAAATTTGCAGACGAAATATAGGAAACGAAAATGATCAATAAGATTCAGAGCATTCTTCTGGGAATTCCTGTCAAAAACATAATAATTAGTTTACAGCTGCCTATGACGAAAGTTAATTGTGTATTTTCTTCTCCATTCACTAATAACAGGAACATGACAAGCACGTTCACTGTATCTATAGACGAAATTGAATTAATTTTCTCGTGAATATTAGTTGATTGCCAATGAATGGTTCAGAATTAGAAAACAACAATCTTTACCTTGCATAAACGGAACGAACCGACAGAGAAATTCGCCGAAAATCCATCGTTTATCATAGTAATGATACGATGTGGGCGGCAAACAGATCAACGTGGCAAGTAAATCTGAGATGGCCAGATTGAGCAAAAATCGGTTTGTTAATGTTCGCATTCGTCGACGTTTTATAATCATAACGATCACGAAGATATTTGCGATAAGACCGATGAGAAAGATAATTGCATAGATAAAAAATAATACACAGGAGAAGATAAACGAAGTCTGTGTTTCAAAGGCCGCTGACCAGAATGACTTCGGTTTGTGAGGGTAATCGGTTTGATTGGAAAATGTTCCTTTTGACATTGTTGGATCTAAAATAAGAAAATCTTTCAAATGAGCAGTAATTGAATGACGCTTTTCTCTTTTTTCAAAATCACAGCGTCGATGACCTTGATGTTACCGACCGATCTCTAGTCTTACTTTTCCTGTTGTTAATCATTGACTATTATGATGATCGACCCGAACTGACGATTGTCGAATGTTTCTCAGAATAGTTCACGCTCCTTTTTTTCAGTTCAAATGAAAAAAAAGAAACAGGAAGAAAAGCGTTTCGCTGTAATATAACCGCCTTCAAAGGCAATTCTATTGGATAGAGACAAAGGGCTGAATTACTTATCTTACCTTTCATTTATTCCAGGAGATGACTATTCGATGGAGAGAGAGAGAGAGAGAGAAAAGAGAGACAAGGAAAAAAAGAAAATATCCTGTTATTAACTGTGATAATGATGTCTCGTACTATTATCGATATTTTCTCATTGTAGTCGCTTTTTCAGAATAATGCATCAGCCGGCATCAAACTCGTTCAAGCATCGCTATTCGCAGTGTCTGTTTCATTTTAGTGTCACCTGAACTGCGCATCTGCCTTGACTTCGAAGATAAATGAAAGACTCGTTAATTAAAAGTCTACAGATTAATAGATGAATGAAAATGACATCCAGATATGCGTGTGACACGTCAAAACACGCACAAATCTAATAGTTTTCGTACTGAACGCGACATGTTAGGGCTCTTATTTCTTCAATCTAGGTTACACTACACTTTGACGTATAAATAATAATGAAATAAGCTGAAAATCTGGGATGAACTCGTCTTCTTCGAGTAATACGTTGACAGATGTTCGAGTGAATTTTATTCTGGTCTTTCGAATCATGAAAGAAAGCAGAGACAAAGACTTCCATCAAATGTTGAAGTCTTTTTATGAGCAAAAGAACTCATGCTTATTCGCGACGTCGTAGCCGATAACGTAGGAGTGCGAAAAAAATGAGTTCTTTTATTATCTGTATAGAAGATGGCAAATGTTGATTGGCAACAATGACAAATCAATACATTGTGAAGCTAGAAATTCTTTTTTTGATTTGTTAGTATGGAAAATCTGCGAAGCGGTTAGCCATTAGCTGATAATAATAAGTTATTGCTTTGAACAGGAGGATATTTTGTTGTATCTGACCTAATAATGATAATAATTCGAAGCCGCGAAACAAGAGTAATGCGTGTCATGTAGTCTACACAGAGCGACATATGTCAACGCCATCTGTGATTTCAATTTCAAAACTGTAATTTGTCAGAATGTTACCATTCAGACTGTCACAGGAATATTTATTTTGCATGCGTAGCTCGTCAAAGAAAAAAAATCTATCATTCTGCTGACGTGGATACCAAATTTGATTTATTCATAATCTAAATGGAAAATATTGCGTTGACCGATTCAAACGATGATCTGACGAGTGAAGTGGTTGGAGATCAGAGTTCATCTCATTTACCATCGAGAATGTTTGCTGAACAACAGCATGTCACATCCGAATTACACGATGCAGCGAATACGGATGTCACAAAAGGTAAGCCAATTGTTCTCAGAATGAGTTTCTCTCTTAAGTTCTTCTGTTATTGTTAAGCACCATTTGTGACATCGGCGAATACACCATTTAGACCTCTTTTTCCTGCATTGAATAATTCGCCACAATTACCATCGAATGGTTCGCCTTTGTTATTTCAACAGAAAGGACCTGCTATTCCCACACCGACGATGAATCCACTGCTTCAATCACCAGCATCTGTTCCGCCATTATCATCGACATTGCTTCAACCGACACTTCGTCCACCACTTGCTTCAAGTGCGTTTCAACCACCAACATCAGCGTTCACACCATTAAACCCTGCGAATACACAACTGTCAACATCATTGATTCAACCAAAACTAACTATTGGAAATCAGTCAAATCCACTAATACAACCAAGTCCATTTCCACTACCAAGACTACCAACCGTCCAAGGTTCCGAAATGGCAAACGTTCCACCACCTATGACGATACCACCTCCGACACAGGACATACCAATCTATCAGCCGGATACAGGATTCCCTCCATCTGCACCTCCACCGCAAGATCTAAATCATCCAGTACCTCCTCCACTACCACCACCACCACCCTCTCAACCAATAGGCACATGTAAGCGAACTTGATATTTTCTTGATCAATTGATTTCTCTTTGTATTTTTGTTTTTTTCTTCAGCAGCAACTAATCCTTTTAGTGCTCGTGCTTCATTGACTGAACGAATCTATCCAAGTATGCCAGTGTCTCAAGCTCCACTTCAACCACAGCAATTACCTCCCCCAATCAGTTTTCAACAGCAGCAACAACAACAGAATCCCTTGCCAGTACCAACGAGTACAATGTTTGTTCCACCACCGCCACCGCCTGCTGCTAACTCAACGATACCTAATGTTTATCCAGGGCAAGTAAATCTCGTTTTTCAACCTCACAATAAATATTGTTGTTTTTCTTCCTCTTCTTCAGAACTGACCCTAATACATATAATCTGGCATATCAACCACCAGGTTTGTTTACAAATTCGAGTCAAATAGTTGCTCGACTTTATTCTTTTACAGGTGAACCTAGTTTAACACCATGGTCTAATTATCCACCTCAACCAACGGCAGGATATGATCAACTGCAGCAAGACTCATCTTCTGCTAATGCTGCTGGTATCTGGGGTTGGATTAGTAATAACAAAATGTTAGCTACTGTGGTTGAGAAAGCCAAGGTAAACTTCTCTTCAAAGCTGGCATAGTTGAATTTCAGCTGCTCTGTACTTGACTTGAAATCGAAATAAAAAAACACCGTCATTGTAGACTGGAATTGAAACAGTGATCACAACGGTTGATCCTCAAATGAAACAATATATTCGTAAGTGAACATTTCAAGAGTATCGGAGAAAAAAGTCATATCGTCTTTATTAAGAGCCTGGACATGAAGTCCATATCGTAGTTACTTCAGCAAAAGATGTGAAACTTACTCCTGTACGTGATGCATTTACGCATGTGTTTGGTCGAGCAACCACTCAAGGCATTGTAAGCACCATAAAATTCATTTTCTCTTTGATATCGAACTTCGTAGGGTGTTCAATCCAATGTTGCTCCACAACCTATCGGTTTCGAAGCTGGATTTAAAGGTTTGTTCAACTCGTTTTGTTATTCACAATCTAAAGTACATGTGTCTCTAATTACAGGCGCTCAACAACGTATCGAGAATCTTCGTCGTCAAAATGTTGTTCGTCCAGATCAATGCGTTGTTTCAATCGAGAATTTCATCGCTGAACTTGTTCCTGATATGTATTTTGATCTTGGTTATGTACTTTTATCTGATCCTCTGAATTCTATCGAATTACATCTATTTACTCAAGCCATCCCCGTGCCTATTGAATATGTCTATCAAGCACGTGATCGCACACCAGCTGACTATCCATTGAAATGGAGTGGCTATATGGTGACAGTCGGCGAAGTGCTTCATTCACAAATGCCGTTTGTGAATCCCGAGGATTGGCATGAAATGATGAGCGGAACATCGCGACGAGAGATTATATATGCAACATGTAAAACACTTGCATGTATGTATAAACAAAGATTAAATCGAAAACAATAACAGTTCTATCTCTTTTATGATTATATAAAGTTTATTCTTTCTTTTAAAACAAAAAATCACCAAGAAACAAGACGATATTTCTATGTGAAATTTATCTTCTCTTGCACTAATATATATTGTTCGTTTTTTTTTCTCAGTATGTTATTCAATTAGATAAAAATGAAAAAGTGGAATTCTGTCAATCGTATCCTTTTGTGTAAACACCAATTCTGGTTTCGCATGTACTGAAAACAAAATTTACAAAAACACCCTTTTAAAGTTAGACAACAACGAACCTGAATTAAACTTTAGCAACTTTCCAAGAACAGTATTTTGTTCTGCTTCTAATGGAGACCATTAAATTTACGAGTATTTACACAGAATACTAATAAGACTATATTCAGACTGTCAAGAAGCTGAGTCATGTGCTCCATACAAGTAAACCTATGTTTAACATAAGACATGAGAGAAATCATGACAGCCGACTTGAGCGAGACATGATGTTGACTCAACGTTCTCTTTTCCTGTATAAAAAGTTGCTGCATTTTTCATATTTCAGTCATACTTTTTCATCCATTTTTTCCTGACGAGGTATTACATAACTGTACGAGTTTCTTTAGAAGATCTAAACTGCCATACAAAGTAGAATGACTTTTCAGCGAATGATATCGAGAACACATTCTGTCAATTCACACAAATATTTCATAAGGAGCACGTCGAGGATTCTTCTGTATTGAGTATCTCATCGAATTACTAGTGACATCTCGCTGTTACTCATCTTAAAAGTGTTTAGTTTAGTTGAGCTTTCACGAGTACTACATTTTCACTTAACTTTGCTTATAATCAAACGCTTCTCAAGATTCACAAATAAAACAATCCACTTATTTCACTGGCTGCTGCAAGTGGCATATCAGAACAGTGCTTGTCAAATTCGTTAATAAATCATCATGAAATATGCTTTAAGATTTGACTATGAACATTTTAGCGCATAGGTTCAAGCCGGTTAAATCCGATCAATGTGAGACGAACTGTCTCTCACAGGATGAACTTCAATGTTTGAACAAGCTCATCGGAAATCAATGTGATGTACGTGGAGAGATTTGGATTCCTCGAAATTCCACGTGCACGTGTTTAGAATTTAGCAACGGCTGTGGTTCAGATTTTACATGAGAATCAAAATCGATGGAGGAAACAAGCGTGTGGAATTCTATGCTTCGTGACAGATTACGAAAAACATATTTATTGTTTTCGTTTATATGACCTTCAAGTAACGAAAAGCATGTTTTTCTCATCGCGCGGTTGGTAAATATTCTGTTTGTTTGCGTTTAGCTGAAAGAATCGATTTATGAAGCATTTGTACCGAGTGATTTACGTCTCAAATATATTGTAGATGGTTTCTATACATTCGATGGCATGGTATGAACATTTCTGTTTCATTCATTAAATGTTTATTCTCTCTTTGTACTCATATAGACATGCAAAGTCGGCATTAATTTCGCTCAACAATTTAATGCAGAGGTCTTTTGCAATCAATTTCATGCGAAACAGGATGCTCGACAGAGTAAAATAATATGTTCAAGTTTATTTCTACACAGGATTTTCTTCTCGAATAGAAAAATCATCCATAACGACTCACCGATTGCCAGGTATGATCTAGTCTGTCTAATAACACTCACTGTAATACAGAACTGTTGTTCGATTTAGAACAAATCGGTTCGACATTTAAAAGTTGGATATTCAAGGGAAGAAAATCACCGGTAATATCTGCCCCTCTTACATCCACGTATGTCGAAGGAAAACTTAGTTCGGACAAACGTATTTTGTTTTAGTTTCGTACATGGTGCACATATTGGGCCTGACGGAGTATGTAAATAAGTTCGATTATCAGTGGAAAAACGACTTCCTTTTTTTTAAAATTTAGTCTTATGTGAAAAATGAAGCGCAGAGAAAGTTGTTTGAAGAAGTATTAGCTTGCATGAATTTATCCCAAGAAGAACAAACGTACGTTCGAGAGAATATTGATTCGAATAATGGTATCTTGGAAGAACTCTTCACAAGTACGATTTGCACAGGCGTTTTGCAATATAATTCGAAACTTGATTTCAATTTTCAGAAAATTATAGCACTATGAAAGCAACTCCCATTTCATACCTACCGCCGGTTCCTCCACGGCCTACTTTGACTGTTCCAAAACATAATACTGAAGTGCAACGAACGGCACCGACCGTTCAGCCGCCTGCACCTCCACCAATCTTTCCTTTTACAAATGTTCCAATTGTATCTGCGGATACATCATCTTCAATAGAAGCAAAACCTATTTCAAATGACGCCACGAATTCAATTCCAAAAATTATAAAAGTATACATTGTCGTTTACTTTCACATCTAATCACATTTGCATTTCTTAGCCGGTAGAGACTTCAGCCGCACCATTTTCGGACCATATCGAGCTTGACCCGCGTGATACGTTGCAGATGAACATCCGAGAAATGCTCAAAGTCCGACGAATTGGTATCAGTAAGACATTTCTCATTGACAAACATTTCGAACGAATCATTTTGTCTTCTATTAGTGGGTGACAAGGATACCACAACCGATCAAACACCGGATGAGGATTCATCGACTTAGTGCGACACAATGGAGAATAATTCGCTATGACTGCTGTTCTTTTTTATGTATCGAAATTTTAAAAAAAAACTTCAAATGTTTTGTCTTCCTGTTTTATTTGATAAGATTCAAAGCGTGTTCTCGTTTATAGTGAAGTTCACCTTGTCATCTTACGTAATAGTCATAAACTGCGATTTCCGTTCTCAGAAGTTTTTATTAGACCGATAAGCGAAGAATGAAGATTTACATCTTAACATACGAACAGTCGATTATTGACTTAGGAAACTATCTAATGGCACGTAATCGCTTGCCTCTTATTCACTCTTAAAGTGCATTTAACAATCGTTTCATGGGTTCATTGATATTCAGTCCATCTAGTTTCCGATCTAAACAGTCGAAATCGCATTTTTCGATGGTTTGTTTGGTTAACTGCTCATCATCGTAAATCCTATGGTGTGGTGATGTATTGTACAGCATTCGTTCACAGAATGCTAAAATTCCGGCATAAGTTTCGAAGGTGAATTCATATTCTTGAGTTTTTAGATCGAGCAATCGGCAAAGTTCCGTATATTTCGCACGTGTAAAACTTTCTTTGTGAATGTCGCTCATCGACAAGAAGAGATCTGACGATTCGAAGAGATGTCGTCGATTTCGGTACTTTTGAAATAAACGCTTAAATTGATACTGTCGACGTGATGACAGGCGACAGTACTTTGTCAAATAGTCGAGTGGCGTTAAGTTTTCAAGCGTTCGTAGATCAAACGGTAATTCAAAACGACAAGCCTGAAAAGAGAAGAAATTAGACAGATGATTTTCTAATTTTACCTTTAGACACAAACTTGTTGGGATAACGGAACAGGACCTATTGATGCAGCACTAGCACTTTGTTTTATTTTAGTTAGCAGATTTAATGTTTCTTGATTTTCTTTGACATCTTCGTTTTCAGCTTTTCTAATGAGTTGATCGATTTTGTCAAGTGTTCCGACTTCTGAGATGATCGTTCCATTTAAAGACTCCTGGTCACCTGATATACTTTTCCGTTGAACTACTTTTGCTTTCTCTTCAGGTTCCATTGATTTGTTCACTTCTTTTGGTGCGATAGCTTTCTCGCGTCGCTCACCAACGATCGGCTGCGTAACACTATGTCGCTTCACATTCGAAATCGTACTATTTGGCTTCAACGATGCTCGTCTTAGTTGAATAGTTGGAGAATCGGTTGTTGATCGTAGAGAACTTTTACGAGCCGAAGTAAGAATACCTATTTTACCAACAATTATGGAAGTGTGTAGTATTCCATTGCTCGTCTCTGATCTCGGTGACGATTCCGGTTTATAATCGGCAAAGACAACCTGTTTTGTTCTTGAGGTTTCATAGTTTCTCATCTTCCTAGCTTTAGGTAACAACCGTAAAACAAATGCTACAGCTTCGCGATATGATAAAATTCTGTTCTCAGTATTGTCTGATAAGGAATGAAAACAGATTAATCTTTATTTTTTTCTTTTCTTTCGACTGCAACCAAGCAATCCGAAGTTACACACTGGATTCCATTTTTTGCACATGATCTGAATGGTTGATATTGACTAGTGTATTTCTTTGACGAGAAAGTTCTAATGAAATGTGTTCGTATGACGTCACCTGCTGCGTGCATTGCATCATCTTTTCTATCTCTATTTCAGATGACGAACGATTCGTCTTTGAGCAATAATCAAAACATGCACGACGCGACAATACTTCGCTACTTCACATCTGTTCGAGAACAAGAACCTGAGTAAAACAAAGTTCATTTTAACATACGGAGTTTTGATTTGTTCAATTGACATTTTAGAACGTCGGTCGCTACAACAGCTATTCGTACTTTACTCGATGTTATCAAACGCTCGTCAGCTGGCACATTGAGTGAATTAACAGTCGAATTAAAATCTGCTGTGCAACTACTGATTACTCACACAGATTCTTCCATACCCAGTGTCAAATCCGGTTGCGAATTATTTCTGCGCTTTATTACATTAGCAGTTTTCGATGCATTTGGTATCGATGAATGCCGACAAAAGTTAATGGAACGTGGACAAATATTCTTGAATCGAACACTATTAGCCCGACAGCGTATTTCCCAGCATAGTCAAGAATTCATTGTCGATGGAAGCGTCATTCTCACACATTCGTATTCGCGTGTCGTTCTTGCTCTTTTGAAATACGCATCGAATTTTGCTCGATTCAAAGTTTTAGTTACTCAATCCGAACCTGACAAAAGCGGACTGAAGATGCGAGACGAATTAGAAGCTATCGGCATACCGGCGATCTGTATTCTAGATGCCAGTGTGGCATGTATGATGGAACAAGTCACTCTTGTTCTAGTGGGCGCGGAGGCCGTCGTGGAAAGTGGTGGCATTATCAACAAAATCGGAACGTATAATCTCGCCATAGCAGCACGAGAGATGAACAAACCATTGTACGTTGCTGTTGAATCGTTCAAATTCGTTCGATTCTATCCATTGAACAATCGTGATTTGCCCAATGAATTTAAATATAAATCATCCACCATCGCGCGCTCAAGCGAAATTAATCTTGCTACAGAACATCCGTTAGTGGATTACACTCCGCCAGCGTATATTACTTTATTGTTCACAGATCTCGGCCCATTAACACCGTCTGCTGTTAGTGATGAGTTAATTAAACTTTATATATAGAATGCACGTACCGATGAAATAGTTTTTTTAAATAAAAAAAAACAAATCGTTTTCTGTTCGTTGTTTTTCTCTAGAAATCTGTTATTATTAGACATGTCTGTATTAGTGGTATCTAGACTGAATTTGTCCTTTCGCGGAATAGCTACTATTCTTGACGAGATATCTAAAGTAAATAGGAAGATAATCTAAGAATAACTGAGATTGACGTGTATGCTTACAAAATAGAATAGCATATTTCATAGGAACTTTTCCGAACTTGATACTTACGGATAGAATATGTCATTATTGTGTTGGATGAGGAGATAGAGAAGATATTTTTCGTCGTTTCTAATCATCTCGCATTCGAACCCATCCGAATCACTTTCTCAACCACACTCGCAGAATTATTTTCACTATCGTCATAATCAAGTGATGATGTTCGATAGTGCCTTTTGTTGTCTTAAACTGATCTTGTTAGTTTATATGAGAGAGGAAAAAAAAACATTAGAAACTAAATAAATATTAGTTTCGTTTTTCTATATACAATTCTCGAATGATCATATTATATGTAAAAAGAGAGACTTGACGAGATGTCAAAGTTCAGAAAGAATACTTTCTACTCGATCATAAATTAAATTACCCCGATCGACAAGAGCATTTAAGCGTTCCAGAACAAGTTTAATCGATTCTTGTGTTGTCGATGATAATCTCACGGACGACTGATCGTCTTTTGCCTGTTTTTGCTCATCGTCAACTAATAGAACGGATGATTCATCGATAATCAGACGAGTATTTTCTTGCTGTTGATTAACAACAGTCGACAAAGTTCGTACGATATCATCTAGTTTCGAATGACGGTGGCCGTTAGTTAACAGATGAGTTTTCGTCAAATTCGATCGATGTTGATCATCATTATCAATATGATGATTATCTCTCGAGATAAGTGCACGATCGAGTTCGTGTAAAGCTAACCAATAAGAGAGAAAGTTTAGCTAAATGACGTGTTGGTCAAGTTTGCTTTACCTTTTTGTAAATGTGCACGTACAGAAAACAAGTCACCCGTACTATTGTTGATTGTCGATGAAGATATTGATCGTTTATGATTCGTAAATAAAACTGGTCGTCTTCGCGTATGATTTGCAGCGGCAGCAATCGATGGGTGTCGAATTTGTTGGATTTGATCATCATCATCAGTCATTATACGGTTGATTTCATGATGCTCATCACTTCCATTTGTCATCGTAGGGCTCGACGGCTGCTGCTGATCATTGTCCATACCTGTATGATTCTCTTCGACGCTATTGTTCAGTCCCTCAATGTCATCGTCGTCACCACCGCCGTCTTCGTCGTCGTCCATTTCATGATCTAAGTTAGGTAGAGAGATTTGTTCGGGAACTTGCGTTAAACCACGAGTAGATGAACGCACATATAACGCGTCAGTGCCATTCGAGCGAGGATCTTTTATTCTTTTGGCGGCACTGAAATGAGGGAAAAGCTCGTGTATTTATACTTTCAATCTTCGTAATTCCTATCAACGCGTCTAGCTCTTTCCGTATACAGACAAGATTGGTTTTAGTATTTACTCAATGGGAAAGAGAAAGAAAAACACGCTATGTCATCGATTTATTCATCTGCTCACTTTAGAGATGTAGAACAATCGGTATTCCAGTCGGATGCATTACACCTCTGCGTGCATGCAGAATGTTTGACACCTTCAGAAATCAAGTACGAGAATTGATTTCCTTCCGATTACATCTCATTTCCGTTCAAATAGAACAATCCGAAGAAAATTGAATTGTTCTGTCAGACAAATCAAATATTATTGATGAATAGATTGGTATTCGTATTTACCGTTCTCGGTGAAAATAATCTGAAATTCGCCGATAAGCTTTGCGTTCATCTAACAGCTTATAAATTTTCTTGATTGTCAATGGCACGTTGGATTCACGTCTAATATATTCACCGTATTTCTTGTAATCATTGCCTAATCAAAAGAGAAACAATTAAGTCGAAATGAAATCATTGTTCAACAAGAAAAAGGTTAATTAACCATAAATTTCGCGTAATTGAAATAGTAATACTTTTTCATCTTCCTGTATTCGAATGACTTTCGTTGACGATTGAGGATTTGGTGGAGTAGCCATTCTAGTTTCACACGTATGCTATGCGAATAAGTGTTCGACGCGGAGTGAGATTGACGACGAAAGACAGACGATAGACGCACAAACACCGTATGTGCGTGTGTGTGCTCGCTCGTTTGCGTTCGATGGAAGAAGGGAAAGAAGAGAAATGAATGATGACGGACTGAATGAAACACGACGACGATGACGACGTCAACCGACGAGTCGGCATTGCAGCGACGGCTCGTTCGCTCGTTCTCGGTTGGCGCTGTGCGCTTGTCTCTTTTCTCCCCACCGCTCGGCAGCGTTAGCGACGATAACTGGCGCGCAAGTCGATCATGTTCGTTTGTTCTCTGTCTACGGCTCGCAACGAGTATATACTACGTGATGTGCACATTCGCGACTATAACCAGTACTCGTCGTTGAGTCTCCTATGCGTTGTTCGAGTTACGAGAAGAGTATGTCTACGGGAGGTCAATGTACCGCTCTATATAGGAGAAAAGGCGAAGAGAAAGAAAATATAAAATAGTACATGCGTAAAAACCTGATGAAAATATATTTACGAATGTTGTTTGTCAGTGGTATATGAGTGATTTCAGATGTTTACTCGTCCTTCTGGTTGCTTTTTGAAAACTTTCATCGCTCATGGTCGATGCCTCAGCGAAACCAAACGTGCATTGTCCAATGGTTCATTTGTTCGCCAGGTAGAAGAAAAAGAAACACATGAACTGATTTGTATTTCTGAATCGGTGTTCTTTATTCAGCTTTTTGAACAAATTACATCAACATATACTTATATCATCGCCGATGGAAAATCTCGAGAAGCCGTTATTATTGATCCAGTGATCACAACAGTTGCGCGAGATGCTCAACTTTTGAAACAGCTCGGTTTACGTTTACGATATGCAAGTATGCATCAGATCAATATATTATAGAATACTTTTGTTCTATCTTAGTTAATACTCATGTTCATGCCGATCATATTACTGGTAGTGGTAAACTGAAAGCATTGATACCTGGATGTCAGAGTGTTATAAGCAAAGTTAGCGGGGCAAAAGCAGATGTGTTCATCGAAGACGGTGATGTGATAACCATCGGTGACAAAAAAGATGGTTTGGCACTCGAATGCCGATCAACGCCCGGTCACACAAATGGTGATTATAAAAATAGAGTGTACTTATTATAGATAAATTAATAAACGAGTATTACATTTCCAGGTTGTATGACTTATGTTTGGCATGAAGGTGCCAGTGTTTTTACTGGTGATTGCGTTCTTATTCGAGGATGTGGACGAACAGATTTTCAACAAGGTGACTCGAATAAAATGTACAAAGCAGTACATGAGCGGATATTCACATTACCTGATAATTTCATCGTTTATCCTGGTCATGATTATACCGGTGAAATGAGTTTTTCTCCAGAAATGATAGTCTATTAGCTTTTTTTAGGTCAAACTAGTTCAACGATTGCAGAAGAAAAAAATTTCAATACCCGCTTAACGAAATCACGTGAAGAATTTAATAGAATTATGAAGGAGCTTAAATTAAGCTATCCATTACAAATAGGTAAATGTGTACCTGGGAAAGCTCACTTAAATCTCGATTTCCATTTCAGACAAAGCCGTTCCTGCGAACATGATTTGTGGTATATTACCCGAACCATAAATAGTTACTGAACATTTCAATTCCGAAGAACTGAACATTGAAATAGTTTTTTCTAAATGAAATACTTTTTTTTTCGAAAACTAATCTAACTTTACAATAAGGATGTTCAGTAGCATTTTCGCAGCAAGAAACTTATCAATTGGCGAAATCATCGGTGTAACTATTTAACTTGTACATTTGTTTCTCATTAATCGCATTATGACATATATTAATGAGTAATTGTCATCAGCTATGAACCATATGAAATTCTGCTCTAATATTACATAACGAATTTTCTTTGTGTAAACCGACAAAGACTCGAGAGATTCATGTGATTAGGATTTTTACCGCTCCGTGACTATTCTTATTGTTTACAAATCAATATTAACTGAAATGAAACAAAAATGATTATTTCCTATTCGTTAGGACGTAGAATGATTCTATTAACGCACTTCCCAATCAACTATTGAAGTTCCTGTACTTACAACATTAGAAATCCTTCACAAACATTTTTTTAGCCGAGAGAACTACTTGTGCCTCGACATCTTATTTTTCTGCGATTGGCGATACAATAAAACATTTATTTGGCTCATGAGGTTTGTCATAACAATAGACGAGTTTTAGCGAAAACAACAATGCTAGTATATCTATTGAATATTGTTTGTCTTAACGAAAGAATAAGAATCGTATTAGAAAAGAAAACAAGAATTTATTTAACTATTGAGATTCACCATTTTGGCTTTTGTCCGGAAAGAATCCGATTAAGGTTCTACGTCAATCGACGATAAATTCTTAGCATCTTTGAAGGCAAACGAAAGACATAACTGTCGATCTCGTAAATCTGACCAGCCACCATTCAGTTGTTTAAGTAGACGCTTATTTTCGTGTTTTGTATGGAGAGAAAGTGTCGTTGTAGGAAATAAATACTTCCGATTAGTTCGATAGAATGTTTCTGTATCTTTCCATCGAGCAATATCTGAGACATTGGAACAGAACTTTTTATGATGAGTACCGCTAAAAACATAAAGAAATGATCGATTCGTTTGAATGAAATTTATTAAAATACCACGATCCGAGATGAACGACACGCGTTGCACTGGACCACATGACACGTGGGAAATGGAAATGCTTCTGCGCCAGATAAACGAGTGACCAATCCCAGTTATATTCATCAATTGTACAGAATTCCTCCGCGTATTTAACAAGTAATGTCCACACTTGATGAGATATTGTCATACCAAGATTAAATCTTGCATGCCAATACGCCACCGATACCTTGAGAGAAGTTTGTATGTAAAGATACAAACGCGATGCGACTTACTTTCGAACCGAGCCGTCCGAACTGTTTGCCTGACTTTTCAAGATTTCCTAATGTGTAGAAGGAACACGTTGGACATAGTCTAAAGAAAAGTATAGGGAATTGCGTGATCTCCAGTGTGTCACTTACCGCTCTTTTTCATTTTCCATTTTCCTGAGAAAGACGAGTGCATCGGGTGATAAATAGAAATCTTCTTCAAGAAGTAACAATAAATAATCAGAACGATTTTGTAGGATGTCAATGGAATTATGTACATAATTAAGCTAGAAAGACAAACAAATTTCCAGGCTTATGGCTTATTTCTTTTCTCCACAACGAAAACTGCCATTACGTGTAATTCAGCACAAATGAAAAATCACAAAACACATCTTCTGGCTTACCTTCCACCACCAATGATGTTTTATTTGCACAATAGACACTTCCCGATAATGTCCATATCTATCTGGATGTGGTGCATTGTTACATCGAACTGCTAAAGCTCTGAAATATTGAAAGAAAACAAATTAAATTTCGTGTTTACGTTCAAAATGTAATTATCAATATTATCAGTAGAAAAACCAAAGGATAAGATATAGAAGTGCAAATCCAGACAAGCTCAAGTCTTAGAACATTCCATTCCTCATTCATCATATCTCACCCGGCAATAGTCTTTCGTGAGCGGCTGAAAGTATTTATCGATAACATAAGACAACGATAAGTCAAGTCTACTCACTTATGTTTTGAAATGTCACGTGGACAGTCCTTTGGATCTAGGCCAGGAAATTCATTAGGATAGAGCTGTTGAGAGAATGGATAGAAGATTTGAATAACCTAAATAAAACATAATCTGTTGTTCATCACTACCGAGCACTTTCTACACACTCAACAAGAATCATAATGATCTCTCGAGAGTTGCAACTAGTCTTACATCGAAGTGAAACAAACCGAATAGTAATTCACGTGAATTCCTTATATGATCACACATTTGATCGAAACTACTACGAGAAAACAATTCTTTGGTCATGTTTAGTCAATCTCTAATGTCGTTTTTCATCGAAATTATCTTCTAATACTATTATCAGTCTGTCTACAAAGACTCTTTCGTATCATATAAATCACAACTAATGGATCTCTTTCTAATCAAATTTGCACATATATGTCAGACAACTACTTGTCAGTTGATGAGATTCAAGACTTCGGATCGAATCGCATAGATGACAGACATGACAATGAGAGAAACCTCGATTCGTATTTCAGACTTTACCGGAACGAAAGTAATGCTTGTCACAAGTGCATTGATATCGAAATCGATGAAATCATGACTAAATATCACTAAAGTTTCATTGATTGTTTCGACTTCTTGCAACATTTCGATAAACTTTCTCAAGTAAACCACACGCGTATGAACTTGAACAAGAAGAATATATCGTGTTGTATTGACCGAGAAAAGGTTTTTGTTATACATGTATTGTTCTCGATTTTTCTGTTTTACATATTGACGATAATAGTCAAGCGAAAATGGACTGGTTCGGTTCGACGCGTTCGAAGAGGAATGTGCGGATTGAATTTGTTTATCGAAAGGTAATGAAGTGATCGTTTGCTCAGTAGAGTATCGTTCTAAGTCATTGAACAACAGGACTATTAATTTCAATAGAGTGATAACAAATATGGCCATGATGACGTAACGAAAAAGAATATAACGGTAGCGAAAGAGTCGAGACATGTTTGTTAAAGGCAGCATGACAATCTAGTGCAGATAAGAAGCAAGAAAGAGAGAGCTTCGGGACAAAAGAAGAAGAAGAAGAAGAAAAGGAGAAAATCGTTTTCTACGTGATGGATAATCGATAGAAGAAATGAACGCCATCGATAGACATCTTCAATCAAAGAAACGAAGAGATTCTTCAATGGAAATGTTCGATTTCGGTTTGCTTGACAAGTTTGTCATCATTGATTGCTAATTCAATTGAACGGAGAAGATTTTTTGATCGATTTAGTTGGCATTAGTATCTACATGAAAATCAACGAAACGTTGGATTGATTTGCTGGAACGATTCGATTCTCTGCGAATTCTAATAAAAAAAAATGCTAAAACAAACATTTTGCTAAGGACTCCCATTCTCTTCTCGACTCATGACAACCTTGTAAACAGAATCGCCTATTATATATTACATGTGAATGATTTCCTTCGGTTCTTTTCTTTTTCTATTTCTTGTTTTGTATAATATAATGCTTTAGGGACAATAAACGTGTGAGATATTTAATAACATGCAATCTGTAATCGAGAAGAAGAGAATTAATCAGCAGTGGAAATCTACAAATGTCTCGTCTTGAAGTATTCGAGCAACTTTAGTTGTGATGAGTGTATATACACTGAGATAACGGAAGATATCTTGAGAAGATGTCACTATACGATGAGATATGAATTCTTTTCTCATTAGGAATCATTCGAACAATACGTAAACGAATGTTGGTTCATTTTGTTTGAATATTCAAAGTCTTTGGAGACTTGAGGCTAAGTCAATTTGATATGCAAAAGAAGTGATGAGTTTATTGTGTAAGAGAATACAATTATTCATTTTCTTTATGTCAAGGATGATCAACAATACAAAATGTTTCATTGAAATTCAATTCATATACATTCACGTCCTTCTGACAATAGTTTGACTCATATCAATAATTAATATTACTTTTCACACAGTACTTTCTGAGTATCTTTGGATATGTTAATGCGATACTTAGGCGACGAGATGTCACAGACAATATACTGTCAACAAACATCTGATGTGATATAATGTATACACGCCCTATCAGTCGATGGAAGATTATTTCTTCTTGTGATAGTATATGTAAGCCTGTTGTTGATCTTATCATGAACAAGAAAGAAATTGCGTCAAACTGTAGAAGAGAATCTTCTTCATTTGCGATTTTCTTTTTTTCTCTCTCTCTCATATTTCGCTGTAGAGTCTGTCATTTTTTTCTTATTATTTCCGTCTCGATGCTCTTCCACCACTGTACAAATCTACAAATTATTCTTATCAAGATATGGACCAATGATGAATTTGCACTGATTTTTCTGTGAAAAAAAAACAAGAAAAGAATTTATCATGGAATCTCGACGACTTACAATGTCGAATCCATCGGGTGTGTTCTCCATCGTAGCTCATGAAGCGTTAGATCATATAGCTGCAGACGCCGATAACGACGAAGCACTAAGTCATGAAAATCGAATGCAACGCTCACGACGTCGAGTCAAGGTACAAGAAAATCTTCTCATTTTAATCAGACTTTAATGAGATATGTTCAACTTCCAAGATGAGAGACTGTCAAACGAGAATATCATATCGAGCATCAATGATGTCCTTTACCAGAAAATGATGGGATGTCAGAGATAATCGTTGTATCTCTTGAGGATAAACATTTGCCCTTTTTTTTTCTTCTGGCCGACGACCAGAACGAGTTTCTCATTGTACCATCGATGTATTTTCTTCTTTTGTCGGATAAAAGCTACCCGTCCTTTTGTCATAGAGCTAGAAGAGAGAAATGCCAATAAGTGATTATGCCTATCTCCACAGAAGATCCAGAACACTCAAATTACTCGAGCACAGGAAAGATGACCTTCTTTATCCATAACTGTAACTATAGGAATACATGGTATAAAACAGTCACATATAGAAAATACCAAAGCGTTGTATTTGATCAGACAATATGTGTGTATAAAACCAAATAGAATACAAGAACACATGTTGAATAATAACACCAAAATAGATATCGGCAAATACCATCTGCTTTTGGTTAAAAGAAAATAAGACCGATCTGAAAATATCGAGGAGAACATACGGTGGTTCCGCTAGTCGTTGTAGTTTCATTCGAACAATGGATAGTAGCTCATTTCAGCTCTCAAAGAAACGTACGAGTCTTGTACAAGTACGTGACATGCAGGTAATTGTTTCTTCGATAATTTCTTTTCGTCTTCTATGTCTCTCTCTATATATATACATAAGCCCATGTCGTTCTTTCCCCATCTATATTTGTTAATTATCCAAGAAAAATAGACAATAACAACCACCAACCGTGCTTCGATGAGTTATGGATCTTAACAAACACTATTAACCGTCAGTTTCTTTCTTTTTTTCTCTCTTTTCTCCTCGTTTCATACGCCAATATATCCGTGGAAAACAAGTGAGTGACGGATATTCATACTTATGGATCCTCAACCATCAATATTGAAACGATCGAGCAAAGTGATACAAAAGACGATTTTTCAGCGACGAACTAAACATTGAAAATCAATTTTGTCTTCTTCTTTCATTTAGCGTGATTTCAATGCTCTACCGGAGAAAGTCTTATTGGCAATTTTCTCTTATTTACCTCACATCGAGCTTTTACGCTGTGCCCGTGTGTGTCGTTTATGGCGTGCATTGAGTCAAAATTCGAAATTATGGAAAACGGTGTTTCTCCGACCCGAATATCACGGTTTACATGTGAAAAATCCGGATGTATTTCTTAGCCTCATCGGCCATCGTTTTTCGTCATCATTACAGTTTATCGAATTGCCTATGGAATTGATCACGGCAGATATTTTGCACGAATTAGCAAATAAGTGTTTGAATTTGAAATATTTAACCTTGGATTTCTCAACAGCGATGCAATTACACGATTTTAATGATTTGAATGCATTTCCATGCAATTTAAAGATGCTCTGCATTTGTTTATCCGAGGTGATTTTTCTCGAAGGTTTCATGAGACGTATCTATTCGTTTCTATCATCCTTGGAAATCTTGCAAGTCATTGGTATAGAAAGAAAAGATTTTTCCATCGGCAAGAACTGCTTTTACTCTCATTGATTCGTAGGTACAATCGAGAAATCGAACGAAGCGGAAGAAGAAATCTATGAAACTATTAATATCAGTAAAATCAAAGCTCAAACACCGAACCTTCGAGTAAGTTTGCCTTGATCCAAATGATCTCTATCGTTTTTTTCTTCTGTCATAGGTTATTAACTTGTATGGTGTATTCTTCGTTGATGATAATCATATAGAAATTATCGCAGCAGGCTGTATTCATCTTGGATGTCTGGCACTAAACTTTTGCACGCGTGTGAAAGGCACGAGTTTTAAAAATTTGCTGTTACGTTGTAAGAAATTACAATCTCTGCTACTTCAGAATACTGGTAAATGTTTTCTGAAATATTTCGAGCCGTCTGGACACGTTTGTTTTCGTTGAATTTTAGGTATTGAAGACAGTGCTATGTTAACAGCTGACTGGGAATCATCGATTATAAATGAGTTGGACATATCATCTACGGATTTATCTGAAAGTTGCCTTTTGAATCTTTTTTCACGTATGCCGAACCTGAGTTACCTTGCCGTACCAAGTTGTGATGGTTTTACGGATCAAGTAGGGAGATACAATCGAATTGTTTTGTTTTCTTATTATATTTCACTCTCTTTTCCTCAAGGTTCTGGGTCTTTTGATCGATCAAGGCAAATTATTTAATTTACGTGCGATCGATATAAGCAATACGGTTAATCTTAATTACGAATCTCTACTCAGTTTACTCGCACTTCATGGTCGTCAGTTGCGTGGTTTATCTTATGCTGGAAATTCCAAGATAACCGAACAATTCTGGATCAATGCAATCAAAAATTTGAAAAATATTAGGTAGGGAATAATTCGAAAATGGCTACATAAACAATCACCCAGCGCTCGATTGGTCGAATGATTTTATATTGACACATATCGAAAATAGTAAATAATGAAAGCAAATCATCATAGGGAAGGTCAAATACGGCTTTCTCATCTTTGCCATTATCTTATCTAACAATATAACGTAATTAAACATGATTTATTGACTACGTAAGAAAACAAAGTTCGATTAGATTCTGATTGTGTGGATTGAGGTCGAAAAATTCTGCTTTTTAATTTAAATTTCTCTTAATCATCATGTAAACCTTCTTGAGTGTCAAAACAAGAAGAGCGTAGTTTTGAAGTTTAATTCAATCAGACGTACTGTGATTTTTGTTCCCTTAAAGGATCTTAGTGATTGGCACATCGCATGGCTGGTTTAAAAAGATCAATACACGTATTCATATCGATCAAATCTTGGAAGCGTGTGCACAAGAATGTCAAAAACTTGAACGGTTAGAAATTCAATGGGATCAGGAAACATTACGATGGAATGAAAATAGTTCGAAATTTATTGATCATATTCGGTAAATCAAACGCTTATCCATTGATGAGATTCTCATATTATTTTCTCTTTAGAATTCGTTGTACAAAACTGATTTCGTTGGTCTTAGCCGATGGCGAGTATTACGAACTTGTTCGCTCGAATTTCGAACGAGCTGATCGCCAGCGTGTTGTTCGCACGACGACAAGTGATCAAACAAGTATTGTTAGCCTACTGAACTATTACAATGATCTACGATTCAATTAATGTGTTTACATGAAGACTGATTGATATACTCACAGTGTGTGTTTTTCATTTTTCGAGTTTTGCTTTTGGCCTGATCATGGTCAACCTATTAAATAAAAATAAAATCGCTCCTGTTATCGGATATATTTGCCTTGTGAGAAAATACAGCCTTGATTAATCAGGTAAAACTAATGACCTCGAGAAAATTAGCAAGAAATATTTTAGTCATTAGATTGTCAAAGAGTAATCATGGATATATGATTGTTTAACGAATGAAAAGATACTAAAACACGCGATACATCTAGCTACCTTTACAAGGTTCTCATGCGATCAAAATCAAATGATGAAGTTATTTACAGAAGAAGCAAAGTTTAAATTATATGAATGCGTTTCTTCGTTCAGATCGACTTTTAATTAACGTTATATGAAGCATTTAATATAAGGACTTTCTGAATTTGATGAAAGATAAAACATCAGCTTTTGTTTTAAGATCATTATCATAGTACGTATATTTTTATCTGCGACGTACGATTGTGATTTGTGATTACCTAACACGTAGGTGAATATGTATCTTTCTCTCTCTCCCTCTCTGTCGTTTTCGTGTTCGGTATTAATGATGTTTACCTGTATATGCTGCAAGGTAACAACAGCTGTCGCAAGCCACAAGCAATATGTTTTTGTGGTATGATTTCTCATTGAAGATTTATGATTGGGCATCGGTATTATGCTTTATGAGATTCGCTATCATTATATTTTTAGCGATCCTCTTTTGGTCTGGTTACTCTACTCTTTTGTATGATTGGGAGGTATTCATTGTTTTGCACATACAAAAAGACGACCATGAGCAACAACTACGGAAGCCGTTCGAGCGAAAATACATAGCTGATGCTTTCGCTTTCTCTCTCTCTCTCTCTCTCTCTCTCTTCCCTATATTGTTTATCCATGCGTGATCGACTGAGCCTATATAAACAGTGATTTACCAGCAAGTTTTCTTTATATCTTGATTCTACAAGTAACTACTGTATCTTCACTTGGTAATTATCAGTCAACATGGCTAATTACTCTTATGAATCGTCATCGTACTCATCCAGCAACGGTGGCTTTGGAGGAGCGGATGCTGCTTTCCAACAAGCCGATGCCAACCGTGATGGCCGTCTTGATATCAATGAATTTCGTAACTTTCTCGGTAAATATATTCTTGTCATTCAATGCTGACATGTTTTTTACATCCCTATCCTGTTATTTTAAGGCCAACAAGTAGGTGGTGCCGGTGGTGCTAGTGGTGCTGGTTACAGCTCAAGCTCATCATTTGAATCAGCTTCATATGGTGCTGGAGCTGGTGCTGGCGCTAGCTACGGCGCTGCTGGCTACGGCGCCGGCGCTGGTGCTGTTGGCTATGAAGCTTCATATGCTGCTGGCGGATCGGGTGGTGCTAGCTCGAGCAACTACGAATCATCGTCATTCTCAAGTGGTGGATACGGTGCTAATGCTGGATTTGCCGCTGGCGGACAAGCTTATGAATCATCATCCTCAAGCACTCAAGTGCAACAATATGCAACTGATGCTCAAGGTCTCTTCAGAGATCCAAACCCACAAATCATCCGTCGTCCAGCTGCAGGTGGCGTACAAACATACACCCAAAACATTCGAGTTCGCTTCCTTCAACCACCACCAATTCCACCACCAGGCGTAAGTGTTCTTTATTATTAACCGAGGAACAGACATTAAATATTGTTTATTATTTCGTAGCCACTCATCATCAAAGAAGTGCGACCACCTCAGCCACCTCCACCACCACCTCTCCGCATTCGTCAACAAGCCCCACCTCTTCCTCAACCACCTCCACTCATTCTTCGTGAAAGACCACCACAGCCTCCAGCTTCAATTGCTTCCCAAACTGTTATCCGCCGTTTGGCTGCACTTCCCGTTCCACCACGATCGGTCGTCATTGAACGTCTTCCACCTCTTCCACCACGACCACGTATGTTATCCTATTCGTATTTAAACAAGAACTTATTCTCATATAATTGATGGTTTCTTTTAGGTGATATCATCATCGAACGTTGGATTCCATATGGTGCCCAAGCTAAACGAAAAACTATTGTCCAACGTGCTGCTGCTGCTCAACAATATGCGCGCCCACGTAACGTTATCATTCAATATGAACCAGTTCAAGTTCGTATTGTTCGTCAATTTCAACGTCTCGGTGTTACCCAAGCTAATCCACAAGCTTACGTCCAACAATACGGAGCTCAACTTCTTGATGCTGCTACACTCCTACAACAAGCTCGGGCTGCCGGTGTTGTCGAAGATATCGTACGTTGAGCATATTCTTTTCAACTATTCATATGTAGATACTAATCCTATCTGTTTGATTTTCTAGTCGCCACCAGCTGGTGCGGCTGCTGTTGGTTTCGGTGCCAGTGCATACGGTCAAGAATCAGCTTTCGCTGCCTCATCTGGATTCGAAAGTGCTACCGGTTTCGCTGCTGGCGGCGCTGGCGGTTTCGCTGCTGGCGGTGCTGGCGGTTTCGCTGCTGGTGGTGCTGTTGGTCTCGATGCTGGTGTTGGTGGTGGATACAGCTCATCATCGTCCTACGAATCATCAAGCTTCCAATCAGGCGGTGGCGCAGGTGGTTACGGAGCTGGCTTTGCTGCTGGCGGATTTGGAGGAGCTGATGCCGCTTTCGCTGCTGCTGACGTCAATCGCGACGGAAGCATTGATCAAAATGAATTCCGCAGCTTCATTGGTAAGTGTATGGTTTAGCAAAATTCAGGCTAACATATCTATCGTTACTCGTGTATTTAGGTCAAGGTCTTGGAGGTGGTGCTGGTGGCTATGGTGGTTCATCATCATACGAAGAATCATCATTCAGTTCATCACAATCCTATTAAAAACTCACATAATCAAACAAAAATAAAATATAGCAAAGTTGCTTGCCACACGAGAAGAATATTAATACGTCTGAAACAATCTGGTGTTCGTTCTTTCATTACTCCTGTCTGTCTTTCTTTTTTTTTCTCTTTTAAATTATCATAGATTAATGTATTTTCTTTTGCTTTGTTTTCGTTTTTACAATGGAATCTAAGGTTATAACTTATTTTAAATAATATAAAAGTTCACAAAAGAATTCGTTTCGTTTGTCTTCTATTCATACGTCCATCAGATATCTCATACACAAAATATCATACCTAAACCGCATGATCGTACAGTCCAACATTCAATCACACTTACAACTAACCGTTTTGTCAACTGCGTAGATATAATTATTCAATGTGTTTACATTCCTCGTCGAGAATGATTCTATAAAACATTATAGCCATTTGACACAGTCAGATTAATCAAACTAGACATGAAAACAAGACATCAAGGTTTTTCATATGTGCTTATACTTTGTTAGCACAATAGTATGTTTGGGTATAGGAGGTAGACATTGACGTCAGCAACTTTTTCTTTGTTTAGTAAACGCGGATTTATGTAGCATAACAATAGGTACAGGTATACAATCAGAAAATATTCTTTACTTTCAAATTTTTTCAGGTCCTGATCGTACAATAAAGCCGGTGGGTGTATCGATCAGATGTGCGAGATTTGATCCAATCAAGTCGTAGATGTGATAATCGAATCCCAATAAGCATTTTTTCTTCACATCACGCAATCGAAATTCTTCCAAAGGAATTTCTTTGTATGTTCGTCTTGCTAGCATTTGCAGAAGAAAACGTCGACTCTTCTCTAAGCATACGATCAACGGCGATATGTTCGGAATGGAAAACCAATATTCGTCGACTTGTTTTGGTAGTAATAAACCTAGTTGGATGAGTAATTGAATGTCGTTTGAGTTCAGTTGAAATTCGTTTTCGAGAAGAGTCTTGTCAATGGATAATCGAATACATTTTGGTAGGAGATCGTGTATGAAACGTTGTTTCAGACGAGATTTTTCAATAGATGATGATGAGAAAGCATGTTCAGTCAATTGACGTTCGACAAGTAGATGGTACTCTTTAGTAAACATGATCATAATACCGAAATCGGAGTGAAATAGACGTATCTGATTGTGATTGAACATATCTTGTAATTGTTGATCGATCAGTGTCCGATTGTTTGACTTGAAAGCATAGAGTTGATGTTTGAAGAGTATAGGTGGCAGATGGAAGCGATTGATGAAAGCATCTTTAGAAGCGTCGAGAAAATATGTGAGCGACTGGGATGTCAATGATGGAAGATTTGAAAGGGAATTCGCTTTTGTTTTCAAACGTTTGGACGAAGAAGTTAACGAAGAATAGGAACGTTTCATATTTGTCAAGAAGAGCGAATATAACCTACGATTTCACTGAAGTCGCGTTACACAACACATGTTCATGTCATGTCAAAGACAAGAACTGACTATTTGTTGGTACGCAGGTCGAACAGTGCATCGCACCAACAGATGGCAGAATAGATTGATAATGAATGTCCGTTAATAAACTATTCGGTATGCAACTAAATCTCATTTTAAGCAAAGAGATTTGCGTTCATTGAACAGGGCTGTTAAGGTATTTGTTTTAATCGAAGCGAATGCGCAAAGATTGTATCAGCACTGTCTTGAATATGAAACTGTTTTATCGAGTTGGATGATTTCGTTTTCACAAGACAGTAGTGGGACATCTATTGAATAGTATGGTTAACTTGCGGGCCAAACAACAGTGAGACAACGTTATTTAGCAAAAAGAGGACAAGGAATCAATCATGTACACGTACGCAGTAGGGTCTTTGGCTTTTGTCCTGATGTTGGGCGTCATTTCATTAACACGTTTCTAGCATTTTCAATGCTATGCGAGTTTCTATCACGTTATTCATATTTATGACACTCTGATAATTGATTACGAATTCATTTCTTTAGTTAATATTTATTTATTTACTTATTTGACATTTCTAGACCTATCTCTTTGGGTTTTACTATTACTCACAAGTCAAGGAATGATTAAGCATAAATACACAATCAGTATTAGGGCGGCATAAATTCTAGAATTAGAAATTTCGAAAAAAAGCACCTCGTTTAAATGACAGCAGCGAAAAACTCCTTGATTTTCGAGGGTCTCCAGATCGTGACTCTGTGTTTAGTATGGTATGGTAAGTGAAACAACGAGAGTTAATTTGGTGAATTCGATTATGAATGAATAATATAGGTGTGTCAGCCATAGGCAATGTTATTGTCAAAGAACTGTTGAATGAATTTCCATTTCCATTGACCGTTACTCTTGTTCAACTTTTTAGTGTCTGGATTTTGAGTATTCCTCTCCTTCGGTAAGTTTATTGATTTCTTTTCATATACTTTTTCTATACAGAAACGCTTTTCTAGTCTTTTGAGAGTTCCAGAACCTCAATATCTCTACCAAAATCGAGTTTATTATTTAAAAGTAATAATTCCTTTAGCTGTAGGCAAATTTCTTGCACAATTATCATCGCATGTTAGCCTTTGGAAAGTACCTGTGTCGTACGCTCATACAGTCAAAGCAACGATGCCCTTATTTACTGTGTAAGTTATCCATATCATCTCGAAAAACGTCACTATTCTCATGATTTACCTTCTAGAATTTTATCTCGATTAATCTTACGTGAAAAGCAATCCCTGTCCATTTATTTTTCACTTGTTCCGATTATTGTTGGTGTTGTCATTGCAACAGTAACTGAGATATCTTTCAATATGGTTGGCCTTATTAGTGCTTTACTTTCAACATTTGGTTTTTCTTTACAAAATATTTATTCGAAAAAAGTAAAACTTTAGTTTTTTCAACGCATCCAATCGCAAGCGCTATCTTTCGTTTGTCTAGTCTCTAAAAGATATTTCAATTCATCACTATGCATTACTTGCGCTATTAGCCAAAATCTCCTGGTGTATGTTTGTACCTTTTTGGTTTTTCTACGATGGGATTGATATATTTTACAATACGAAATACGTGAGTAGATGACAAACATACGAAATGTCCTGCCGAATGGCTCATTCTTGTTTCTTGTCTCTTTCTAGCATTCGTACAATTCAGCCACGAAAATACTCTTCTACTTAGTTCTTGATGGTCTTTTGAATTTTTTACACAATGTCGTCGCATTTACAATGATTTCATTAGTATCACCATTATCATATAGTATCGCCAACAGTACCAAGCGAATCGTGGTTATTTGTGTATCGTTGTTGATATTGAGGAATCCTGTGACAAAAACGAATGTGATCGGCATGAGTTTAGCATTATTTGGTGTGATGTATTACAATAAAGTATGTAGTTGTCGTCAACTCGCCAGACATATCATCTTTGTGGTAGTCGAGTTCTTTGAAGTGTCTGTGTTGACAGATTTACACAATCGGAAGAAACAATTAGTTGATATAATATTGACCAAAACTGGAAAATGTACTTTTTGCGCTTGAAAACTTAACAACACCACTATCACTTCCAACTGAGACATGAAACTACCATAAGATTAAACTATCAGTGCAGTTTAGATTCTCCAGAAAGAAAGTTTTCTCTGTCGAAGAACTTCGTCATTCAGTTTGATCGATTTGACAAAGAGCAAATGTTAATTCTTCTGTTCTCTAGGCTAAACTTGATCAACGTCGTGCTCAACAGAAGCAAGGCATTATACCGCTCGTTCGCAGTGAGCCTGCTCTGAATACGTTGAATCTTGGTAAAATCCAATTCGCTCATCCCGATTCGGATTTGATCTCTCGTCATCATCCATCGTTCAATACATCTCGTCCGTACTACAATGGCTTTATCCCTAACTATGCCAGTCAATCATATAAAAATGTTTAATTCTGTTCATTTTACCTTTGGTTATTTGTTTATCTTTTTTTTGTTTGTTATTTCATCAATATGATTTCGATTATTCTTCTAATTAATTGTTCGAAATTTATTTTTAAAAGAGCAAACTAGGAAGATACAAGGTTAATTTAACCTTCTTAAAAAGAAAAGGGAGAAAGAAAAAAGATGCAGTAGATCAACATAAGAAATCAACAAAGCAATAATGCGGCAGAAAAAAAAAGAGAGAAAGTGAGTAAATAATAATAATAATAATAATTTTAATTACGGTAATAAATGTTTTAAGAAAGAAAAAAATCTTTAACGCAACAAATTTTCATCATACAAAAGGAATGACTAACTGTCTTGTTCATTTCAAATGTTAAGATATTCAAAAGAAAACTTAACTATCGGATTGACTAGTTATGGAATGAAATAAACATATACACATGAGAATATCCTTCGATTGTCTTTCTCTACGTTTGCTTTTCAACAAGTATTTTCGTTTTATATACAGATTCATGTGACTAGAGAAGAAATGCACTGTGTATATGCGGATTTAATACGGTTTGGCTAAGTCTTTGGGTCGTTTCAGTTGAACTTTCAAGCGTTTCATACCGATTTGAAATCCATTCATCGATTGTATGGCTGAAATGGATGGGAATTAAAGAGCGGAAGGAAGAAGAGATAGGATTGCTTACCTTGTTGTGCACATTGTGGATTATCGTAAGAGACAAAACCTAAAATAGAGGAGATGTTTTAGCAAGACGTTTTGTACATGAGAAAAGAGAAAAAGAAGAGAGTACACGTGCAAGAAGAAGAAAAAAAGGAGAACTGTATTGGATTGTCACATCACAACATCAACATGAATGAAAATAAAACGAATGAAAAATGTGAAATCTTGATGCGGCGATCCAGCACATAGTTCCGATCTTTTTTTACTCTTTTTACAAATGTCTACTCTGCAAATTTCCCTTTTTCTCGAATGTTCAAATATCTACCGAAGCATTTCGATTGATTCGTGGCGCGGTCGACATAGACCTTTGCCGATATGACGTTGCCGAAAGGCATGAACATTGATGCGAGTTCGGAATCACCGAATTCTTGTGGTAGATGGTAGATGAAAAGATTGCAACCCTCAGGACCAAAGAACTGTGGTAAAGCTATGAAATCGAAATTGAGATTAAATAAGTTTTCACCAGAGAGAGAAAACGAAAGAAAGAAAGAAAAGATTTTCACCAGACGAGAGAGAAGCAAATCATTTGCTTGAACTGAATTCATTTTCACTCACCTTCTTTATTTGGCGAAGCTAACGTGCCTGGAATCAGCGTTGTCGCTGGTAAATGCGAATAGATGGCCGTTGGCGCATAGATCGGATACTGAGCAGGTAATGTCGTATAAGCTGTTGCGGGCTGTAATTGAATGCCCGTAGCTGTATCAATGGCTGGGCCAACGACGGCTAAAAAGGAAATTAGCGTTTCGGAATTGGATGCTCAAAATGAGATTTCATCAAGAACAATCACTGGAAGCAATGTATTCAAACGAAATTAAATCTGAATAGAACGTAATATTCATATTAAAATGTTGCTTTCAACTTTTCTTTTGCATACATTATTAATTAAAGAAAAGATCATGTCATCCATTGATGTCATGATTATTTATTAGTGGCAGAGAAGTTCGTGCTTTTCTAAGTGTAAATCTAATCCCTCCTTATCTGAATAACTTACTTGAGTATGGCATGCCCGATGAGAACAAATCAGTTGGTTGACCATTTGGACCCGTTACTGTAGTTTGATAAATTGTTGGTGGACCATTGTTAACAGGAGATGCGTTAACTAACGAACAATTCGGAAAATCCATATTGTCACAATCGCCTACAAAGATTTGTTAATGCTATTAGAAAAACCAACAAAAAAAGCTATTATCGCGTATTTACCTGTTGATGGCGTCATTGTTCCATTACTCATAGGTTGGCCAGATGTAGCTAAGACTGGTATAGTTGTGTATGTCGCAGGATGACTACCGGTAGATGATGCCAGTAAAGTTTGCTGTTGCATTTGTGTATATCCTTGATAATTTAAGTTTGCTGCAATCTGTTGTAGTACTAATGGGTTCGATAAAAGCCCAAGTGGTCCTGCTAGTTGTTGCATGCGTCTTAATTGTCGTTCTTTCTCTGTATCAGCAAACTTAACAACAATTGATGATGATGCACCTGGAAAGGTTTGACTGCCATGAACGTTTTGTATGGCTTGTTGAGCTTCATTATGACTAGAGAATTTAACAAATGCGCACCCTTTACTATCACCGCTGGGTCCACGTAAAATTGTACATTCTTCTATGGTTCCATATGGTTCAAAGATGGCGCGAACATTTTCTTCTGTCATCTGCTTATTTAACATTCCGACAAACAATTTTCGATCTTCTATTAGAGGAAAACAAACAAAAAAAAGCATGTATTAATAAAAATTTTCAAGTGCTTTCGTCTATAACTATGAAACATCTGTCATTTGGCCTCACACACACATACGCACTATCTATTCAACCGAATATATTGTTTCTGCCTAGCAGGCAGTCAAGTTTATTAATCATGCATTGTCACATATGACATGCTTTTCCCAGCGCATTGTAGGAGGTCTGTTCTGCTTGATATGAAATTCCTTTTCTTTCATTTTCTCACCTAGATTTCGTACTCGATTAATTGATGTCGAATACGGTGATTGAGTTGGGTTTGCTGCTGCGACCATCATTTGTGTAGAGGATGAAATCGTCAGAGAGAATACTGATGAAGATGTAAAAAGAAAATTTCTTTTCTCTTCTATTCTGCGCTCGGAAATCCCAAACGTCTACTTCTCTTCTTTTTTTTTTCGTCGACCGGAAAAAGTAGTCACTCTTTTTTTCTCTCTCCTCCTTTTCTCTTTCTCAACTACCTAGTTAGCTATCCGACGCTCTCGCGCTATTCTATATGTCGGGTCAAGTTTCTTCTATTTTTTTTCCTTCTTCTCCTTCTTTCAGTGACGAACGTCGACGATGAGAGATCCTATTAGACTCCGTTTTTTTTTGTCTATCACAAAAAGAGGATGCTGTTGCTCACTCTTCTCTACCGATTGGACAATTTGTTTTATTCTTCTCACAGCGTAGAAAAACTAGAGAATTTTCTTTCTTTTTTTTCACTAGCAGAAATAACCTGATATGTATGTGTGTATGAGGAAACAACAGAAGGAGAGAGAGAGAAAAAGAAAACGGAAAATTAGTTCAAAAAGAAAGATAATCATGAAGAGAGAAATGTTGGTGACGTTTTTTTTTACAACGACGAGGCTGAGCACATCAATACCAGCACGACGACGAGTTGACATTACACCATTGAATTAGAGAAATAGATAGATAAAAAACGTGTAGTTCAGCAACAACACAGGCACCAATAACTACCATTGAATATATAATATGATCAACTCACATTCGATTTTTCATTGTACGTCTGTCGTTAGATTCGCATCAACAGGTGCTAATCAAAGAAGATTATCATCATGGGAGAAAAAAAAGGGACAAAAAGAAGAAGAGGACGAAGCGGAAGAGTCGACAGTAGTCTGAAATTTTCTTCAATATTGTCAAAAGAAAAAGAACTTTCAAATAGAATTCAATTGATGCCGCCTCATTTCCGTCTCAACATCAAATTGTTAATTTCCTTTGTCATCGAGGTGTGTATGTTTATGTTTCATCCTCATCAATGTACTTCGCTCGTCGGATAAACGATATCAACCAATAAATTACCGATCCGTGAGATCACAGATACATATGTCGATATAAACCAATAGGAAACACAATCAATTACCTGTTCGTGATTCGCTATCTGCTGGCTTGACTTGAATAGGACGACTCATCTAAAATACGATAGAAGAAAATCAATCAAGACATTAACGAACAAAGGTGTCTATCATCTTGACACACTTTTACCTTAATCCTTAAAACTTCTGTCACTTTTTCCTGTGTGTAATTAAGAACAACGATTAGAATTTCTTTTTTTTTGTATCAGACGACGCGTATTCAAATGAACCTACGGATGAATTACTCGAACACGCGAAACTATTATATGTATCTATATTGATGGATTCTTTCTATTCGATGCCAGAGGCCATATCCACTTCTACTTCCATTTTGTCCTTGGTGACACTACAAAACTTTTGCTACAGTTCGACCATCTGCATATCTTTCTCTTAGCTCAACAACGCTAATTGCAAACTCTCGACGGTTAAGTTCAAAGCTGCAGCGAAGGAGAAAATTGACGCACGTGTCTAAACGGTCTCCTGTCTTTATTATAATATTTTTTTTTTGTGAGAAAAAAGACAATTATTCAGACCGAGCGTACATAATGAATGAGAAAAAAAGATGATATACATTGTATTTGTTAACTTACGAGTGTAGTTGAAGATTCCGAAGAAGTAGAAGGAGACGTATCAATGCTGTTGGCACGATATTTTCTTTTCATTGCGCGTTTACACCGCGTTTTCCAACTGGCGTAGGCTAGTCGGAATTAGAATGCATGCACAAAGCGCATACAGACGTTCACCAAGAATAGATCGATTCAATAGAAACTGCCTCTCTCTCTGTCTCTCGTACTTTCCACAAACTGGAAATAATATTGTGAACAACAAAAAAGAGGCGATGCGAAGAAGAAAGAAGAAGAAGAAATAAGTTAATGGAGAGAAAAAAAAGGAGAAATATATGACTGTCGCGTGCCAATCTGTAAAAAAAAAGGAAAAAGCGTGTCCATTCCATGACGCGGAAATCACATCATGCATTCATTTGATTTAACTACGAGAAACAGACAGACACCGAGCATACACATTACGCATATGGAAAGTTTACTAGAAGTTGACGTTAAATGTTAGCAGCGCGTATGTTCATTGTCAATCTGGAAGTCTCTTAGGTATAGAGAAATAAAAATTGACTCAATTTCAACATAACAATCAGCAGTATCTATATATGTGGAGCAGGCAGATCAGATGTTCATGATAGATTAAAGTCTGTTCAATGTTTAGTTCATACATCAATTCAATCGATTCATGGCACTTAACATTGCATAGGCTTCTGACGATTACTCTCAATGTTTTTTTAAAAATCTAATGAATTAAATGCTGAAACCTTTAACAAAACAATCGACAGATGTAGGAAGAATAACTGCATAGAAGCATTGTCTGCTGATATTCATTCATTTACTGAACGAAATTGACATACAGATGTGTAATCTACTGATAATCAATCGAATGTGACAGTCGACGGCAAGAGATTTTTCGCACACGAAACTTAAGCATGTGTCAATTTTGCGAACCATTTCATCTTCTAAGATGATGTGCGTTAAAGGTACGAACTCCATACATTCTTGGAATGAGGGATTGTGAAGTGTTTCATCTATTTACTTTACTAAAGATGAGTTTTCTTTCATATTCTCTCGCTACATGTCTTTGATGAAATGATTTTTAGAATGGACACGTTCTGGTCCCATTCGCTCAGACATATTCGCATTTCTTTTCTGCTGCGCGAGTTTGTTGACCTTTAGGGATCCTTCAGTCTATAAAAATTGACATGTTATTTCTGAATCGAGAACTTTCCGCAACAGAATTTGTTTCCAATACGACACTGTTCAATTATGCTCGCTTTTCCTTAACACTAGCGACATCTATCGTACTTACGCCAGGCAGTGTACGACGTTCGTGTAGGGTTTGTTGAGCTTTGAGTGCCGAATCTCGATGGCAATACGTCAGAAAAGCACATCCTAAAGAAGACAAAGATTTTATGTTCGTGTGATTGATCGATTGATTGATTGATTAAGAGAGATTGTTCGCTGTTAACAAGAATGAAAACTACTTAATCAGATTTCTTACCACTAGATATATCGAGTAACATGTTCGAGTTCTACGGCAATGAAACTAGAAATGAAATGTTCTCTTTCGATTGAAGCAAAGAAGAATGAATTGAAAATTTGACCATCTGCTCAAGAAAACGAACACTAAAAACACAGCACTTCATTTGTTCATTTTCATCATCCCCTATCGATCAGTTATATACAGGAAGAAAAATGATTAATAATAACGTATATTGGCTTCTGCCCTACGTCGCCGGCTAAGACGGAGGAGGGAAATGATGGCATTTAACTGTTTTTTCCTTCCACTCAGTATGCAAACGAATATATATGTGTGTATGTGTTTGACAAGTCAACGAATGTTTGTTCCATTCGGCCAGGTGGCCGCTGACACGCAAAGGCTATGACTCAAATCATTCATTTCTTCTTTTTCTTCAATCGGCATGTACTAAACGTGAACAAGATCAAAGAATGGAGAAATATAAATGAACAGCGGAAATATGTCTGATAGGATTGAATTTAAGTTAGCGAAAAAGTTTTCTTTTTCTCTTGCATGATTACTTACCACGGTGCATGCCCGTAAATCGATCTTTCAGCACGGTTAACTCATAAATTTGTCCAAATTCTTCAAATATAGGCCGAAGATCATGTTCTTCTAAATGTCGCGGTATTTGTCCAACAAATAATTTGACTGTGTCTGTATCTTTCAGATCGGACGATGGTGACGTTGAACCGCGAGACATATACGTTGTTGGCGAATCAATCGGTGACATGTATGCGGAACTAGCTGGTGGTATAGCTGTTAATTGAGAAGATATCTGATTATGTTGTGATTTTCTAGTCGATTTCAATGACAATGATGACGACGAAGAGGATGATGAAGGAAATATAGGTGGAGGTACTGATGTTGGATAGACAGTTGCATATTGCATGGATGATGTCGGTTGAATCGGAGTGAAATAGGTATGTGACGATGGTAATGGTTGTTGAGAACTGTACTGCATCGGGAATAATGATCTGGAAGAATGAGTGAACACACTTATACCGCGGAAAAAAAAAGAAAAAAAGGCGAAGAAAAACAGATCGTTTAATGAGAACTATGGCTAGAGTATTGACACACACACTTGCTACAATGCATTCCAAAAATATATAGTAACAGAGAGAAAGAGACTATGAAAGGGTAGCAAAGGAGCAGAAGAAAAATCTCCTTTTTCTTTTTTCTCCCAATGTCCCTCATCGATATCTATACTTGTATTTTTTAATACGATAGGCAGAAAAGGCAAAAAAACTACTATGATTAGTGAATGTGAGTGAGAGAGAGAGGGGAGAGAGAGAGAGAGAAAAAGGCAAAATTATCATTGCATTGTCGACCACTGTAGTGAGAATGAACAACTACGAGGGAAAAAAAGAATTAATTTACATGTAAAACCAAAAAAAGAGAGAAAAATGTTTGTAGCTCACGACATTAGACTCATTCGGGAATGATGAAGATGATTAAATAGACTCTAGATCACACACATCCACTGAAATTTGATTAGATTGAAAAACGAATTAGCTATTCATCTTTTTGGCTTTACTTACGACTGTAATTCTAATGAGTTCAGATCAAGTATCACTTAACAAATGTTCGTATTATTCTATTGGCAGATGTTGACAGAAATTCTTTCAAATTATAATATCATCGAACATAAGGCAAGATAAATAAGAGGAATGGCATATCCTTTCCAGCATATCTCCTCTCCAGTGTGCATCCTGTTCGACGCCCGGTGTTTTTCACATTGATCACCTGCAAATACGGAAGTGATAAACTAACTTTCGATGTTATTGACACAATTCATTATCGCGTGACACGTTCTCTCCTTGATGCTCGCGAAGCCTTCGATGTTAAGCAGTCAACAGATACTGACTCGAAGACATCTGATATTTGAATGAACTCGTCAATATATTGACATAAGCCGTTGTCGTCATTGTTAGAAACTAAAACATAGTCAAAGATCGATGCGATAATCATCTTCATGAACGCGTGTGAATAATGATGTCGTTTCCTAGTCGACTCCAATAGAATCGTTGATGAATGATGAGTTTCTTCGAACCATCATTTTACTATCGAAAAGCAATAACTGATCACAAACGGAAGACGTTTTCCTTCCATTAAGCTCGTGCATGCATGCATTTCTAACAATTAGGAAATTAAATTCGATCAGTAAGCGGTCAAAATTTGCCCGTCATGGGGGTTTTCTTTGCTCTCGTGTTTTCTTCTCAATAGAATTATGAGCAGAGAGAGAGAGAAGGAGAACTCCATACTAAAAGAAAATTTTCTAACTAGTTCAATCATGGAAATCAGCTAACCGAGTACAGGTAGTTCATTTCTTTCTTTCAACATTGTTTTTCTAGTTAAACAAACATTCTGCGCTGATGGGTGTGTGCGAAGGGAGAATTTCTGAGAAATAAGTCATACGATCTTTGAATTTAGTCATAAAATGAAACTTGTCGTCTTGTTTGCTTTCGATATTTGTTCAACTGGATGTTGACACCTGCACAGACTCAATGATTTTCTCGTGCATGTTCAAAGCGATTCTCTCTTGCGCTCGAACTTGTTGAAACAAGCTCGATCAAATTGATTTTGTGCCGCTACAACGCTCATCATCGAGACAAATTGAATTAGGGAAATTTTTGAAATAACAGAAACTCGAACTAGAATGACAAATGCATTGATGCCTTCATCGACATGACAGATGTCTTGATATCTTTTTCTAATTTGCTCATCGTTGATGATCAATAAACAGATGCAAACGATGTTGACCAGTGCACAATTCAATCACTTTGATATGTTTCTACTTGCCAATATTGAATGTTCTTTCACGGAGAAAAGAAGCGGAAGAATTCTTCAATTCGAATTCATGACAATCCAGGACAAATATTAACGTAGTTAGCAAATGATTTTGATTAAATAAAAAGAAAAGGAAATCTCCTTCAGACAGTGTTTCTCCTCCTCCTTCTCCTCCTTCGTTCTTCTATTATGGATGAGAAAGAAATTAATGCAACATAGTCTCAGAGATGTTTGTAATTCAAATCATCGTTTGTCTGAGAACATACAAGAAAGAAAATTACCATTCCAAATTTGCTTCATGCGCTCCAGAAGAACTCGAACTTATTCCCCAAGATCATATCGTTTATGGAACAAAAGATAGAATAGGAAATTTTAATCAACGAGACGAAGCGATGTGCGCTGAAAATAACCGATGAACATTACAATGAGAATAGATCAACTGACCTTCTCGTTTTGTACGAACTATGTAGTGAAGATTAACATACTTTTCTTCTTGTCAATGTTAACAAATACCGGAAAATTCTCTCATGTACCGGTCGAAAGGTGTAAGTCAACGTGTGGAACTCCCTGTTCATAACAGAGGAATACATTTGTGTTGACTACACCGGTTTCCAAAATTCGTATCGCGAACTGTGAAAGTTAGGAGGGATATGTGGAACGCGTGTCTTGATCAAATACATGATTCTACTGGTATGAATTCTAGAGAGAATTCATTATGTCAAATCTAGTTAAGTATGGTTTCTGTTAACAAGGATCACAAGTCTTCCGATTCTATTTGGACGAGACCAATGTATCTATACCAGAATAATTGAAAAGGTTTCGTTTCTGATGATGACATCATGTGAAATTCATCTCGAAGAAATGTTTCATCACATTTTCATTAATAAAACCAATGATTGACAGAACAGCTCCTCTTATCTCGATGTTGAACATTTTACATAATCATTAGTAACGTTAATAGTATAAACTATATCTCTCGAGATAGAGTTAATCAGGAATCCATTATCACACTTGTTTTCTCTCATTTCTGAATCTCTCGAGGCTATATAAGTCATACCAATGTAAATATTGATCGATTCCTTATGATGTGCATATCTGGGGGTGTATGTTGGTGGTGGTGGTGGTGCACTTTTTGTTTTCTAATGCCCACGATCGTCTTCAATGATTTCTTATTTGACAAGATAAGAACGATAAAAGAAACGGTCAAACATTTGAACTCGCCGATTGTTCGCCTAGTTGTCATTGAAACTGTACAGTAAAATATAGACTCGTTCTTCTCTTTTCGAGCTTTATCATCCAGTCAAAGAAAAAAAAATCGAAATTCAACATTCATATTTCGTCCAGCATCGAATAAGTAAAAGAAAATGACGCAAGATCGATTGTATTGTACAAGAAAGAAAACAGGATGACATTTTACTTTCAGCCGATAAAGAATTCCCGTCTCGACCTAGTTATTAATAAGTAAGTGAGTAATATATTTTCTTTTCTACAATGAGTTATTATGCACAAGAGAAGAGGCGGATAGTGGTATGCTATCCGTTACTAAGAGAATCGTATGCAGCACTTCAAGTGACTAAATAACATACTCGCGTGTATGTCTCTCTCGCTCGTTCTTCAATACCCAAACACACACACACACATATCCAACTGAAGAACGAAAGAAGAACATACTTGTACAAAAAAATCAAACAAGGTGCATAGACATACGGTATGTGTGTTGAGAAAAATGTTGTTTAAAATGACATTTTCTTTTTCGCCTTGAATCAATCTTTCATCCAAGTAATTGAAGGAAAAGAGCAAATAGGATAGGACACATTACATTTTAGATACACATCTCATTTCATTCGATCCTATTTGTATCATCAACAAACTTGACGCGAAATCGTGATGATCTTTTTCTGTTAAATTCACGAACAAACATCTCATGGCACCACTAGGTGAAGCAAAGTATGCATTGTTCCATTTGTATTTCTTTTTCTGTTTTTCTTCGTCTCAGCAATCATATATAGATATTCATCATAGATAGATAAGACGATATATCACTTTGGACGGCAAATCAGTTATTGACTTGTCGAGACATGGAAGAGCGATTCGTGTAAATAGGTTAATTCGAGTGAGAAGCGAGAAAAAAAAGAGCGCTGGAGTTACAATAGAAGATATAAAACGATCGAAATTGATTGTTTTTTGTTGTTTTACGACAAATGTCTAAATGATCACAACGAGGAGTCTTTGTTAACCTTCAAGTCGCTTTTTGCTTGGAGAGTCGGTGGTTTTGAACTACATCGAAAATGTTAATTTGCCATATCTTTGTTTCTTTTTTAACAAAACATTAGTCGACGATCGTTTAACAACAGTGATAACCTTGTTCTCCGACACTCAATGTTGACTACTGGCAATGAACCTTTATTCGATGTCAAGTATAAAGTTCTGTTACTCGGAGATACTCTCGTTGGCAAAACATCATTGCAACGCTTCATTGCGGGAAAAGATTTTCGAACAGATATTGGCGCGACGATCGGTACGTTGAGAGTTTGTTGTGAGAGCGATAAGAAGCACTCCTACTTATTTTAGGCGTTGACTTTGTGAATAAAATTATTCCTGTCGAGCAGTCAAAAGTCAATCTACAGATATGGTGAGTTATTGACCTGTTTTGATTAAGAACCAGATGTTCCTAATGAGATCTTTCATGCCATTTCGATCGACATGATATTCCTACTTCCTCTACAGACTGCACTCCATATTTACAATCATAAACGATTATCGTCAAGGTAGTTTATGATTTTACTCGTACATAAAAGTAAAAGAAAATATTTGTTCTACCGTCGACAGTTTTCACAGCACGTGATTTGACAAAAATATTATGTGAATCTTGTTTATAGGGACACCGCCGGCCAAAGAAATTTCCGAACAATCGGCCGAGGTTATTATGCTTCGACGAAGGCATTCATCCTGGTTTATGATGTTACTAACATGGAAACGTTTCGCTTAATTGAAAATTTCAATCACCTAATCGAACAAGTAAATTGAATGAGAGTCAGCGATGTTTATTAACCGTTGAGTTTAGGCTGGATTAGATATCGAACGACGATATTTAATTGCTAACAAAGTCGATTTGATTGAAGATCGCAAGGTAGACGAAGAACTAGGTCAACGGGTGAGAAATCTTGTTTTTCTCGAATCTCAACATCGTTCTCGCCACTGTTTAGTTTGCTTTACGAAATAGTATGACTTATTTTGAAACAAGCTGCAAAACGGGTGAAAACATTCAAGATTTATTCGAACAAATTGCATCTGACCTTGTCCGTCAACATAATCCTAGACTAGTCTGTGATGTTCTTCTTTGTCCAATTGATAGTTGATTGATTTCTTTGTATTTAGTTGGAATCTCACGTTCCGCTGTTTAATAATTTCGCTTTTAATTACTATGTACCTCCGACAATCGATCATAAACTGAGCGAGAAACTACGAAGTGCTCATCAGCAACAGATGAACCAATCGAAAAAGAAAGCTAAATTCAAACTTTTAACACCCAATTCTCATCTCGGCAATCAACGCTTTCATTTTCGTCGCTTTCTTATCTGCTGCAGTCCGACAGAGACCGATGCTTAACCTGGCCCGGGATGAACATTACAAACTTGCAATCATTTTCCTCGTGTGATCTAATTATATATTTGTTATATCTATATTGTTATACTTCATCCTTTAGCTGTTGTTTGATAATTTATTTTTCAATGAATGTAATATCAATGGCAAGAAGAACAGTCTGTCAAATGAGATGTGAACAGTCGCTCGGAAACGGATGAATAGCTCTCGGAAGTGCTCCGATAAGACGACGTCAAAGATAATAGAACTGTTGTTGTTATTTTTCCGTTATAGTTTTCATGACTTCGAACAAAAAACTCGTTTCGCGCTTCAATACGACACATGAAAGTCGATATATTAATTTCCGTAGTTCATTTTTTAATTGAAAACTAATACTGGTTTTTCTCACGTTGGTAAAAGAGAATCTGATCTATTCTTAGATCACATTATTTAATCTCTCTGTAGCTGAAGAAGAAAAAGCACAGTACATCGATTCACAAGCCGAGTTTCATCATATCATCTGCATTCGCATAGACAGGATTGGTTATGAATAATTCAACCGTGTGATGAGACTTCGGTCTTAGTATCGGCCGTTTATCATTAGAACCATCGTCTTGTTCTTCTTCTTCGGCATCTCGATCGGTTAGAATTGTTATGACTGGAACTTGCTGTTCACCAAGTACATCTCTTGGCTGTCTGTTCACTGAACTAATCATTGGTGAATGTTGATGTAGATGTGATTTCCATGGTATATTATTCAAAAGATGAGCTATACATTCGTCAGCACTAATAGACGGTCCATCTTCATCGTCATTCTCGTCGCTGTTTTCGATAGACGAACGTATTGTTTGTAATGTATATGTCACATTGTCGTTATCATCGATATCTTCGAGAACTTGTTTCGGTGGCAATGAAACAAGTTCAATTTGAATGGGGATTTTCTTAACATTGACATGGCCTTTCTCAACAATGTCTGTCAACAGATCGGGATTATCCGGCGATATTGTCAAGGAAAGACGCCTCAATTGCTTGCGTCGTTCAAGTAGTTGTTTACGTTTATGATGACGATGTTGAATCATCATCGGTAAAAGCATCAGAATACTTAATGCGTACATTAATGGTACAAATAATGGTTTATAAGTTGGAAGAATTTCGAAATCGGTTTTGATCACTCGGAGGTCTTTACATTGGATTTCTATGTCATCGGATCGGCGAATAAAATGGAAACAGATGACGAAGAGATCAACGGACTCGGCTGACGAACTAGACTGATTGAATATTTTTAAATTTTTATGTTCGTATCGATGTGTTGCTGGATATAAACCATATTTAATTGCTTCGTGTTCAAACAAGCGAAACGTTAGATAGTATGGATAGTCTGTCGTTAAGTTGTAATATAAGATGAAGGTCGTGTCATTCAGAGATTCGATATCGACAGAGATTTGCGTTGCAGTACGATTTTGATTTGCCGAAATGGATAAAAATAGGCAGAAGGAGATATGAAGGAAAATAAGATAAATCATTGTCGATGGAAATGTTTCGATTAACTAAATAAGTGGAAATCCTCAGAAAAAAAAACTTCTGCATCGCGCAAACACACACGTATCAGCAGAGAAAATAGAAGCTCTGGTTCTCTTTCTCTTTTTTCCTCTTGCGGAAGCACACACACACACCTTCTTCTGCTCGTGTTTTCTCCCGGTTATATTGAACTTCATATTATCATCCTTCATATTTGATTAAAATAACTTACCAACTAAATTACCGCACCAGACTGCTCGCAAAGGAGAGATATAATCAGAATTAGTTTGTAGGTCAATCATATTTTTCATTTACAATACGTAGACTTTGTATAAATCATGTCGAACTCGAAGCAAAGTCTTCTGCGTACAAAATCGACCCATAAGGTGTCTCCCTCTGTTTACTTGGTAACTTTTTGCAATTGGTTATGGCGACTAAATGGTCTACCGATGATGTTTTTCAAATCACCGATAACGACAAACATTCCCTATCCTATTTTGATTTCTGAACTTGAAACTACATCCGACGAGAATCATCATGACTGACACAGATGCACTCTACACAAAGATAGTGCACGAGAGTACGTAAATCTCCCGATGGATTCAGATTAGTAATCATCGTTTCGTTTTAGTCGAATCTTATCTAGCTGAAACTAATCTGACGAACGATCAACATTTATTGGCCTGTGCACGTAAAAATGACGGCTGGATACGGCTCGAATTATTTCGTGGTTGCCGAACTCTATCCAGTTATAGTTATGATAAAATTCTTCGTGCTCTCGAAACAAAACGATCAAGTCAGCTCGAATTGAGCACATTCGAACCTCGATGTGTTCGCTATCGATGTGAAACGTGTCCAAATGGTAATAGTCGGACTGTGATCATTCATGGTTTACCACGTGATGTTCGATACGACGATTTAATTGAATTTTTTAATAGATTCTATCCTATCGATGAAGTAAAAATGTTCCCTTTGGCGAATAAATTCCATGGGTCCATTCAGGTTATTTTCACTAACCCGGCACATGCCTCAGCATTTGTTCATCGATCGATGGTTTTGTCGATTATCTATGACCAGGATTATCAGCTGAGTTGTGAATTATCCGGAGACAATAATGATGGGAGGAAGGATTTTATGAAAGGTAAAACTGTTGTTGTCATGAATAGACCTTTGACATTATATTTTCTAGGAAAATCGTTTTCTACTCGATTGAGCAATCAATCGTCACAGAGTTCAGTGCGCAAAAGTGACTCAACTGGTAAATAATCAATTGAAGCTGACCGGTAGACCTTTATTTTTTTTAAATTTCCAGTTCGCCCAAAACTGAATTTGAAGTCGACAATGTGTCCTACTGAACAAATACTATTTTGTCAAAATTCTCCCATTAGTCCATCCAAACGAAACGATCACGCGAAACAAACTATAGTCCATGACAAATTCTCGTACGCGTTCTATCAACCTGATCGTCTTCTACATCAAACGCATAAATCTGTGATAGTATCTGTGTTAAATCCTCACTGTTTCACGATTCAATTAAGTCAAGATGCAATAGAGTTTGATAGATTCCAACGGGAAATCAATATTTTTTATAATACAATGGCTGACAAACAATATCACATAACCCCGCAGCAAATTCAAATCAATCTATGCGTGATTTGCTGTGATACTAAATCAATTGGTGGCAATCAAATATGGAACCGATCACAGATTCTTGATTTTGACTCGCCGGACAATACGGTGAATGTCTTTCATGTGGATTTAGGCACTTGGGAAGAATATGTGCCGATCACTCGTCTTCGACATATAACCCATTGTTTCCAACAACATCAAGTTTTCTCTCTCACATGTCGTCTAGCCGGAGTACTTCCATTGAGTAATAGTAATGGTCAAATAACATGGACAGATGAAGCAACGAGTCAGTTTCTGTCAGTTCTTGATCAAGTTGTACCTGAAGTTGAATTTATATCAATTACGTCGAATGGTTGCATTGATACGAACTTATTCGTAACTGTTTCCGGCCAATTGGTCTGTGTTAATGATTATCTGGTACATATCAAACAGGCAACAAACGGCGGACAAGATAATCTCCAAGTAGGACATGAAACTTGTTTATGCATATAACTAAATTCAGATTGTCATTAGTCAGAGAGGCAAGAAAATGAGTCGTCAATCCATCCAGTGATTAGTTTGTACAAGATATTGGGCGAGTAAGTATCGTGAACAGATTTCATCTCTCATACAACTTCAACCATCCTGGTAGAGTCCTCCAACAATCGTTAATTGACTCGCGCACGAACAGTACAAGCAGTTCTACGGTTTCATCTGTGTCGATGTCATCACGAACTTGTGTGAAATTGATTCATGTAAATATAAATTCAAGTCACACAAAGATAGTTGACAATCCCCGGCAATCGCATGTATTACCAATGATCTTTGTCCGTTATAAGAGGACAATTCTTATCCCGGATTTCAATATTTGTAAATTATTCAAAATTATCGATTCTAGCTTTGATATTTCTGCAATAGAAAACGATATAAGAAGCTTCCCTTCGACACCTGCTTGTTTCAATCCAATGTTTACCGAATTTCCGTTTCAGACAGTCACTATTGGATATAATTGTGTTCGCATAACATCAGAGACTGATTCCAGTATTTTTTCTCTGTTGGTTTCATTGAATAATATGGAACATTCAGATAGTATTACGTTGTACTCATTGGATTTCGTTAATGATCTACTCCAACATTATCAGTTTCCAATAGCAGATGTGTTTCTTGCACTAGAAAATGCCAAATGTGCTCAACTTCATGAGTCGGATCTTGCCCGTTGGTTTGCAATAGATAACAAAGTAAATAGTTATTTTTTCAACAATGTTTTTCTCTCATCAAACTTTGCACTCCAGCTGAAAACGGCGCTCACACCGATCTCCAATGACTTTACTAAGTATGTCATGCTGATTCAGACCGCACAGGTGTATAAATTCGTTTTTTTATCTAAAGATCAGATCAAAGCGCTGTGATATCTCCTGTGGAGCATCAGCCGTTGAAACAAATCCGCTTGCCGTTTTCTAACCGCTTGATAACTCCAACTTGAATTCATCTAGTGAACCGTAATCTTCCGGTATTTGACTCATTGATCCGTTAACAATCTTCATTTTATCATTTTGCTCATCTCGATAGCTAACAAACGAAAATCATTTTTGTTTTCTCTTTTTTATTTTCAGATCTCTCTATTAAACGGAAACATTCGATGTCTGCTCGTGGCTTACAAACAGTTGTACGAAATGTACAAAATCTATGGCTGATTAACAATCGTCGACAGTTTCAAACATCGGCATTACGTTTAGCTGACAATGTTATTCATGTGAAAGACGATGCGGATTTTCAAAAGCGAGTTTTACAAAGCAAAAACCCGTTCGTAGTTGATTTCTATGCAACTTGGTAAGGAAAAACACGTGATGACAATATTTTGAAACTGTTTCATCGATGTTTTAGGTGTGGACCATGTAAAGTCTTGGGTAAGATTTCCTTCTTTGCCTTCTTTATGTTAAAACTTGGATAAAACTAGAACCACGCTTGGAAAAAGTAGTAACTGATCATAATAAGAAAACCAAGGGCGATAAAGATGTGAAACTGGCCAAAGTCGATATTGATCAGCTGGAACAACTAAGTGGCAAATATAATGTTCAAGCAGTACCCACAGGTAGGTCAAAAACTTTCACATCAGTTTGATTCAGTTGCGTTGTTTTGTTGTTCTCAGCAGCAGCGAAAATGATTACACAGATAAGTTGACTTTCAAGAAGTATTATGAAAATAAAATTAGGCATATATCAACATGCAATGAGCTTGTCAAATAAACTTTGTTAGAACTGAAAATGTACTCAGCTGTTCATACATACGATGATGTTTTATTAAAAGTATATAATGGACGATAGGAAAGTTTGTTCCGGTTAGATTCGATTGTTCACAACAACTTAGTTTTTTCGAAGCAGGATCACATTTAAAGCATTGCGAGTGTAGATAGAAAGCATATGTTATTAAATTAAATTTCATTTTAGTGATAGCAATCAAAAACGGCAAAGAAATTAGTCGATTTACAGGTGCTGCAGATGAAAATCGAATTCAAAAAATGCTTGATCAACTTAGCCGTTAACACAACAACAACAACAACAACAACAACAAAACGAAAACTTTCACTTTGCTCCTCCTTCCTTTTTGCATCTATGAGCTACCTTTTTGATTAAAACCGATCTTGTGGAATCTCCGGATAAATTGTCGGGTATTGATTCGGCGGGATATAACTCGGATTGTGATATTGAACTGGAGCCTGATGATAAGCAGGCATCATCACAGGTGCGGATGGTTGAAATGATTGCGGAGGGGCAGTAAAAACTGCTTGAGAATAAACCGGTGCCATGACAGTGTCAGCTACTGTTCGCACTTGCTGTCGATTTGCTCGTGCTGACTTCGAAGATACAATGAAATATGCAATTATATATGCAAAACATGTTGCTGCCATTACAGCTCCACAAGCTAATTGTACTTTAATGAATATCATACGAGCATCGGTACACTTATCTAGACCACTACCAAAAGCACAACTGACCGAGTTGTACCAAGTGAAACCGAAACTTCGACAGAGTCCTCCAGTAAAGAAACACTCGTGCGGGTGTCGAATGAATGCAATGTTAATACCAATTAATGCACTTGCAAAGAGAAATGAAATACAATTATGTATCAGTGCATGTGTAGCACAGCTTCGTCGACGGCAACAGCATACTGAAAATAAATACTCACGAATGTATTCGGATGTGTTTCGTAATGAAAAATTTACCTGTTGCAAACATGGAAATCCATAGAATAGTAAACGGGACGGACGCCCAAAAGCCAGCAAATAGATTTGTTAATCGGACATCGATAATCACATGTCCAACTTCAAGTCCGATGATCCCAAATGTTGCTAACATTTGGATAATGGCTAGAATTGCCACAACCGATAGTGGAAATCGATCATTGAATTGTTGTTCGCGAGTTAAGAAAGCTTGGGAATTCGGTTGACGCATTCTCATATGACTTTCTGACTGAGTGTGTTAATCAAGGAATAAAAGGAAAATGAAGAGAGAAAGAGTTTTTAAAAAAATTCACATATTGCTTGCTTTTTCTCGATGACATACGATCTACATTTATACAAGTAGGCGAAGCTCACATAGATTGGATTGCTAAGTCAATTTGATTATGACAAAAAAAGAGTATGCCACTGAGCCGCTTTTTTTTTCTCTTTCGATATAAAAAGTTCTGTCAATATTGAAAGTTTTCATTTCCATTGATGATTTATCATTTAATGAAGATAACGTGTTAATCGTTGAATATTGTTATGACTCAATTTTCTTTTCCAATATCATGATTGATTACTAATATGCACTTCGAAGGCAAGCTATATGACGGGCAGAGAAAAGGAGTCATATCAATGTTATTTCATGACGTTTTCACATGACGCATGGAGTTAAGAAGGTTATACGTATTAGTATAGTTATTAGAATATTGACGTCAAATGGTATCGGCCAATTATTAGAGTGGAATCACAAAATAGCGCATAACTAATTTGGTCATGTCTATTATGAGTAACACGAAAATAATAATGAAAAAATAAAACAGAGCATTTGAAATGTGGACACCTTTTTGATGATATTTTCCTCCTGCTATTTTTGTTATTTGCATATTACTAATTTGTCGCTTCAATGGCTACAAAAATCTATACAGGATGAAAACGCAGGCTCTTTGAAGGAGACATAGAGTGAATGTATTGTATTTGCAAATGTCGTCAGTCAAAGCAACACGTTCTGTTTCAGTAAATCGGAATAGTAGGATACATTTTTTCTTTCAATTTTACAAGCCAATCATGTTTTCCTCGATTTTGTTCTTCAAGGTCGAAAAACAGCTCGAATTAATTTACGTAAACTCCATCCACATGCACATAAACGTTCCAAAGAAGCATCAGAAGAGCCGCAAACAAAAGCGCAGTTGACCTCCGATGAACAGCAAAAACGTGAACTTATTGAGCAGTATATTTTCTCGAAATTAGAAGCATATGCTCAGAAACCACGGCTATGGCAGATTGCACGTTCTACTCATATCAAACGGCGTCTTCTGGATAAATCTCAACATTTAGCTAATCGCCATTCCGTTTCCAATGAGTTCGTTCGTGAATCGATTAATCAACTATTCGATGATGTTGACAAACACATTGTTCGAGTTCGTCATCTTCTCCATTCGACATCGTATGCGACCGAAAAACCAAACACGTTTTTTCAAACGCTGGACAAAACAGATAGCCGATGGTACGCATTGCAATTACAACGTGCATTGGAAGTGTTTCCTGAAATGATCGATGAAGATTTAACGGATAATGAACGTGTACAGAAATACTATCGATATATCATAGATACACTGACACCAAAGACAGATGCAGCGAATACAAATTGTATTGCACAACTGCGAGATCAACCATTCGATCTAGATCAGGCATATGCACAAGCGGAAAGTATGGGAGCAGATTATCTTGAGCATTTGTTGGAAAAGTACCATCAACGGTCCGAACCAGATCTGGATATTATTCAAAAAATGGTTGATATCGGTAAATAAAATCTACATATTCTAGTCAAGAAACGACTTCTCTTAATTTAGGTTTCACACATATGCGAGTAAGACCAAGTGATGAAGAATTCAATAGTGCGACAAGTTTCCTTACTAAAATCGCCGTTCTACACAGATCGAAAAAAACATATGAATGTAATTTAAAAAATATGGGTGATGATTTCATGTTATTACGTTTCGGTAAAGTCTTCGGACCAAATGCCTTACAAACAACGGCTAGTTGTAATCAACAATTCATCTATTTCGTTCATTTATTTATTAAATCTGTTGCACATCTGATGATGTTAACGAAAGCATCGGCTAATGATCCCGAGGACGTTCCAGAAGGAGTGAAAAAATTGATCTCTTCTCTATTCGCAGCTGAATCGAATTCAAATGTAATCAAATTAAACAATGATTTGTTTTCCCCGAAAGTGAATGTTGATCAATGGACATGGCTCATCGAAAAGTGGCGTGATGCATTGAAAACATTTCCAATGATGCTCACACAAGTTGGCTCATTCGGTCGGCTATTGCGTACGACCATTGGTATCGGAATTGCGCGAATCTTTAACTTTTCCGAAACAGTTGTGAAAAACAAGCAAATGTTAGACATTAAAGTTATTAATGAACAGTTCTTTCATGCACTGCAAATGGGCTTCTATTTTGGTGTTGCCTATGCCATTGTCGACTGTATTCAAGATGAGATTCGCAATATAGACAAAATTCCTGCACATCATTTTGATGCCCTTCGAGCAGGCGCAAGTTCTCAAGGGGGATTGTTAACGCCAGCTGAAATGATTGAAAAATGGACATTAACTATGGAAAAACTACTGAGCGGAGAAGAATTTGATCGTAGTGAGATACCGAAAACACCCTTAACACCTTTATTACTAGAAACATTCGATGGTTTGATAACTTTAACAAAAAGCATTGGAGTTACACGTTCGGCGTTTAATGAATTAGCACTTCTATTAAGATCGCAACGCGTCGATAAGAAGACGCCAGAAGAATTCTATAATGACAAGGAACTATTCCTCGGTAAAAACATCGTTTTGCTTGTTTATTCTAATTACCAATGTCACGTTTCCCTTTTACAACGATGAATAACCGACTCTCCGCCCTCTGACGCTAAAAGCATGATTACTTCATGCGCGACGATCAACAAGGAAGGCGTTGTCAACTACGTTTACCCTAAAAACTAATTTACCCTATACAATTGAGCATGATAGTCTAAACACCCTTATAATAATGTTTAACGATCATCATTGAACAATTTTCTATTTCTAGGTGCTGTACTCAAGTCCCACTTCACTTATACATGTACAACATTTTTGGGAAACATCAAATCGGCTCGTGAGGAAAATGAACGACTATGGATTATGCCATTCTTAGGTCAACTAACCGATGATTGTCGAGATTTCTATGATGATGTCACATCGAATTCAGTCACACCATTTACTCATTACGCAAATTTTATTGGTCGCGAAAAGTGTTCGAACACATGCTTACTGAATCCATTCTACGCATTTCTTCATCTTTGTATAGATCTCTATATAGATTCTGATTACGATGAACAAACAGGTGCTTTTCTTGGTCGTCGTATAGCACGAACCTTACGCTCTATTGAAATTAGCGGCGATCAATCAGCACTTCGAGAATTTCTACATATATTCTGTCAAAATAATACATCACTACATCATTATTTCTGGTTCAGTCTTCGTCCTAAGTTTTCCAACGTCAGTGATCCTGAGAAATCATTCTTTCGTACCGTTAACAAAGCAAGCGTTCAATACGCGCGAATTAACCGTAAATTAGAAACATACGTCGGTGATCATTTAAAACAGATCGAAGATGCACTACGGATCCATTCGTTTAATAAGTATGCGAAAACCAAACCCATCAGCGATCGCGACGAACAATTGTTAATCTCTGCTATGAATTACAGCGTTACAGCTGGCGGGAAACGTCTTCGACCATTAATAATGTTGATGGTTGCCGATTTGTATGAGCTCAATATAAAAAATATCATACCATTAGCATGCGGAATAGAATACTTGCATACGTCATCGTTGATATTGGATGATTTACCTGCACAAGACAATAGTGATTTAAGACGTGGTAGGCCAACATTGCACAAGGCAGTGATTAACAATGATATACCGGAAGATCTCTGTGAGGGTCGAGCACAATTGGCAGCTGTTGATTTGATAGCTGTTAGTATGAGTTTGATTAATCATGATTTAGTCAGAAATGGTTTTTCACCAGAACGTGTCAATCAAGTTATCAATGAAATATCGCTGTCGATGCATGATTTATGTATTGGACAAATGATGGATTTACGTGCTGCACATATGGGCATAGAAGACGGTGATGGACAAGTCGATGAACTCGATCGTATAGCATGGTTGAAAACAGGCAAAGCAATTGAAATCGTTTTGATCACGCCCGCCGTTTTAGCTTTATCACCTACCGATCCTGGTCATGATAATACGATTGCACAAATTCGAGAATTAGGTCGTCTGATGGGTATATTGTTTCAAATGCGTGATGATCTACTGGACGTCGAAGGAGAAAATATTGGTAAACCTGCTGCACTTGATGTCAAAAATAATACGGTGACTTACGTATCAACCTTGGGTGCTGAGGGCACTCGCAAACGTCTGAAAGAATTTCGGACACAGACATTGAAGTTAGTCGACGAGCTTTGGCCAAAAGGTGCAGGCACGATCAAAACTGTGGTTAATTACATTGTTGATCGTAAAAATTAATACGACAAGTATCATTCATTCTGTACGATAGTATACAAACATTAGGAAAAGTTCGCCGAGTTTTATTTTTCGGCGCATTTTTATCTGACAAAATGACTACTTCTTTGTAATAAATTTCTCTACGACTTTTTTCAAGATTAACCGTTTCATTATGATCATGAAGATAAGAACTTCTACATCACTTTTTACTTGTTCATCTAACTTTGATTGAACAACTTGGTGGCGTCTGGACTCTGTCCTTTTTTTTTATCATCGGTATAGTAACATGAGAAAGTTTTGTCGACTTCGACATATAACATCATGACTTAGTTTTGCTTTTGTCTCGACATTACAATGCGCATGGCTCACATCTAAATCGAATAAGGCATAGTTAGCCAATTAAAATTAGTTGAATCAAAATTGTTTAAAACCAAGAATATGTCTAATCGTAAAGAAACCGATCGATTGCCAGTCTGTGTCCGTCAATCGGCTAAAACTGATCCAGAATAGCGAATACTTGGGTACGAAGCTGTATGATTTTTGAAAATTCAAATTAGACTCTAACAACTTCTAACAGATCATTTTCTTTATTTATACCACTATGCCAACATCATCATCATCAAGGCAAAGAGACATGAGAAAACATAACAAGGGCGTGTCTAATATAATAAAACTTTTTTTTTTCTTTGCAGTGAGTATTATGTACATATTTTTCAATGTTGGATACACTACCTGCTCGTCCAGAAACATAAGGCTATCAGGCAGAAAAACAGCATGCCGGACATAAAACACATTTAATAAGCTCTTCAAGTATAACAAGAGGCTTGGACATAAGTAACGAAACTTTTCCCTGGTGGCCTACCGACATTCAGCTATGTCAATCCAAATTCCCAATTCCAACGATAGACTTGATAAAGTTTCACATTGAATAGGTGAATTTGATTCGATGATGTTCAATATTAATCTATGGAACTGATTTCATCTCGTAATATTAGCTGTGTGCACATTGAAATTCTCTAATAATATAGTTAAGTAAAAAGCAAAATATTTTATCAAAATTATTGATGATATTCAGAGGAACTATTGATTTCTAATGCAAAATATCGTACGATCATTGAAACATTTGTTGCTATTTTCAAAAATGATATCAAAATACAAACGTCTTTTGGTTAGTTTGATGCAATAACTTAGTCATGCTCGACTAAATATACAGAAAGTAATTTACTCGTAAGCATATTATCTTTTAGAAAAATAACGGTGTGTTTCCAAGTTCACTACGGTAATGACTGTTTTGCTTGTCGAGGAACTTGCTGAGAAGACGATCTTTCTTCTCAGTTTCGTCAAATAGCAAAGAGTCGTTTCAACTTTCATCTGAAAGATGTATTTTGGCATTTCTTCTTCTTTGAAAAAAGACGAACGTCGAAATCCGATTTCCCAAAGCACGAAGTGCTCTAGTCAATATTTGAAATATACCAATTGACTGCGAACATTCGCGCTCAGTGATGATTACCGGTGAAAATGTAGTTGATGTTCAAAAGCACATGACTATTACCAATAGACCGTGACGAACACCGTTGAAACTCGAACATAGAACTCTTTTGAACATGTCTCATCAACTACAGTTGATGAAAGTAATCAAATCGTGATAAAAGTTTATATGAATGAGAACGAAAAAGAAAATACGAGTAGTCTGTTGACTGAATATCCCATCGACGATGTGTCTCATGCGCTTTTACGATATGCATGTGCATATAATTGCATTAATTCATATCGCTTCTTTTTCTTTCTCTTTCTCTCTTTCTCTCCTCTCTTCTTTCATTCAACGATAATTCACCTTTTTCGTCGATGTCTACCTCTCTTTCTTTCGTTATTGTATGGAGAAAGTTGCCGCAGGCTACAAGCTAAGAAAAGAAAACTGACTGACCAAAACGTTTTTAAAGTGAATAAATGGACAATTAAACTCTTTATCCGTTAGTGAGAAAAGAGCCTCAAGGTAGTCTTTTCGTATTCACCGGCCATTCAACCAATGACAACAAGTATCCTTCGCTATTCAAATGAGTTTGGAAAAAAAGCACAATGAGAAAAAACATTTACATGTTGAAAACTTTCTCAGTCCATCTCAAGAGCAAACATATACACATGCACGAAGAAAATAGACTACTTACCATCATCAGCAGTATCAGCAGTGAAACAGAAAATGAAGACAATAAGAAGAAAAGAGAAGAGAAAAAGAAACGGGGAAGCATGTCATCGGTACTCACTAGGTGTCCGTTTTCGTTGTCAAATTCTGTCTCTTTTTTCTCTTTCTATTTACTATTCATACTTTTCCTCTGCTTTCGACGTTCGCTGATGGTCAATGTTTGCTTAGACAGGTAGTCACATGAAGTAGCATACTTCGTCCGATTTTGTCGTTGTCAAAGCCTTATAATTGTACGTGCTCGTATACATATGCATATATAAAAGAACTACTCTTGTTTCAGCAATATCGCACACACACATATACATGTACACGAATGCAAATAAAGCAATACGTTTGCGTGCACATCGTAAATTGACCAGTGGATCACATCGGTATAAACTGTGTATCCATGGTGTCTGTCTGTTTGCCTGTCTGCTCTCACCGATGTACAAAAGCGTTGGTAAGCAATATCGAGAAACACGGGCAGCGATAGTGGAAACAAAAAAGAAAAGAGACGAAGAAACTATGGTCGTAAACCGTTTTTCTTTATCCCGACAACGACGGCGATGTTGATGGCAGAAAAATCATGCACATATATATGTTTCGTTTTTTGCTCTTTCGACATGTTCGTTCCGTTTATAATTACGTCAATCGTCATTGTTATGTTGATTTAAATCTTACACGATAGTTAAAAGAAAAGCGAAGAAGAAAAGAAAAAAAACGAAAAGAAAAATCGAAATCTATGAGAATAATCGTCGAAGATTGCAGAATAGTAAAAAAATCTATTTTTTCGGAATTTATAATAGACTGATATAAATAACTCGATAGTCTCGTTTATTGTTTTATTCATCAAAGTCTAAATTATCAGCTAATTGGTGATAAAAGCAGATTCTCTATGAACAAGGATATCACGAACCGATATTCAAACAAACATTAGCTTCATAGTTATGCTCTGATATGTGAAAGTCATTCGTAATAAATAAGTTAATTTTATTTCAATTCATTTTTTATAAATATACATTTGGATTAATACCGGTCGGTTCATTCATGATAATAACAGAGTCCGTGTCACTCAATCTGGACTCCGATGGATTCTCCAGTTCATTATAGCGATGATCATTTGGATTGTCAATAATTTCTTCGATCGAATTGCTTAGGCCATTGTCTAACGGTGCCAATGGCTTTTGTTTTTTTCCTTCCAGTGCCAATTCGAGGCGTTTACCTGTGAATAGTTCTTTTAATTCTCGACGAATTAAGCTCGTTGTGATCGTTGATAAAAGTATACAAGGGACAATGTACAGTAAAGCTGGTTGAGCGGTATTCATTAAGTAGAGTGCAACGTGTGTCAAAGCTAAGCCAACAAAATAAGCTATTAACGATTGAAGATAATAAACAGGCCAACGATTCGCACTGGCAATATCGTATATTTTGCAAAATGTTAAAAGAATACCCTAAGAAAAGGAATTCTTTTGTACAGAAAAGAAGTTTCATTTCTATTTACCGGTAGGATAATATCACCAAAGCCAAGCATTGACTTTCGTACAGTTACACATGGGTCGATTTCTGATTCAGGTATGAACATTGGTAAGGCAAATAGCAGTGGAACGGTTTCACCGTTTGCTCCGATGCCCAATGCCACTTGTTCCATCACTGACGGGGTTCTTGTTGATTTTCGTGTTATTGACCGAACACTCGATCCACTGCCTGATGGTGCAACGGTAGTGGCACTTGAACTTGTCGACGATTTTTGAAATATAGGAATATAAGGTGTAATAAAAACAAAGAAGGTATCGTAGAGGAAAAAAGCTACTAGAATAACCGTGATCACTCGCATATTTCCCAGTCGATAGATGGATGTGACTGATATGCAAACTGCTGCACCAAGAATATCTTGTAGAATCCACGCCCAATCTCTTTGACGATAGATAAACCAGATGATAACAAGTGTTAATGAAACACAAATTGCCAAGATTGTAATACAGTTCAATGGACCTAGTTTCCATATACATGGCCGACGTAGCGTACACGATGGAATTTCATACCGGCGAAGAATTGGAACAAAGTAACTTAAACGGTTGAAACAACGGATTAAACTTGAAAACGCGCTGATACAAAACATAGCTAAAGAGTAAATCAGAAAATTAAGAAAAATTTCCTTTTCAATCATCGATCATTCATGACGTGCACTATCGAAAGTACTTTATCTAAAAAACCAACTCTTTTCTCCTGTATTATATATCAAGTGATTGCACTCGAATTCTTAGTTCATTCTCTACCAACGAGGAACACGCTGAAGAAGTGATGTAAATGGTGAAATTACCTTGTAGAACGTAAATCATCACTTGTGGAAAGTAATATAACAAAAGTAGCCATCCAACAGCAAAGAATATCATAAGAATAATGAAACAACATGTCATGGGAAGAATAGCTAATTTCTTTTCTTCGAGATCTTCATTCGGTCGTGGTGAATTTTCTTTTGTAATAACTTGTACTGGTGCTGTTTCATCAACACGCGGTGATGAATTCGCACTCGAAAGTTGACTACAATTATCACTATCACGTTCTTTCATAATTCGCTTGAATTCATCTCCTGCCCAAAAGTTTCCACAAAGTAAAACAACCAGCACTAATAGAAACATTAGCAAAACTGCTGGGCGAAATTTTCTTCCAACATCCACAGGATAATCAATTGACAACTGAATACTATTCAAATCTTCAAAACGATTCTTCAGATGATCAAAGTCTGAATCCAAAAACATCATTACTGGAATACTAACAGGCATCGTTGTTGTATTATATGTTAATTCATAGCTAGTATCTTGCCGATCGGTGATAATCATTAACGCAATTTGCCCATAGAGCTGTTCAACATTCCACGCTTGTTCTGTCATTGTACATCCATGCTCATATATGATTAGCATCGTTCTCGAAGATAATGTGTTTGGTAAAGACGTATTTAAACTTGCTGCATTACAAGCATCGACTGTCGACGATACCAAGTACGGATTATACCATCCGAAGTCGGAAACATTCACTGTTTGACCATTTGGTAGTTTGGCTAATTCTATACAATAGCGATAATATTCTGATGAGGTACTTGAACGAACTAATAGATTGATCGCTCCATCAGTATACGTTTGAACAAACGGACAACAAAGGAGAAGAAAAACGAAATTAATTATTTGTGTCATCGTTCATCTAAATGAAAAGGAACAACAACTGAGGAGAAGAAAAACAACGAGGTGACTTCTTTTTATTCTCATTCTATTTCTGCCGTTTTCTCCTTCTCTTTCGCTTTTCTCTCGCATCAGTCAGCTGTGTGTTACGAAGTATATCATTTAGGCGCAATCTGTGATGTTATTTTTTAACAAAAGCACTTTCCTTTCCTCGGCACTCTCTCATTGTTATTCTATTTTCTTTTTCTATGAAAATATCCCTGAACCAAAATACACAGAACAACATCCAAACACGGAATTTCTTAATTCGTAATTGTCAATAAAAAACAAGATAACAAGAACAAGAGAGAAAACAATCAATTCGTACGACTCGATTTCGTTCTATTCCTACTTGACAGAAGAGAAGAAGAAGAAAAAGTCAGCAGTGGATACTGCGGCTTTATTTGCCAACCGTTTTTTATTGTTCAGTTATAGTTTTATTGACTTTCATACACCAAGGTCAACAACAAAAAAAAGAGGGAGCGAATGAAATTGTCATTCATTCGTTCAGAGCACACATACATATACATATATGTAAAGAAAAAAAACGAACAAGAGGTCGAACTCTATGAGTGTGTCATTTGAACTGCGATAGATATACGCGATGAAACAGATTTTAACTTTTTTTATCTTTATCTATTTACTGAAATGCATTGAACAACAGACTTATTCGTCTTTAAATCAAGATCCATTTGAATATTTTCGGAAACTTGCTCGAGATGTTCAAAATTACCCGCAATGTGATTTCATTCCACCATATAAAATTCAACTCGATTCGTCATTCTTCGATGTGGATTTAAGACAATGGCAACGAAAGAAGGACCCTCCACCAATTCATCGGACTCTCGAAGCATTTGTGCAATTAGATACCTTAAGACAGAGTACTTATTTCAGTCACATCCTACAAGGCAATAGTCAAGCTAAAGTGCCAGGTAAATGAGGGAAAACAAAAACAAAAACAAAAGATTCAATAGTCACTGTAGATACATTTCTAGTCAAGTATTTATATATTGACTGACAACAGAGCTTAAGTCAATGTTAGCTTTAGAAGATATGAAATCTGGCTAGTGCATTGAGATTGCATTACACAACTGTGCATATTTTTTGTTTATGTTCAAGGTATTCTTTACTTTTATTTATCTGCTGCTGCACAATTGCATACTCTTAAACAGTTAAGTCTCATTAATGGTAAATCTCTTGACGCCGTTCAAAGTGTTCGTTATGCATTTGATTCGAATGAAGTCTTTCGAGTGCCATGGTATAAGATTGGTGGTAGTTTTATGAATTTTGAGCGTCCATTCGCTGTTTATGCTTTTGGAACAGAATCTCCTCAACATCTCTCGATAGTTGATATCGGTGTTGGACCATTTGCAACCAATGATTATACAATACGGTTTTACGAACATTTCAACCGAGTTTATAATAATCCGTTGAAAACTTTTCGAACTTATCAGGAATATTTCAATGCACTGATACAAACATGGTTAACCCAAACTCGAACGGACCAAGATGATTTGGCTGATTGGGGAAAAGAAACGAAGGAATACAATAATCTATTACAATTTGAAAATTATTTTCCTTTGCCTTATCGATCCGTACCACAGCCTGAACGAACTGATATCATCGATCAACGATCCGATTTCAATCGAGTTTTTCCCTACGCAGATTTAGTCTATGAATACTATCGAGATAGAAACTATTATCGATATGCGCGAGGATGGTTTCTCAATCATACACAAGCTGAATCAAATCAAAATGCGTATGTAGGAAAGATAGTTCTTCGAATTATATAATCGATGTTTTCAAAGGTTGTCGTATGGAGTTTTACCTGATCGCATTCAACGGAATGTGCTTTTGCCTATGTTTGAGCAAGCACGATGGACTGGACCGTACATTTTTTGTCCATTAAATCCAAGACAATGGCTTGTCTCTTCTATTCAACCAATTTGGGCAGCAAATCACTTCAACTACAAAAATCCAATCGCTTTTCAAAATAACCGACGTTATAAGTAGGTTTGATTCATATTCTATTTGAAATATTCTAGTTGCTCTGTCTTATATTATAGTTTTGCTGGTGTCACCAATGTTGAACTTGATTATATACAACTAGATGTAAATCAATGTCCAGGCGATCACATGCGCAATTTCTACGCGAATTCAGCCGTATGTGATCGAAATGCTTATGTAAGTGAACTCTTTTTTCGAACACTAACAGTACCGAAGTGAGTGAGGTTTTTAGTGCGAGCCACTGCCTGGTTTTAGTTTACAAAGTGGTGGTTATCAATGCTCGTGCCATCCAAACTTTCGCTATCCATCGAACATTCGCATACCATATCGACCTGCATATGATAAATACAATTCCAGATTGTCGCCTGTATGTCAACCCGTACGACTGCTCACGCAGTATCCAACATGGCAAGTCGAACGTACAAAACGACATCAGACTCGGCGATCAATCGCTCGACCGAATCTATTTGAAAAACTTCGCTCATTGATCTTCAAACGTCCGTCGGGATGTCCACCATGGTCACATATTGCTATGTTACCTGACGAACAAAATGATGATGAAAATATTCGATTTATCAACGATATGACTCGCCATGTCGATCGTATTGCCCGACCATTCACGCTGCAAGCTGTACGATTAGCTCATCTCTTTTCTAGCTATTTAGCACTGTACCGACCAGATCGAGATCCAGCAAATGACGGCTTTCTCGATCGTCGACCTGATCCTCCATTGACTGAACAATGGATTGAATCAGAAATAATGAGCACTGGTTTGGCATATTCACAATTATTAGAAATTGGGATTTATTTAAACGGATCAGAATATGAAAGACAAAATCCCTTTCAACAACGTGGTGAACCACTGGAAGGGCAAACCGAATTCGGTTATCGAACAAGTGTCTTTCGACAGATGAACTATGGGCTATCATTCATTCGTTTCGATGAAAATGAAGACAAATATATTCTTAATCGAACACTGGATGGTAGTTATTTAAATAAAGGTACCTGGTACGACAAAGCCATGTTAGCGAGAAGCAACATCGAAACAGCTAGATATAGTGTATCAATGGCTATGCGAAGAGATATACTAGGCACACAATTGATCAAATTACCTACATTATTGTACGACGCACCAACAACTGGTGTTTGGTAAGTAAAACTAGATGTTTATCGATCGAATTGAAACTGTCGTTATTGTTATACAGGTTCGGTCCTTATCATGACTGTTCGTACACAAAACATACAGCAAATACTATGGTCCGCTGGCGATACTCCGTGCCAATATTCAAAGAAGTCGCTCGTTTACCTGTTGGTTTTGTTTCGATTGTTTTCGGTTCTAATCTACGTTGGTATGCAATCAATCCATGCGATGCATCAACAGGAGTCAATGCTTACAACGGATTTCAAGGTCTTCACAAATGCCACCGTGAAACAACTGAATGTCGGTATCAAAGTATACCGGAACAAGAAACAGGCTTTGATTTAGCAAGTTATCGATGCGTTTGTAAGCCTGGTTACGAATATCCATTTGGTTCAATGAAGAACTACTTTGAAGGTGCAATCATAGAACGTGAATATTTGAAAATGTTGAGTGGAGAAACAAATGCTTATGAAAATATGCAGTGTCGACCAATAGATCAAGAATTAGAACCACGATATTTCATGTCAGATAACGTTCGACTTCAAAATTCTGTTTCTCTTTTCTACTATTTGCTTTTCATACGATTAGTTTTTACTCTTTTTTGAATAAATTATCACTAATATGATTTTACATCACAGAAATGTTGTTTTTATATACAAAACAATTACAGGAAAGGAAAGAATAGTAGTATATATATTCTTCGACGCGTCTCTCTCTCCTGCTCTTTTTCATTCTGGTAAAAGTACCACATGAAGGCTAAACGATGGCAAATAGCAACATACACCGATACTTGGAGAAAGAATAACTGCCTGCGACAACTTGATTTTGCGTTCTTCTTTATTTCCCTGTGTCTTGTCATGTGTCTACATCGTCAAAGACTTTCACTACATCACACACTCGGCTGTCTGTTTTTCTTTCAGATGAACTCAATCATCGAAATTGTACCGTTCGCCCCTGAACATCGGCAAAGTGTTATCAATCTATTGATGAGCTCGTTTTTTATACAGGAACCTCTAAATGCCATGCTCGAGTTCGATATACCTCACGAACCATTACAATTCGTGGACTCAACCATTGATGGAGCACTTCGTGATCAATGTTCATTTGTTGCTATTGACACAGATGCACCATGCAAGGAAGTTGTGGGTGTTATACTCAACGGAATCAGTCAACGTTCAGCACCTGAAGAATTAGTGACTTATCCATCGGAGAAATTAGCATTGATTTTTTCCATAATCGACAAAGTTTCGGAAAAGCATAATTTATTCGATCTTTATCAAACCGATCGATTGTTTCATTGTGATATTATTAACGTCGATGAAAAACAACGCGGCCACAACCTAAGCGCTCGATTGATCAAAGCCTCGTTGGATAAAGCCAAGCAGTTAGGTGTCAAAGGTGCCTCCGTTGCATGTACGAGTTTATTTTCTCGAAAAGCTTTTATGCGACAAGGCTTTGAAGTTGTCAATGAGCTTGCCTTTTCAACATATGGAGATGAACGATTGAAGAATATGGGCGTACATGATCGATGTACTCTGCTAGGGAGAAAACTGTAATGGGGCAGTGTGAATTGAAAAATATGCAGAAAACTAGAAGAAAACGTTGACTTTTTTAATAAATAACTTTTTTTTGCACCTTGAAAGCTTTTAGCTTATTTATAACATCATCAATAGAACAAGTAATTTATTGTTTTTTGTACAAGAGTGTTTTTATTTGCTTAGCAGAAATGTACTGATGTTATCGACACACGTATCTAACTACGCAAAACTGAATGCAATGTAGGCCGAATCGATTTGTATCATTAGTTCTTCTCTATGGGGAAAGTAATCAAAACCTATCACAGAATTCTTTCATATGTACAGCAAATGTACAAAGAAATTTATCATCTTGTCATTGAGATCGTAGAATTGGTAGTAACACGATTCCCAGGGGATCGATAGGATAAAGCTGTCATCGAGCGGCCTCTGTTATACATATAAAGTATACAAATAATCTGAGAGGTTTTCGGCTTCTACAAATGGCAAATAGATGTTTTCGTTTCGTTTCGTTTCGTTTCAAAGCGGTTATCGATAGTGCATTCATTTTTTCTGATTTTTCAAAAACAACTTATATCAATATGAGTTCAGCTGCTAACTCCAAGATTTTTACATCTTTACTCGAATTAGAGAATAATCCAAAACTAAACCAGTATGATCCTCATCTATGCAGAGATATACACATTAAACTAGATCAAGAAGCACGAGCAGAAGGTTTAAGCTATGAAGAGCGCTTTGAAATGGTTCGAAAATCAAGAACACTTGATTCTCTTGATTGACTGTTTAATACCTAGGCGAAAAAGAATCTATCAGTGTTTCATAAATGGTCATCGATATTTCCTGCTGGTATATCCCAATGCTTGAAAGAATACTGGAAAGAACGAGTTAGCTCAGCTCCACTTGATCCACGTTTTCCGAACGTCAATCAGACAAAGTAAGCGGAAGATCTTCGACAAACTTTCTCGTTCTATCATAGAATATTTTCAGACGATGCTGGGTGAATTATGTCGATTATCATCGGTGTATGGAAATCAAAAATGATGAGAAAGTGTGCGGATATTTCAAACATCTTTACAAAGATTTATGTCCAGAAGAATGGACTAGTAAATGGGATGATCAAGTAGAACGTGGTGTCTTTCCAGGCATACATGACTGATAGGTACGCACTAGCACAGTCCGACTGGGTAAAGAGTTAGCGGTTTGATCACCAATCCTATCGCTCTGCGATCTATTAATCAACTCGTTTAATAACCAACATCGCTGCTCACCCAGTCGGACTGGGTGCATATCTAATAGGTGAAAAATTCGGTTAATCAAGCTATTTTGTTCTTTTTTTCTGTTATAATCTTGTGTTTTCTTCATTTGTTTTCATCAATTTCAGTTATTTGTAGATAACAAATCATGAGTAGCAAGAAGGCATTAGCTGCTATTCAGACAATGAAAATCATCTATGGTTCACAAGGAAGACAAAATATTCTTCCTTACCATTATCTTGGGTAAATCAGTACTCTCATGAATGCTTCATTCGTATTTAATGTTTTCAGTATGGTTTATCGTACTCCATGGCGTTTTTGGTATTCGAACTCGCAAGTGTTTCGATGGTTCTCACGTATCATGCTAGTTGCTTTTACTGCATCAATCTACTTACCATTACGAGGGGTTGATTTATCGTATACACCCTATACAATCGTTCACCATCAACTCGATCATAAATTTGGACACTGGATCGAAGAAATGCGTTATCCAGTCGATCAACAACGAGTGGAAGAATACAAGAAACAACATGGATTGAAATAGACTCTCGTTTAGTACTTCGATTGCCTGATCGTAGATCATTATTTAATTCATTTCCTTGAACCTCCTGATAACTATTTTTTTGATAACAACGTTTTCATAGAATAAAGATGAGAAAACCACGTTCTTCTTCGGCGAATGTTTTGCCATTAAAAATTGTACCATCGAATGAATTTTTCGGCTACCAATGTTGTTCATAATGAATCATTGTGAACTAAGAAATGTTCAATTATTTATTTTTTATCACTCCTCACCCTCGAATCTGTTCTTTTTCATCTCTTTCTCTTCCGATTCAATCACATTTGCGATAAACTGATCGTATCTCTCTTCTCCTAATTGAGATCTCAATTGATAAATCACCATCTCTAGTCAACTATACGTAATACTCAACATTTTCAGTCTCAATTGAGAAAAACACATATGTCGAAGTACACTCCGATCATGTGATGATCTAAGAGATTGTTTGATTGCCACTTACATCAAGAAATAGCAAAGTGCTATCCAAAAGACGAGAATATATATTTAGCAATAATCTTCTAGTAATATTGGATACTTCACAAGTGATGCTTAGGTATATTTCGTTATTTTCTGAACAAAGAAAAAAAATGAAGATCTTCTTGAACAGTTGTCTTTTTTTCTCATGTAGTCAATGATAGTTCAATATATCTTAAAGAAGTTGAGCTTCTTTTTTTATGTTCATAAAACACATACACTCAACGAAAATTGCTTCTTCTTCTTTTTTTCTTCTTCTCTTCGTCAGACATCAATAAAAGCTTGTCGTGCACACGACTAATTAAAAAACTTTGCCACCGTCCGTCCGTTTCTTGTTCCATAATAATAGTATTGTATATGTCTACTCTCTTCTCTCTTCGCTCACGCGCGTATTCTCTCTCCGGAAAGAGAATATGCCATACATATAAAAAAAAGAGGGAGAGAGAAACATTTCTCTCTGTGCGAATGAACACATTTCATTGCGAGAGAGAGAAGAGAGGAGTCAAGAAGGGATTAAACAGAGGGAGAGAGAGAGAGAAAACTCATTCTCTGTTGTCATTGCTGTCCATGTATGTTTCTTCTGTTAAAAATCAAAAAGAATTAAATCATTTTTTATTCTCTCAGTTGTAGTTGTATAGGATGTAAGTTATACGTATGTCATTATCTCCACAGCAGTTGCTTCTGATTTTTCTTCTTTTGTAAATTAACATATCAAATATTCGTTCTTTGATCTTTTTATTTATTTTAGGATCGAAAATCTTTTTGTCTTTGTGTTTAAAATGTTCACAGGCAAATCTCTGCTTGTGCTTCTCTTCCTCTTTTCCCTATGTTCAGCAAATCGTTGGTATCGAATGTTTAACACCAATCACGACGATCCTTGTGTTGATCGTTACAAACGTTTTCAACGTTGCATCCCGGATTTTATCAATGCGGCTTATCAAAAGCCAATCTACACCTCGTCTACATGTGGAACGTCGCCGAAAGAATTCTGTAATTTAAATCAACTGAATGAAAAACAATCGATTGACTACTTAACGGATATCAACAATCCGAATAACTTAACTTGTTGGCAATCCGATCTACTGAAACAAGGAGAGAATGTTTCGTTAGTTCTATCCTTAAACAAAAAATTCGAATTAACTTATATTAGTTTACAATTCTGTGGTCAAAGTAAACCAGACTCGATGGCTATTTTTAAGAGCATGGATATGGTAAGTTTAGTTGATGTTTTGTCGAGAATCGGAATGAAGAATTCGTTTAAGGGCGTAACATGGATCCCATTACAATATTACTCGAATAATTGTGGAGATGTTTTTAATAAAAGTTCTCAAGCCATAATAACTCGTTCGAATGAACAAGAAGCGCTATGCATTGATACGAAATCTCAACTATCATCGACAAGTGAATCACGTATTGCATTTAGTACACTTGAAGGACGTCCGTCAGCATATGAATTCGACTCGAGTCCTGTTCTACAAGATTGGGTGACAGCAACAGATATTAAAATTGTTTTATTATCACCGAATGTCGATATGAATTCCTATTCTGTGGCTGATTTCGCTGTGGGAGGCAGATGTAAATGCAATGGTCATGCATCAAAATGTATTCCCAATAGGTAAGACTGCTACTAAACATGTTTTTATATTTGTGCATAATTCGTTTTCTAAACAAACTTTGATATATACATTTTAATATATGCGATGACCGAGAGTGAACTATTGTCATATGCAAATCGAGTCAAGAACATGTCTCATGACTGGACAATTGTTCGATTACATGATGTCGATGTACACATCGTTTGAACGTGACATTGTCTATCAATCAGCTGACAGACATCGAAATATTTCATCTCTTATCGATTGTTATCAGATGAAGAGGATTTCAAATGCCGACAAAGTTTCTCGATGACGGAATTAAGCATGAGAAAATATCCGTAAGCAACATTTCGTTGTTACTTTTTCTAATCAAGGAAGAGAATTATGTTCCGCTAGATGAATCAGTTTTCCCTTTCGTCGAATATAATCGATTGACCGTGAATAGCGCAGTAGCAGAAAGTGAAAATGTGTGAGTAAGATAATATGATTGACAGAATGAAAAGAGAAACGCCGCATCGATACATATATATATTCAATTAGACATGTCTAGGAAATATAGACATGTTTTTATGATGTGATCATAGTTAAGTTGTAAAAATCACTTCGTCTTCTTCGCACACCTTTCATTCGATGTTATTGTGTACTCGATTTAGTTCATCCGTATGTGCTTCACGTATACATCAACGTGTGAGTACGAAAAGGTGGTAAGGAATAAGGATGCATCATAACAAAGACAGTGAAAAAGAAGCGATCATCTCCCTCTCCTGTGCATAACGTTTGCTTAAACAAATGAGATTTGTTCATCACTAGACAAATGTCACATAGATGTACACACAAAGACAGAAGGCAATGTTTCTGTTACTATTTATTTAGGTTAGTAACGCAAATACGCATATCCATCCGATGATGAGAGAAAGACACATGGTCAAGTGGCCTTGTTTCATCGGATATGAACTATGTACGAATGACTGTTAGAAACATTAATAGAGGATGTTAGTGATGATGTAATGCATCGGAATATTGAAAAAATAAAGAGTGGACAAGTGACAATTGAATATTCAATGAGAAGAAGAAAAAAAAAGGTGTATGGATGTGAGATGAATGATCGATCGATCGGTATGATTGCTATCAATATATTTCTTTCTTTTTTTTCTTGTCTCCAGCCTTTCACATTCGAAATGATCAATCAAAATTGATTGTTTCCATTGTTAATAAGTTGCTCGTTCACAAGAGAAAACTTCAATTGCGATTGACCAGTCACTTGAAACTTGTTTTTTTTAATTCAATTTGAGTATATCCGGTTCGTTTTCATTTCCTAGTGATGGCCGTTTAGTATGTGATTGCAAACATAATACCGCAGGTGACGAATGCGAACGTTGCAAAGACTTTCATTATGATCGTCCATGGGCTCGTGCAACCCAACGTGATGCGAACGAATGTGTCGGTAAGATGTTGTTTTATNAGTCAAGAAGGGATTAAACAGAGGGAGAGAGAGAGAGAAAACTCATTCTCTGTTGTCATTGCTGTCCATGTATGTTTCTTCTGTTAAAAATCAAAAAGAATTAAATCATTTTTTATTCTCTCAGTTGTAGTTGTATAGGATGTAAGTTATACGTATGTCATTATCACCACAGCAGTTGCTTCTTATTTTTCTTCTTTTGTAAATTAACATATCAAATATTCGTTCTTTGATCTTTTTATTTATTTTAGGATCGAAAATCTTTTTGTCTTTGTGTTTAAAATGTTCACAAGCAAATCTCTGCTTGTGTTTCTCTTCTTCTTTTCCCTATGTTCAGCAAATCGTTGGTATCGAATGTTTAACACTAATCACGATGATCCCTGTGTTGATCGTTACAAACGTTTTCAACGTTGCATCCCAGACTTCATCAATGCGGCTTATCAAAAGCCAATCTACACCTCATCCACATGTGGAACGTCGCCGAAAGAATTCTGTAATTTAAACCAACTGAATGAAAAACAATCGATTGACTACTTAACGGATATCAATAATCCGAATAACTTAACTTGTTGGCAATCCGATCTACTCAAGCAAGGAGAGAATGTTTCATTAGTTTTATCCTTAAACAAAAAATTCGAATTAACCTATATTAGTTTACAATTCTGTGGCCAAAGCAAACCGGACTCGATGGCTATTTTTAAGAGCATGGATATGGTAAGTTTATCTGATGTTGTGTCGAGAATTGAAATGACGAATTCGTTTAAGGGCGTAACATGGATCCCATTACAATATTATTCGAATAATTGTGGAGATGTTTTTAATAAAAGTTCTCAAGCCATAATAACTCGTTCAAATGAACAAGAAGCGCTATGCATTGATACGAAATCTCAACTATCATCGACGAGTGAATCACGTATTGCATTTAGTACACTTGAAGGACGTCCGTCAGCATATGAATTCGACTCGAGTCCTGTTCTACAAGATTGGGTGACAGCCACAGATATTAAAATTGTTTTATTATCACCGAACGTCGATATGAATTCCTATTCTGTTGCTGATTTCGCCGTGGGAGGCAGATGTAAATGCAATGGTCATGCATCAAAATGTATTCCCAATAGGTAAGACTGCTACTAAACTTGTTTTTATATCTGTGCATAATTCGTTTTCTAAACAAACTTTGATATATACATTTTAATATATGCGATGACCGAGAGTGAACTATTGTCATATGCAAATCGAGTCAAGAACATGTCTCATGACTGGACAATTGTTCGATTACATGATGTCGATGTACACATCGTTTGAACGTGACATTGTCTATCAATCAGCTGACAGACATCGAAATATTTCATCTCTTATCGATTGTTATCGGATGAAGAGGATTTCAAATGCCGACAAAGTTTCTCGATGACGGAATTAAGCATGAGAAAATATCCTTAAGCAACATCTCGTTGTTACTTTTTCTAATCAAGGAAGAGAATTATGTTCCGCTAGATGAATCAGTTTTCCCTTTCGTCGAATTTAATCGATTGACCGTGAATAGCGCAGCAGCAGAAAGTGAAAACGTGTGAGTAAGATAATATGATTGACAGAATGAAAAGAGAAACGCCGCATCGATACATATATATATATATTCAATTAGACATGTCTAGGAAATATAGACATGTTTTTATGATGTGATCATAGTTAAGTTGTAAAAATCGCTTCGTCTTCTTCGCACACCTTTCATTCGATGTTATTGTGTACTCGATTTAGTTCATCCGTATGTGCTTCACGTATACATCAACGTGTGAGTACGAAAAGGTGGTAAGGAATGAGGATGCATCATAACAAAGACAGTGAAAAAGAAGCGATCATCTCCCACTGCTGTGCATAACGTTTGCTTAAACAAATGAGATTTGTTCATCACTAGACAAATGTCACATAGATGTACACATAAAGACAGAAGGCAATGTTTCTGTTACTATTTATTTAGGTTAGTAACGCAAATACGCATATCCATCCGATGATGAGAGAAAGACACATGGTCAAGTGGCCTTGTTTCATCGGATATGAGCTATGTACGGATGACTGTTAGAAACATTAATAGAGGATGTTAGCGGTGATGTAATGCATCGGAATATTGAAAAAATAAAGAGTGGACAAGTGACAATTGAATATTCAATGAGAAGAAGAGAGAAAAAGAAAGGTGTGTGGATGTGAGATGAATGATCGATCGATCGGTATGATTGCTATCAATATATTCCGTTCTTTTTTCTTGTCTTCGGCCTTTCGCATTCGAAATGATCAATCAAAATTGATTGTTTCCATTGTTAATAAGTTGCTCGTTCACAAGAGAAAACTTCAATTGCGATTGACCAGTCACTTGAAACTTGTTTTTTTAATTCAATTTGAGTATATCCGTATCGTTTTCCTTTCCTAGTGATGGCCGTTTAGTGTGTGATTGCAAACATAATACCGCAGGTGACGAATGCGAACGTTGCAGAGACTTTCATTATGATCGTCCGTGGGCTCGTGCAACCCAACGTGATGCAAACGAATGTGTCGGTAAGATGTTGTTTTATATCATTTAGTTTACTCATCCGAAGTGCTCTGATTATGTATTCGAACTAAGACTGTCCATTCTCTGCTCTAACACGTTGTGAAATAAGGACACATATACGTGTCAAAGGTTAATTCTAGTTTGTAATTGCAATAAACATTCAACAAAATGTCGTTTTAATCTGGAATTATACAAACTCAGTGGACATAAATCTGGTGGTGTATGTCTCGAGTGTCAACATAATACAGCTGGCCGATCGTGTCATTATTGTCGAGAAGGATTTACACGTGATTTAACTCAACCAATGACAAGTATAAATGCTTGTCGAGGTAGTAAAACAAGAACCGAGCACTAAATTTCGTGTTTTCCACGATTCTATCTGTTGTCTTTTCTCGTATATTTGCACATTTACATACACATACATCACAGAAGGAAAAAGAAAGCAGAATATAGTCTAAGGAACTCTCCTTTCAGCCGATCTTCTGAGTAGTTCACTAGTTATCGAAACTATTCTATATTTTACAGCGTGCAATTGTAACAATCATTCTCGACAATGTCGCTTCAATAAAGAACTCTATCTTCTTTCGGGAAGAAAATCAGGTGGAATTTGTATTCAATGCAAACATAATACCGTGGGTCGACATTGTAGTTATTGCAAAGAAACGTTTTATCGGGATCCAAACTTGCCAATCACACATCCGCAAATCTGTAAAGGTAATCAGAGAGAAAATAATCAACTAGAAATGCATGAAAGAAATTAATCATTTTCTTTTGCTTGAACATCTTCCTTAATCTCTTAGTTTGCCTTCTTTTTCCGCTCTGTGAATGTGTGTTCGTCGCTTTTTTTATTGCACTAACCTTGCATGTATTCGTAGTCGCTTTGTGCATGTCTTATTTTAATGTAGATATATGTATGTATGGCTCGTTAGTGCTAAGTATAGAATGATAGCATACATCCTGGCTATTGTTTGAAAGTATGTGTCGATTAACGGAAACATATATAAATATATTTGTATAGAAAGGAAACGATCGATGGTCTTTTTATGAGTACAAACGAAGAAGGTAGTGTCGAGCGTTCATTCAAGGTTGCGCGGAGATTCAATTCTTTTGATGAGCTAGACTGAACATCAACAATGATAATTGTTAAGAAATATCTTTCGTATTTCCATTTTTTTCTCGATTAATTTACTATCCATTAACCGAATAGACAGACTATCTATTTATACTATGTCTAGATAAATAAATATTAGCACTAAGACATGCGCACACATACATATATCTGTAGACGTTTTGAATTAACAAGTACGGAATGAGACCTTCAATTTGGATTTGCCTTTCAGCATGTAATTGTCATCCGGTGGGTTCACGTGGCAAAGTTTGCAATCAAACAAGTGGTCAATGTCCATGTAAAGATGGTGTGACTGGTTTGAGATGTGATCGATGTCTCAAAGGTTATCAACAAACGAAATCACAGATTGCACCATGTATAAGTAAGTGTTAATCAATTTGTCTGTCTCACCAACGTCAATTGCTTTGTATCAGGAAAAGTCAATGTGCAATCATATAATATCTATGATCAAGATGACAATATGCAGCAATATCGCGAACAAGATGTCGTCGAAAATGACGATATGTCGACTTCCACAGCGATCAGTACAACGACTACGACAACCGTTTCTCCTTCCGAAATAGGTTACAATCCATCAATTGATCTCGGACAATACTGTGGTGCATGTCGGTACTACAGCCGTCGTTTACATATAAAAAAATATTGTAAACGAGATTACAGTAAGAAACAAGGAAATCATTTTCTGCATAGAAACTTTCGATTTCTTTTAGCGATTCATGCACGAGTGACAAATCGACATGATGCTGGTCAATGGGTGTCATATCTACTAACGATTGTTCGAGTTTACAAAGATCGTCTCAATCGCATACAGGAAAGCGAGCAATGGGTATGGGTATCACGTAAAGATGTTCAATGTGGATGTCCTCGTTTGAAACTCGATAAACAATATTTATTGATGGGTTTCTATGATCAAATGCAAACTTCGTTAAGTCTTGATCGTACATCTGTCGTCATCGAATGGCGACCACGAATGGAACACCGTATGAATCGTTTTCGAAGATATGAGTTAAACAAGAAATGCTGAAAGAAAATAAAGCAATAGATTTCAAGTCAAATATAGATTATCATTCCGCAGAACATCGAACAAAAAAAAGACACGGGAAAGAGAGAGAAATCAATTTTGTATATTTGTCGTGTGTGTGTGTATTGTTCATTTTTTAATTGTTAATTTGGTGTCAGTAAAATTTAGCATTACGAGAAAAGAAAGAAAAAGTCATTTTCATTTGATTGCATAATGTGAATCTTTTTTCTTCTTTTAAATTATTCGTAAGATAGCGCAACGTTGGCAGACTGTCGTCATCAAATGTCCATTAACCAGATGGATCATTTGATTTAATTGAGCAAAACTTTGTTTGTTACACGGCACAATGAAATCTATCGTATAAACAAAGAACAGGAAGTGAGAAAGAAGGACGGGTCATTCGCCGTCGGGTGATGATCGTGTCCACTCGAAGAAAAGAGATTAATCGATGGTAAATCTTCATTAGTGCAAATGATCACTAATGCAAAACGGAAGTAAATGTGAAGAGAATAAGTGCCGCACGACGAGTGTCAAATGAAATCGAGACAGCAGATACTGAACACCATTGTAATTTGTTCAAATTTCATGGTTCGATTCAAACAAAAGTAATTTTATCGAAATTAACAATCAGCTGGCTATTTCAAGGATGCATTGAACACTACTCATTTCCCTTTGTTCTTCGTCGATTGAATTCGAACAGCAGGAAAAGATTCGTTGGCAGAATTCATACACAAAAAGAATGTCACACCATGAACAAACGCAAACAGATGATGGTTTTATATTTCGTATATTAAATCACCGTGTTGACCTTTCAGACTTTGGACTCTTCAATTAAAATGAAGAATAGGAAAATGAATTGTATAGAAATATCTCTCTATCTGTTCGGCCAACTAGTGTAAATCGAAACAGTGTTATTCACACATTCTAGTAAATGGCTGAAAGGTGTCGGTAGGATGATATGCAAAATTTTCTTTGTGAATAGTAAGGGACGAAAACAGCTGATTAGATTCTCAGGCGTCGAGAAACTTGTAAATGGGTTAAATTGGGAGAGTTAACCGATTTTTATCTCAGTACAAAGAAAAAAAAAACGATTCGTGTGCGATGATAATTCAATATTTGCTAATTGTGCTATTCAGTTTTATTTTTGTCTATGGAACGCAATGGCCTGTTCCGTATGAACGTGTTAGTAGTCGACCAACAAACAATGCATATTGTCAAGCAGGATTGATTCCGTTTTGTGCACCTGGCAAAACTGAAGATGCAATGATTTATGTCGATGATGATAATGATACAGTGGAGATTTTTGCATTGAAAAAGCCGGTCTGGTCATTCAAATTCGGAGATCTAATGGCCAAATTTGTGAGTATTCTGTGTTGTCATTAAGTTATAACTTTATCTTCTACTTATAGAAAATCATGCATGATGCATTAGGTTTTCGTAGTCAGAAGACTGGCCGAAATTGGACTATGGAATGGTAACAAATAGTTTATGTAATAGAAAAAAACATTGTAATAGTTATCAAATTTTCATGTAGGTATGAATTAGATCAATTATTCAATTGTACATTTCCTCATGTACTGAAAAATGATACGTTCATATGGTGTGATCAAGGTTAGCGATAGATTTTATTATAGTAATTAGTGTATATTCTTGATTATGTCTTATAGGTGCATTATGTGTCTATGATGGTATCGTTGATTCGATGTGGAATGGTTCATCTGATTTGAGTATGTTGAAGAAGGTCGGCGAAATTTATGGTAAGATGATTATCTTGTCATGACGACGTCATCTACATGCAGTACTTTTCTTTTCTAGGTAAGGATTACAACAAATGGGCAACGTGGGCAGTAGACGATAACAACACCGGTGTCTATTACGAAACCTGGTCAGCATATTCAGATCCTGGTAGATATCATTCGATATAGAAGTATTTCACATTAGTTTTGTCATTTGATGAATTCAGGTCCAAATGCTACGATGTACTTTGATTCGTATGACTGTGCAAGTTTTGTTATTCGTGGATTGAATCACCTACTAGCCTCGGGAGCACGAATCTTGCCTGATGTTCATTTGAATTATACACGTTTGAACATTTACACACATGAACCTGAGTTGCTTGGTACATATGATCAAATTGTTCAAAACCAAACGCTTCACAGTGATTTCATTAGTTTCTATCGAGAATTCGACTCGAAAAAGCCGAAAACCGGAGATTGGGTGAAATCATTAGTGCAAATCTACGAAACATTCTACTTAACTCGCCGTTTTTACTTCTACTACAACAATGTCTATTGGTACATGAAATTAAAGGAATCAACACCATTAAAAGTAACATTTGATGAAATTCCAATCATCTCTCTCTTGGATCGATTCAACTAAATTCTAACTAACAGACTAAATAAATTTGTTTTTCCTCTTCGACAGAAAACAGTTAATTTTGCTAAAAACAATAAATATTTCCGTTGATTATTCACTTGTGAACGAATAACATAATTGTAACATACTCACATCGATTATTTGTCATGCTTGGTTTGCCTGTGTGTAGATGTTTTTCTCTCTTTTTTCATGGTCTTGTGTTCGAAAACGAAGTACGACTCGGTTTTTTTTTCCATCAATTATTAACGTACACTAACGTTTATTTTCGTGTAACCTTCAACGTTCTTCTCTACTTTTGTATGTATCACTATAGAGCGCAAATCAACACGTTGTGTTGTTTTATACGAGACAAATAGCATGTTTAATCCCGATCGTCGTCCCTCGGATATCGACTCGGTGTCCTCTGCAACATCGAATGCTACATCTCGGGCGACAACGATACCTAACTCGTGGAGTGCAACAACTTTACAAGACAAATTGAAGCAATTAAGTCAATACAATATTCGGCCGGTTGATGATGATGACGATCATTCATCAAATTCATCAGACACACCTGAAGGAGCGATGTCTGTCAACAGTAAAAATAATGACATGCAGAGAAACAATATCATTCAACCGAACAATATGAATGCACAAAACCAACAGCAGCCATGGGTTAATCCATACTGGGGACCAACATCCAATTCAGGAACAACAACATATCCGTCAGATGTAAATCCTAGTGTCAATGGTGTGGGAGTGTAAGTACCAATATACTTAGTTGATAGTAGAATATTTTCCTGTTTTTCTATCGCTTTTAAAGTTCTACAGCGCAAGAACATGTCAAACAACTTATTCCCGGTTCAATTCTAATCAATGATCAGGGTGAAATAGATGATGCTCAATGGAGCAAGAATTCCGGTTTGCATTCAAGTACGTCTAGTGCATCATTTACTCCAGGTGGCGAATACATTTCTGATGAAAGTGGCGGAGCCGGTGGTTATCTTGCACCCACACATATTCAACGTCGAAGTGCACCTGCATCATCAGGACAAACAGTCCAATCTGGAAACCGAAATTCATTGACTCAATCACAACAAACTCCCGAAAATATGACTAATAGTACAACTCAGCCATGGGTCAATCCCTATTGGCCGCAAAAGGATCAAAATAATACTGATCGTAGTCAAAGTGGCAATTTCAAACCAAATTTCGAAAATTCTTCTCATCTCTACGTCAATACGTCACCGAAAACAACCATAGCAAGTGATACATGGGAGAATCCTTACTGGGGAGATAACAATACAATCAATGAGAATAGTTTATCAATGAAATCATCATCATCATCGTCAACTGTTCCATACTTTTACGAACGTATCTATCCTCCACCTAGTCCAACATCGTCTCTAACAAATATACAACATGAAATAACACCATCGATGAAGAAATCTGACGTGCATATGCAAGACGATAATGACGATTTACCTTACACATTTGATAATCCAAATGTCGTTCGTTATCGTGCACCGTATGCTGCGCCCAATCGTACAAATAAAGTATTCAATTCCACTCCAACCATACTAAATGCGCAGTATCCACTTTCATCCGAACCTAAACTTAACACTTCCGGATATTCGCCAACCACAAACATTAACACTCCATCCTCCTTGAATAATATCCTATCTACTCTGTTCCCGAACGCTAATACCTATCCATCATCTTCCGTTCACTATGATATTCCTTCTCTATCCAATTCTGCTACTGTCTTAACTGAATCCGAAATTCATCGTATTCATAAAGCACTTCGTCTACTTGAAACTGATCCAAATGCAATACCAACCGTTGAATCATATAATCACATGACGTCATCGTCGTCAACTATTGATCAACGTAGTGATCCTTTATCGTCGATCACTTCGTCAGCGCAACCACACTCATCACTACTTTCCCGCACTGTACAGTTCAGCTCTCCAAAAGCATCACTATTCTCTATGCCAAGCTATCCCGGAACAACTCGTAAAAGTTTACATCAATCAACAGAGCAAGGCAAGGTTGCTCTGATTTAAAATACAGATTAGATTCGAAAGCAAAAGAATACTTTTTTTTTATTATTATTAATAAAGCACCATTCAAAGGATATTCTCCTTCTTTTTGATTGTTACCTACTGATGTCAACAATGAGTAGATGATCGAGACGTCGGTGCAACAAATAATCTGGTGTTGAATCGTTGTTTGGATACTTTCAGTATGTGAAATTTTCGATCACAGGCGAGAAATACCAGTATGAAGAATACTTGAAAAGCAGCCAATACAAAGAAATAAACATAGAATAACTCAGGCTCATCTGTTGCTTTGCACTGAAGATAAAATAAAGCCTATAATCAAGAAACAACAAGAGATTTTGCTTACGGAAGAGTTTTCAAAGGCAAGATCGTGTTTTATTTTAACGAATATACCAATATAGAACGAGCCGAAGAACGATGACAGGCCAGCAGAACAAAATCGAAGACTCATAATTAACGATTGAGCAGAACGTGGAGCGGCTAAATACGCGAATTCTAAGCTGGCAACTGAAGCGAATACTTCTGACAGACCAATTCCAATGTACTGTGGAAATTGATAAAATATCGACATGTCAGCAGCAGTATAATTCATTTTTCCTAGAAAATCATATTCAAAACTAAAAGAGCGATGAAAGTAAATCTCGCTTACCAATAACTTGTGCAATCGTTGGTGGAGAATCGCAAAGTTTTTGACGAAATATCTCCACAGTGCCTGCCATACACATTGCTAGAGCAGCTGACATCATACCAATAGTAATTCGAAAACGTATTGAAATCGAACGTCCACTTGCTCGAAGACGTTTGTAAACGAAAGTGTTGAGAAAATAGATTGCAACTAAATGAAAAACAATCCTATGACAAATTTGTCCTGAATCATATGATTATATCTACCAATAATGATGATTTGATCACCGAGCGATAGCCAAATGACAGGCATATAATGATCGCCTTGATCCGTACGAAAGAATTTCATTACTTTCATATGCACACCTTGGACAAGAAATGTTGTTTCAATCTAAATCATGAAACGCTGATATAGAACTCTCTCTCTTCCCAATATGAAAACTAAGTTTACTTGGAAGTATAGAAGCCAATAGGGCATAAGAAGAAGGAAAACAACAATGATACGTCGGAGCGATTTGATATCATCTACGATTCGATCGATAAATTTTCCTTGGTTCGATATTTTTGCATAATCTAGAAATGACCATGTTTGCCCGCTTGTCGTTATCGAAAATTGATCACTGTAGTCAACACGATCATCTAATAACACCGTTGAACTATTTTGTCTTCGATTATTCGTTAAGATTTGCGCATTTCGTCGATGTTTCCTCCACGTTTGAAAAGCGTTGATCAGTACTGGAATGATATTACTAATTACAGAATCATGTGGTACAATATGAATGCAAAATCGATAACCGATCAGAAACAAAATCAACGCAATAATCAATAGACCCAATGGAATGATATACCCGATGAAATAACTATCATTTTGTTGTCCATAGGCAATAAATGCAAAAGCAATCAATCCACCGATATTCACTGCAGCGTAATATTTATCAAAGTATTGTGTCGTTGCTCTTTGTTCTCGAACTTGTTCAGCACCGAATACAGCCATATTTGCTTGAACTGCGCCGACGCCGATAGCTCTATACATCGGAAAGAAAACTCCGCTAGACAAGTCATTCGCTCTACACACGTGAGAATCAATGTCGAGAGAATCTGAGGAATGCATTGTTCTTGAAAAAATCCAACTGTGTCCAATACTGTCAGATTGCTTCTACCACAGAATGTACTATATAATTCATATTGATCATTGTCAGAAAATAAGGAAATGAATGCATAACCAATGATGTACAATAGAAATCCTATGTATCAAACTTATAATTATGTGAATGGAATCATGAAAATGAGTTACCGATAATAATTGTCTTCGCTCGACCTAATTTGCCGTCGCTGATCCAAGCAAAAATAAGAGCCGATATGTAACTTGTACCTAGAAGTTGAGAAGAGGGTATTTTCAAGAAAAATATCTATGTGAGGCGTACCAAGAAATATGAATGAAGCAGTGACACTGTGTACCGGTGTCCAATTAATAACATCGGATGTAAGAAACAGAACAAGATTTCCTGCTAACGAATAGAAGGCTAAGCGCTCTAAACCAGCGCTGATTAGAATTAGCCAAACAGAAAGTTTGCGTTGAAAATCTGTTCGATGATCTGGTGTATTTGGAATACTCGAAGTATGGAAAATTAGTGGAGAACCCTCATCAACGCTCGACTCTGTCATCTAAATAAATACAAATGACGAATAACTGTGTGCAGAATAAGAAACACAATGAAACACACTTGCACGTTGTTTATGATATCAGATGTAAGTAAAACTCGATAATTGTCTATGATGCTGTCAATTCGATATAGATAAGATATGAAACCATTTGTTGTTTTTATTTTCATAAGAATAAACGAGAAGAAAGAAACGGTAGTGAGTCGAATACACTACGTTCATGGTAGTTTACCAATGAGATGAATGTTTAGATAAGAAAAATCAGCTATTTCAGCTCTGATTTTGTACACAAGGCTTGATAAGCAAAGAAGATTGTGGAATTGCAAGAAAAATTTGTTCGTTTTTCTTTTATACAAACACATGAATAATAATTATCACACGGACATGTTTTGAAAAGACAATCTTTCCATAATTTCACACAAAAACACAGAATGAAACAAATCAAGAAGTTCTTGGCTCAGAATCCGACGTTAGAAAATGACGGGCACTCAGATGATGATTGGGTACTTTCAAAATCTTAAATTTTCGATTGCATTCGAGAAAAATTAAGATAAAAACTATTTGAAGACCAGCCAAAATAAAGAAATATATGTAGTAGCGATCATTGTTACGATAATGCTCAGTAGTATGATTTCCATTCTAGAAAATATCAGTGCGAATTATTCATTTCCAAGCATTCCTTCAAATCTCACTTCGATCGACATGAGGCCAACTATACCTGACCCGAAAAATGATGACAAACCAGCAGAGCAAAATCGAAGACTCATTATCAACGATTGAGCTGATTGTGGCGCAGCCAAGTACGCGAATTCGAGACTAGCAACAGACGTAAAAACTTCCGAAAGACCAATACCGACATATTGAGGAAATTGAAAGAAGACACTCATATTCGCGGCAACGTACTCTTTGTCAGCTAAATGTACAAATTTCATATGGTTTTAGGATGCAAGTGTGCGTACCGATGATCTGCGTGAAGTTTTGAGTCTTGCAAATATTCTGACGAAAGATTTCCACTGTACCGGCCATGCACATGGAGAGTGCAGCGGATGTCATTCCGATGACAATACGAGTATTAATAGGAAATGATCGACCACTGGCTTGGAGACGTTTGTAAACGAAAGTATTGAGAAGAAAGATGGTAACTTAAATGAAACAAGATATCAGTCAACTAAAGGTAAACAGAATTCATCACGCACCAATAATAATCATTTGATTAGCAAGCGAAAGCCAAACAACTGGCATGCGTTTGAATGATGTGGGTAGTTTCATGTGTGCACCTTGAACAATGAATGTTGTTTCAACCTACACAAATATATCTTTCATATCAACGAAAGAAAAAGATTTGTATCCGACTTGAACATAAAGTAGCCAGTATGGTGTTAGCAATAAGAAAACAACCATAATGCGCCTCAGTGATTTGATATCATTTACAATTCGATCAGGAAATCGACCATTATTTTGCACTTTGGCGTGATCCAAAAATGACCACGAGGGTCTACTAACAGTAAATGATAAATAATCTGTACTATCGGCTTCAGTTTCTACGATAGGTTGTTCATGATGAAGTTCATTTCGATTGATCGCTCCCGACTGAGTTCTTCGTCGAGTTCGCCACGATTGAAATGCATTGATAACCACCGGAACAAAAACTGTAATGACAGCATCTTGTGGTTTAACGTGAACGTAACATTTATAACCGAGTACGAAAAGTATAAATGCTAAGAATAGCAAAACACCAGGAATTAAGTATCCAACGAAGTAACCTTTATTGATTTGTAAATATGCAATAGCACCAAATGCAAGAAGTCCACCAGTATTCACTGCAGCATAGTAGATATCAAAATAGCGCATTCGACTTCTTTGCTCTCGGACTTGTTCAGCGCCAAATACAGCCATATTCGCCTGAACTGCACCAACACCGATGGCACTATAAAAGTTGATGTTGCGCTTCAGATGAAAAGAAAAGAGAAGTTTTTACGTTATAATCAACGTCGGAAGAATGTATTGAATACAAAGTTCATCAAAAAAATCTGGTGATGTTGCTTCCGTTGTACTATTGCGTACCGGACACCAATTTTGATGCATATGCTCATTGGCGAATAGAACCATGAATGTGTACCCGATGCAATAGATGGTAAATCCTATTTAAAATCAATTCAGATTAGATAGTTGTAAAGAGATCTTCAATTACCGATCAGAATTGTTTTCGCTCTACCCAATCTTCCATCGCTAATCCATGAAAACACTATAGCCGAAATATAACTTGTTCCTTTGACGAAAAATCGATAATTTAATTAGCTTTTTTTCGGTCGAATTGACCATTCTTTACCGAGAAAAATGAGTGGAGCAATGATTGTATGTGGAAATCGCCAATTGATTAGTTTTGAATCGAGAAAGAATGTCAAATTACCTGCTAATGAATAAAATGCTAAGCGTTCGAAACCTGCACTGAATAAAATCAAATAAACGGCGAGATTTCGTTGAAATGTAGTTCTTTGATCACTTCTTAGCGACGTTCGTTGCGGCGTTAGTACTAACGGAGTGGCTTCATCTACAGTTGTTTCGCTCATCTAAAACCGCCTCACCCTAAATGATGATCAAGTTTAACCGCAAAGCTTTACTTTGATCTATTATTGACAGCTTGAACTCGAATAACACCAGCATACACAAGAAACCTTAATCATATTAATCGACATGAAAACAAATTTGAAATTTTATCTAAAATCAGTTGATATTTCGATATTAATTATCACTTGATGTTATCAGGGGTTCTAAACTATTGTCGAAATCAGAGATATCCTTGAAATGTCACGCACATTTACTTGTCAACGAAAATCTACACTCAATCAATTGTGATTCACGTCAAAGAATGAGAAAACAATAATTATGCAAAGAAAAAAAAAATCGATTCTTGTCCGCTTCTCTCCTACTACAGCGAATGTCCTACACAATTGCACGACTCATGCTTCGCATGGTTAGTTTTCGTCGTTGCATTCAATGTTTTGGTGACGAGAACAAACATTCGTTTCACTAACCGAACTTCAAAACAATGATGCACCACCGTCATCATAGGCAATTGCTTCACAAATCAGCTAGTCCAACGAAATCGCGACAACGATTCCCATCGAATAATGATAGATTTTTTCATTTACCAACAACAATTGCATTAAATGATCCATTTCTACGACGTTTGTATAGTGTCGTGTCATTGGTTCTTGATGACCATCCGTACCCATCGACACGTGAAGAATTTTCTCGACGTACGCTCGAAATTGAACAGAATGTTCGAGATCTACATCTACCGTCACAACAGAGAAAATTTCTTCAACGATTACAGGTCGAAACTGGTATTAGTTTGGTGAGTGTACATTTAACATTTCTTTCTTGCAGACAATAATTGATTTCTTTCTTTCAAGGTGGATCTCTGGCAAGGTTCACATGTAATTATTCTTGATAATGGGTATTTATATAACACATGGTCACAATTACCCACTGCTCTACCACGTTTTTCGTCACATTATCGTCAGGTTCCTGTTCAACAATATGGACTTAATTTTCGAGATCATCAATTACTTTTCGGTAAGACAGCAACTGATGGATCAACTTGGTTTCAAATGGAAGCACATGGATTTGATCCAAATGACATTTATAATGATCCCGATCTTGCTGTCTATCACGGACAAGATTTCTTGAAATATCGTTTCCATGGAATGAATGTTGGACCGTTTGGTTTTTCTCCACATACAGAGACAACTCGTCCAATTATTCTGCGTTACGACTCAAGAAAAGGACGAAGAAATCGAAGATAGTAGAAGTTGAGAGTTTTCTAAAATTAAAACGAAATAGTGAATTTCTGTTAAGATATTTTTGAGAAAAATATTTATATATCAAAACGAAATATACATACGTCGACAAAATTGAATCGAATCATTTGACTGAATTTGAAGTTTTTTTTACAGTAAACGAACAATATCTTAATTCGATGTTTGAGGGGACGGAATGTATGTCTAATCATTATCATTCATTTTTTCAAATGCATGTGAGTGAATTGACGATAGTAATGAATATTATTGGCTATAGTAGAATTATCACAGATGAGTACAATAGATGTCAGGCAAAATGAGTAGAGATTCTACTGACGTTCTCTGTACAGGTGTGCAAGTACAAGATTAAATACAGATTATAATTTCATTTTGCAGAATTCATCACATATCGTTACAATATGATAAGAATTTCGATAATTCGGAGAAAAAAACCTTTAACCGATGTTGTTGGAAGGTTTGGCAGAATTAGAATGTTCACGAGCAAGACTCCTTTTCGATTGTGTGACATTCTAAGCTATAATCAGTTATTATTTGATGTCCTCATACACGTACGCCAGTTCATCTACAAACATTTTTACGATTCTTTCCAATTCAATCCTTTAATCCATGTCTGAGCGTACACATAAGAAAGATTGAAATTTACATTTCCCGATTACGATGACCGATGTATATTATGTTCGTAATTTCGTTTTCACTGCGTACAAATATCGTCATTTGACGTCAATCTTACCTATATCATTCTTGCATAATTACATTTTTTTCATCTATCTCTCTGCGTACATATTCTATCTTTCTAATAACANATTCTATATTTTACAGCGTGCAATTGTAACAATCATTCTCGACAATGTCGCTTCAATAAAGAACTCTATCTTCTTTCGGGAAGAAAATCAGGTGGAATTTGTATTCAATGCAAACATAATACCGTGGGTCGACATTGTAGTTATTGCAAAGAAACGTTTTATCGGGATCCAAACTTGCCAATCACACATCCGCAAATCTGTAAAGGTAATCAGAGAGAAAACATCAACTAGAAATGCATGAAAGAAATTAATCATTTTCTTTTGCTTGAATATCTTCCTTAATCTCTTAGTTTGCCTTCTTTTTCCGCTCTGTGAATGTGTGTTCTTCGCTTTTTTTTATTGCACTAACCTTGCATGTATTCGTAGTCGCTTTGTGCATGTCTTATTTTAATGTAGATATATGTATGTATGACTCGTTAGTGCTAAGTATAGAATGATAGCATACATCCTGCCTATTGTTTGAAAGTATGTGTCGATTAACGGAAACATATATAAATATATTTGTATAGAAAGGAAACGATCGATGGTCTTTTTATGAGTGGAAACGAAGAAGGTAGCGTCGAGCGTTCATTCAAGGTTGCGCGAAGATTCAGTTCTTTTGATGAGCTAGACTGAACATCAACAATGATAATTGTTAAGAAATATCTTTTGTATTTCCTTTTTTTTTCTCGATTAATTTAGTATCCATTAACCGAATAGACAGACTATCTATTTATACTATGTCTAGATAAATAAATATTAGCACTAAGACATGCGCATACATACATATATCTGTAGACGTTTTGAATTAACAAGTACGGAATGAGACCTTCAATTTGAATTTGCCTTTCAGCATGTAATTGTCATCCGGTGGGTTCACGTGGCAAAGTTTGCAATCAAACAAGTGGTCAATGTCCGTGTAAAGATGGTGTGACTGGTTTGAGATGCGATCGATGTCTCAAAGGTTATCAACAAACGAAATCACAGATTGCACCATGTATAAGTAAGTGTCAATCAATTTGTCTGTCTCACCAACGTCAATTGCTTTGTATCAGGAAAAGTCAATGTGCAATCATATAATGTCTATGATCAAGATGACAATATGCAACAATATCGAGAACAAGATGCCGTCGACAATGACGATATGTCGACTTCCACAGCGATCAGTACAACAACTACTACAACTATTTCTCCTTTAGAAACAGATTACAATCCATCAATTGATCTTGGACAATACTGTGGTGCATGTCGGTACTACAGCCGTCGTTTACATATTAAAAAATATTGTAAACGAGATTACAGTAAGAAACAAGGAAATGATTTTGTGCATAGAAATTTTCGACTTCTTTTAGCGATTCATGCACGAGTGACTAATCGACACGATGCTGGTCAATGGGTGTCATATCTATTAACAATTGTTCGAGTTTACAAAGATCGTCTCAATCGCATACAGGAAAGCGAGCAATGGGTATGGGTATCACGCAAAGATGTTCAATGTGGATGTCCTCGTTTGAAACTTGATAAACAATATTTACTGATGGGTTTCTATGATCAAATGCAAACGTCGTTAAGTCTTGATCGTACATCTGTCGTCATCGAATGGCGACCACGAATGGAACATCGTATGAATCGTTTTCGAAGATATGAATTAAACAAGAAATGCTGAAAGAAAATAAAGCAATAGATTTCAAGTCAAATATAGATTATCATTCCGCAGAACATCGAACAAAAAGAAAGACATAGAGGAGAGAGAGAAATCAATTTTGTATATTTGTCGTGTGTGTGTGTGTGTGTATTGTTCATTTTTTAATTGTTAATTTGGTGTCAGTAAAATTTAGCATTACGAGAAAAGAAAGAAAAAGTCATTTTCATTTGATTGCATAACGTGAATCTTCTTTCTTCTTTTAAATTATTCGTAAGATAGCGCGACGTTGGCAGACTGTCGTTATCAAATGTCCATTAACCAGATGGATCATTTGATTCAATTGAGCAAAACTTTGTTTGTTACACGGCACAATGAAATCTATCGTATAAACAAAGAACAGGAAGTGAGAAAGAAGGACGGGTCATTCGCCGTCGGGTGATGATCGTGTCCACTCGAAGAAAAGAGATTAATCGATGGTAAATCTTCATTAGTGCAAATGATCACTAATGCAAAACGGAAGTAAATGTGAAGAGAATAAGTGCCGCACGACGAGTGTCAAATGAAATCGAGACAGCAGATACTGAACACCATTGTAATTTGTTCAAATTTCATGGTTCGATTCAAACAAAAGTAATTTTATCGAAATTAATAATCAGCTGGCTATTTCAAGGATGCATTGAACACTACTCATTTCTCTTTGTTCTTCGTCGATTGAATTTGAACAGCAGGAAAAGCTTCGTTGGCAGAATGCATACGCAAAAAGAATGTCACACCATGAACGAACGCAAACAGATGACGGTTTTATATTTCGTATATTAAATCACCGTGTTGACCTTTCAGACTTTGGTCTCTTCAATTAAAATGAAGAATAAGAAAATGAATTGTATAGAAATATTTCTCTATCTGTTCAGTCAATTAGTGCAAATCGAAAAGTGTTATTCACACATTTGATTTAATGGTTGAAAGATGTCGGTAGGATGATATGCAAAATTTCCTTTATGAATAGTAAGAGACGAAAACAGCTGATTAGATTCCCAGGAGTCGAGAAATTTGTAAATGGGTTAAATTGTGAGAGTTAACCGATTTTTATCTCAGTACAAAGAAAAAAACGATTCGTGTGCGATGATAATTCAATATTTGCTAATTGTGCTATTCAGTTTTATTTTTGTCTATGGAACGCAGTGGCCTGTTCCGTATGAACGTGTTAGTAGTCGACCAACGAATAATGCATATTGTCAAGCAGGATTGATTCCGTTTTGTGCGCCTGGCAAAACAGAAGATGCGATGATTTATGTTGATGATGACAATGATACAGTGGAGATTTTTGCATTGAAAAAACCGGTCTGGTCATTCAAATTCGGCGATCTAATGGCCAAATTTGTGAGTATCCTGTTTCGTCATCAAAACATAGCTTCATCTTCTACTTATAGAAAATCATGCATGATGCATTAGGTTTTCGTAGTCAGAAGACTGGCCGAAATTGGACTATGGAATGGTAACAAATAGTTTATGTAATAGAGAAAAACATTGAGTTAGTTAACACATTTTCATGTAGGTATGAATTAGATCAATTATTCAATTGTACATTTCCTCATGTACTGAAAAATGATACGTTCATATGGTGTGATCAAGGTCAGCGATAGTTTTTATTTTAGTAATTAGTGTATGTTCTTGATCATGTCTTATAGGTGCATTATGTGTCTATGATGGTATCGTTGATTCGATGTGGAATGGTTCATCTGATTTGAGTATGTTGAAGAAGGTCGGTGAAATTTATGGTAAGATGATTATCTCGTCATTGCAACGTCATCTACAAGCAGTACTTTTCCTTTCTAGGTAAGGATTACAATAAATGGGCAACATGGGCAGTAGATGATAACAATACCGGTGTCTATTACGAAACCTGGTCAGCATATTCAGATCCTGGTAGATATTATCGATATAGAAGTATTTCACATTAGTTTTGTCATTTGAGGAATTCAGGTCCAAGTGCTATAATGTACTTTGATTCGTATGACTGCGCAAGTTTTGTCATTCGTGGGTTGAATCATCTGCTAGCGTCGGGTGCACGAATTTTGCCTGATGTTCATTTAAATTATACGCGTTTGAACATTTACACACATGAACCTGAGTTGCTTGGTACATATGATCAAATTGTTCAAAACCAAACGCTTCACAGTGATTTCATTAGTTTCTTTCGAGAATTCGATTCGAAAAAACCGACAACCGGTGATTGGCTGAAATCATTAGTGCAAATCTACGAAACATTCTACTTAACTCGCCGTTTCTACTTCTACTACAACAATGTCTACTGGTACATGAAATTAAAGGAATCAACACCGTTAAAAGTATCATTCGATGAAGTTCCAATTATCTCTCTCTTGGATCGATCGAAATAAATTCTAACTAATAGACTAAATAAATTTGTTTTTTCCTCTTCGACAGAAAACAGTTAATTTTGCTAAAAACAATAAACATTTCCGTTGATTATTCACTTGTGAACGAATAACATAATTGTCACATATTCACATCGATTATTTGTCATGCTTGGTTTGCCTGTGTGTAGATGTTTTTCTCTCTTTTTTCATGGTCTTGTGTTCGCAAACGAAGTATGACTCGGTTTTTTTTTCATCAATTATTAACGTACACTAGCGTTTATTTTCGTGTAACCTTCAACGTTCTTCTCTACTTTTGTATGTATCAATACAGAGCACAAATCAACACGTTGTGTTGTTTTATACGAGACAAATAGCATGTTTAATCCTGATCGTCGTCCCTCGGATATCGACTCGGTGTCCTCTGCAACATCGAATGAGACATCTCGGGCGACAACGATACCTAACTCGTGGAGTGCAACAACTTTACAAGACAAATTGAAGCAATTAGGTCATTACAATATTCGACCGGTTGATGATGATGACGACGATCATTCATCAAATTCATCAGACACACCTGAAGGAGCGATGTCTGTCAACAGTAAAAGTAATGACATGCAGAGAAACAATATCATTCAACCGAACAATATGAATGGACAAAACCAACAGCAGCCATGGGTTAATCCATACTGGGGACCAACACCCGGTTCAGGAATAATAACATCTCCGTCAGATGCGGATCATAGTGCCAATGGTGTGGGAGTGTAAGTACCAATACATTTCGTTGATAGTAAGGTATTTCCCTGTTTTTCTATTGTTTATAAAGTTCTACAGCGCAAAATCATGTCAAACAACTTATTCCCGGTTCGATTCTAATCAATGATCAGGGCGAAATAGATGATGCTCAATGGAAGAAGAATTCCGGTTTGCATTCAAGTACATCTAGTGCATCGTTTACTCCAGGTGGTGAATACATTTCGGATGAAAGTGGTGGAGCCGGTGGTTATCTTGCACCCACACATATTCAACGTCGAACTGCACCTGCATCATCAGGACAAACAGTCCAATCTGGAAACCGAAGTTCGTTGACTCAACCACAACAAACTCCCGAAAATACGACTAATAGTACAACTCAGCCCTGGGTCAATCCCTATTGGCCGCAAAAAGATCAAAATAATACTGACCGCAGTCAAAGTGGCGATTTCAAACCAACTCTCGAAAATTCTTCTCATCACTACGTCAATGCTTCACCGAAAACAACCATGGCAAGTGATACATGGGAGAATCCTTACTGGGTAGATAATAATACAACCAATGAGAATAGTTTATCAATGAAATCATCATCATCGTCATCGTCGTCAACTGTTCCATACTTTTACGAGCGTATCTATCCGCCACCTAGTCCAACATCGTCTCGAGCAAATATACAACATGAAATAACACCATCGACAAAGAAATCTGACGTGAATATGCAAGACGATAATGACGATTTACCTTACACATTTGATAATCCAAATGTCGTTCGTTATCGCGCACCGTATGCGGCGCCCAATGGTACAAATAAAGTATTCAATTCTGCCCCAACCGTACTAAATGTGCAGTATCCACTTTCATCTAAACCTAACCCTAACACTTCCGGATATTCGTCAGCCGCAAACATTAATAACCCACCCTCCTTGAATAATGTCTTATCTACTCTGTTCCCGAAAGCTAGTGACTATCCATCATCTTCCGTTCACTATGATATTCCTTCTCTATCCAATTCTGCTACTGTCTTAACTGAATCCGAAATTTATCGTATTCATAAAGCACTTCGTCAACTCGAAACTGATCCAAATGCAATACCAACCGTTGAATCATTTAACCACATGACGTCATCGTCGTCAACTATTGATCAGCGTAGTGATCCTTTATCGTCAATCACTTCTTCAGCGCAACCACACTCATCACTTCTTTCCCGTACTGTACAGTTTAGCTCCCCAAAAGCATCATTATTCTCTATGCCAAGCTATCCCGGAACAACTCGTAAAAGTTTACATCAATCAACAGAGCAAGGCAAGGTTACTCTGATTTAAAATACAGATTAGATTCGAAAGCAAAAGAATACTTTTTTATTATTATTAATAAAGCACCATTCAGAGGATGTTCCCCTTCTTTTGATTATTATCTACAGATGTCAACAGCGAGTAGATGATCGAGATGTCGGTGCAACAAATAATCTGGTGTTGAATCGTTGTTTGGAAACTTTCAGTATGTGAAATTTTCGATCACAGGCGAGAAATACCAGTATGAAGAATACTTGAAAAGCAGCCAATACAAAGAAATAAACAAAGAATAACTCGGGCTCATCTGCAGCTTTGCACTGAAGATAAAATAAAGCTTATCATCAAGAAAAAAAACAAGAGATTTTGCTTACGGAAGAGTTTTCAAAGGCAAGATCTTGTTTTATTTTGACGAATATACCAATATAGAACGAGCCGAAGAACGATGACAGACCAGCAGAACAAAATCGAAGACTCATAATTAACGATTGAGCAGAACGTGGCGCGGCTAAATACGCGAATTCTAAGCTGGCCACTGAAGCGAATACTTCTGACAGACCAATTCCGATGTACTGTGGAAATTGATAAAATATCGACATGTCAGCAGCAGTATAATTCGTTTTTCCTAGAAAATCATATTCAAAATTAAAAGAGCGATAGAAGTATATGTCGTTTACCAATAATTTGTTCGATAGTTGGTGGAGAATCGCAAAGTTTTTGACGAAATATCTCCACAGTGCCTGCCATACACATTGCAAGCGCAGCTGACATCATACCGATAGTAATTCGAAAACGTATTGAAATCGAACGTCCACTTGCTCGAAGACGTTTGTAAACGAAAGTGTTCAGAAAAAAGATTGCAACTAAATGAGAAACAATTCTATGACACATTTGTTCTGAATAATGTGATTATATTTACCAATAATGATGATTTGATCACCAAGTGATAGCCAAATGACAGGCATATAATGATCGCCTTGATCCGTGCGAAAGAATTTCATTACTTTCATATGCACACCTTGGACAAGAAATGTTGTTTCAATCTAAATCACGAAACACTGATATAGAACTCTCTCTCTCTCTCCAATATTAAAACTAAGTTTACTTGGAAATATAGAAGCCAATAGGGTATGAGAAGAAGAAAAACAACAATGATACGTCGGAGCGATTTGATGTCATCTACGGTTCGATCGATAAATTTTCCTTGGTTCGATATTTTTGCATAATCTAGAAATGACCATGTTTGTCCGCTTGTCGTTATCGAAAATTGATCACTGTAGTCAACAGGATCATCTAATAACACAGTTGAACTATTCTGTCTTCGGTTATTCGTTAAGATCTGCGAATTTCGTCGATGTTTTCTCCACGTCTGAAAAGCGTTGATCAGTACCGGAATGATATTACTAATTACAGAATCATGTGGTACAATATGAATGCAAAATCGATAACCGATCAGAAACAAAATCAACGCAATAATCAATAGGCCCGATGGAATGATATACCCGATGAAATAACTATCATTTTGTTGTCCATAGGCAATAAACGCAAATGCAATCAATCCACCGATATTCACTGCAGCGTAATATTTATCAAAGTATTGTGTCGTTGCTCTTTGTTCTCGAACTTGTTCAGCACCGAACACAGCCATATTTGCTTGAACTGCACCGACACCGATAGCTCTATAGATCAAAAAGAAAATTCGGCTAGACAAGTCATTCGCTTTACACACGTGAGAATCAATGTCGAGAGAATCTGAGCAATGCACTGTTCTTGAAAAAATCCAACTGTGTCCAATACCGTCAGATTGCTTCTACCACAGAATGTACTATATAATTTATATTGATCATTGTCCGAAAATAAGGAAATGAATGCATAACCAATGATGTACAATAGAAATCCTATGTGTCGAACTTATAACTATTTGAATAGAATCAGGAAAATGAGTTACCGATGATAATTGTCTTCGCCCGACCTAATTTCCCGTCGCTGATCCAAGCAAAGATAAGAGCCGATATGTAGCTTGTACCTGGAAGTTGAGAAAAGGGTATTTTTAAGGAAAATATCCATGTAAGACGTACCAAGAAATATGAATGAAGCAGTGACGCTGTGTAACGGCGTCCAGTTGATAACATCGGATGTAAGAAACAGAACAAGATTTCCTGCTAACGAATAGAAGGCTAAGCGCTCTAAACCAGCACTGATTAGAATTAGCCAAACAGAAAGTTTGCGTTGAAAATCTGTTCGATGATCTGGCGTACTCGGAATACTCGAAGTATGGAAAATGAGTGGGGAACCCTCATCAATGCTCGCCTCTGTCATCTAAATAAATACAAATGACGAATAACTATATGCAGGATAAGAAACACAATGAAACACACTTGCACGTTGTTTATGATATCAGATGTAAGTAAAACTCGATAATTGTCTATGATGCTGTCAATTCGATATAGATAAGATATGAAACCATTTGTTGTTTTTGTTTTCAAAAGAATAGACGAGAAGGAAGCAATGGTAGTGGGTAAAATACACTACGTTCATGATAGTTTACCGATGAGATGACGTTTAGATAAGAAACATCAGTTGTTTCGGTTCTGATTTTGTAGATAAGCCTTGATATGCAAAGGTGATTGTTGAAGTGCAAGAAAAATTTGTTCGTTTTTCTTTTTTATCCAAACACATGAATAATAATTATCACACGGACATGTTTTGAAAAGACAATCTTTCCATAATTTAATACAAAAACACAGAATTAAACAAATCAAGAAGTTCTTTGTTCAGAATTCGACGTTAGAAAATGACGGGCGCTCAGATGATGATTGGGCACTTTCAAAATCTTAAATTTTCGATTGCATTCGAGAAAAATTAAGATAAAAACTATTTGAAGACCAGCCAAGATAAAGAAATATATGTAGTAGCGATCATTGTTACGATAATGCTCAGTAGTATGATTTCCATTCTAGAAAATATCAGTGCGAATAATTCATTTCCAAACATTCTTTCAAATCTCACCTCGATTGACATGAGGCCAACTATGCCTGACCCGAAAAATGATGACAAACCAGCAGAACAAAATCGAAGACTCATTATCAACGATTGAGCTGATTGTGGCGCAGCCAAGTACGCAAATTCGAGACTGGCAACAGATGTAAAAACTTCCGAAAGACCAATACCAACATATTGAGGAAATTGAAAGAAGACACTCATATTTGCAGCAACGTATTCTTTGTCAGCTAAATGTACAAATTTCATATGGTTTTAGAATGCAAGTGTGTGTACCGATGATCTGCGTGAAGTTTTGAGTCTTGCAAATATTCTGACGAAAGATTTCCACTGTACCAGCCATGCACATGGAGAGTGCAGCGGATGTCATTCCGATGACAATACGAGTATTAATAGGAAATGATCGACCACTGGCTTGGAGACGTTTGTAAACGAAGGTGTTGAGAACAAAGATAGTAACTTAAATGAAGCAAGATATCAGTCAGCTGAAGGTAAACAGAATTGATTACGTACCAATAATGATCATTTGATTAGCAAGCGAAAGCCAAACAACTGGCATTCGTTTGAACGATGTGGGTAGTTTCATGTGTGCACCTTGAACAATGAATGTTGTTTCAACCTACACAAATATATGTTTCATATTAACGAAAGAAAAAGGTTTGTATCCGACTTGAACATAAAGTAGCCAGTATGGTGTTAGCAATAAGAAAACAACCATAATACGCCTCAATGATTTGATATCATTTACGATTCGATCAGGAAATCGACCATTATTTTCCACTTTGGCGTGATCCAGAAATGACCACGAGGGTCTGCTGACAGTAAACGATAAATAATCTGTACTGTCGGCTTCAGTTTCTACGATAGGTTGTTCACGATGGAGTTCATTTCGATTGATCGCTCCCGACTGACTTCTACGTCGAGTTCGCCATGATTGAAACGCATTGATAACTACCGGAAGAAAAGCTGTAATGACAGCATCTTGTGGTTTAATGTGAACGTAACATTTACAACCGAGTACGAAAAGTATAAATGCTAAGAAGAGCAAAACACCAGGAATTAAGTATCCGACGAAGTAACCTTTATTGATTTGTAAATATGCAATAGCGCCAAATGCGAGAAGTCCACCAGTGTTCACTGCAGCATAGTAGATATCAAAATAGCGCATTCTACTTCTTTGTTCTCTGACTTGTTCCGCACCAAATACAGCCATATTAGCCTGAACTGCACCAACACCGATGGCACTATAAAGATCAATGTTCTGCCTTAAATGAAAGGAAAAGAGAAGTTTTTACGTTATAATCAACGTCGGAAGAATGTATTGAATGCAAAGTTCATGAAAGAAATCTGGTGCTGTTGCTTCCGTTGTACTATTTCGTAGCGGACACCAATTTTGATGCATATGCTCATTGGCGAATAGAATCATGAATGTATACCCGATGCAATAGATGGTAAATCCTATTTGAAATGAATGTAAATTGAATAGTTGTGAAGAGATCTTCAATTACCGATCAGAATTGTTTTCGCTCTGCCCAATCTTCCATCGCTAATCCACGAAAACACTATGGCCGAAATGTAACTTGTTCCTTTGACGAAAAATGGATAATTTAATTAGCGTTTTTCGGTCGTATCGGCCATCCTTTACCGAGAAAAATGAGTGGAGCAATGATTGTGTGTGGAAATCGCCAGCTGATTAATTTTGAGTCGAGAAAGAATGTCAAATTACCTGCTAATGAATAAAATGCCAAGCGTTCGAAACCTGCGCTGAATAGAATCAAATAAACGGCGAGATTTCGTTGAAATGTAGTTCTTTGATCACTTCTTAGCAACGTTCGTTGCGACGTCAGTACTAATGGAGTGGCTTCATCTACAGTTGTTTCACTCATCTAAAACCACTCATACCCAAATGACGATCACGCTTAACCGCGAAGTCTTACTTTGATCTATTATTGACAGCTTGAACTCGAATAACACCAACATACACAAGAAGCCTTAATCATATTAATCGACATGAAAATAAATTTGAAACTTTATCTAAAATCAGTTGATATTTCGATATTAATTATCACTTGATGTTATCAGGATTCTAAACTATTGTAGAAATCAGATATATCCTTGAAATGTCACGCACATTTACTTGTCAACGAAAATCTACACTCAATCAATTGTGATTCACGTCAAAGAATGAGAAAACAACAATTACGCAAGGAAAAAAATCGATTCTTGTCCGCTTCTCTCCTACTACAACAAATGTCCTACACAATTGCACGACTCATGCTTCGCATGGATAGTTTTTATCGTTGTATTCAATGTTTTGGTAACGAGAAAAAAAACATTCGTTTCACTAACCGAACTACAAAACAATGATACACCACCGTCATCATAGGCAATTTCTGCACAAGTCAGCTAGTCCGACGAAAGCGCGACGAAGATTCCCATCGAATAATGACAGATTCTTTCATTTACCAACAACAATTGCATTAAATGATCCATTTCTACGACGTCTGTATAGTGTTGTGTCATTGGTTCTTGATGACCACCCGTACCCATCGACACGTGAAGAATTTTCTCGACGTACGCTAGAAATTGAACAGAATGTTCGAGACCTAAATCTACCGTCACAACAGAGAAGATTTCTTCAACGATTACTGGTCGAAACTGGTATTAGTTTGGTGAGTGTGCATTTAACTTTTTCTTTCCTCGCAGACAATAATTGATTTCTTTTATGATTTGTTTCTTTCAAGGTGGATCTCTGGCAAGGTTCACATGTAATTATTCTTGATAATGGGTATTTATATAACACATGGTCGCAATTACCCAACGCTCTACCACGTTTTTCATCACACTATCGTCAGGTTCCTGTTCAGCAATATGGACTCAATTTTCGAGATCATCAATTACTTTTCGGTAAGACAGCAACTGATGGATCAACTTGGTTCCAAATGGAAGCACATGGATTCGACCCAAATGACATTTATAATGATCCCGATCTTGCTGTGTATCACGGACAAGATTTCTTGAAGTATCGTTTCCATGGAATGAATGTTGGGCCGTTTGGTTTTTCTCCACATACAGAGACAAGCCACCCAATTATTCTGCGTTACAACTCAAGAAAAGGACGGAGAAATCCGAGATAGTAGAAGTTGAGAGTTTTCTAAAAAATTAAAACGAAATAGTGAATTTCTGTTAAGATATTTTAAAAAAATATTTCTACATCAAAACGAAATATGCATACGTCGACAAAATTGAATCGAATCATTTGACCGAATTTGAAGTTTTTTTAACGCTAAATGGATAATGTCTTCATTTCGACGTTTGAGGGAGCAGAATGCATGTATAATCATTATCATTCATTTTTTCAAATGCATGTGAGTGAATTGACGATAGTAATGAATATTATTGGCTATAGTAGAATTATCACAGATGAGTACAATAGATGTCAGGCAAAATGAGTAAAGATTCTACTGACGTTCTTTGTACAGGTGTGTAAGTACAACATCAAATACAGATTATAATTTCATTTTGCAGAGTTCATGATATGCCTTTACAATATGCTAAGAATTTCGATAATTCGGAGAAAAAGCGTTTAATCGGTGTTGTTGAAAGATTTGGCACAATCAGAATGTTCACGAAAGTTAAGACCCTTTTTCGATTGTGTGACATTCTAACTTATAATCAATTATTCTTTGATGTCCTGATACACGTTCGCCTGTTCATCTACAAACATTTGTACGATTCTTTCCAGTTTAATCCTTTTAATCCATGTCTAAGCGTATACATAAGAGAGATTTACATTACGTTTCCCGACTACGATGACCGATCTATATATATTTTGATCGAAGTTTCGTTTTCACTGCGTACAAATATCGTCATTTGACGTCAATCTTACCTATATCATTCTTGCATAATTACATTTTTCATCTATCTCCCTGCATACATATTCTATCTTTCTAATAACATCATTCGCTCATCACTATTTCAAGGCATCGTTTGACGTCAATTCTTCATCGACTAACTACTATAAAACTCCATACATTCCCNCACACCAACTGCTAACTGTGCTTTGATTAGTGGTATTTTGATATAGGTAAAATTATAATCAGAATAGAAGAGACCACGTGTCGATGCCGAACTGTTGCATACGCTCGATGGAAAAAAGCATGTCGATGGAGAGACGATATAATATGCATCGAAGCCAATGACACACAGTGCGAAAACCATCGAGATCAGCTGACTTATCAATGTATACGTTGCACATCCGCGTGCACGACAGCAACATGCTAAAACAATAGTAGCAGACAATCAGCATGAGCAATACTACAGTTAATCGTATCGTAATTACATGAAATCCATTGCGAAACACATGAAGTCAAAAAGAATAAACTCGCCCAAAGGCCAACATATACTGTTGCAGTCACAATATCGATCAGCATACTGCCCACTTCACAACCAATGATGATGATCGTGATCAAAAACTGAACAGACGATAATGCTCCAGAAGCAATCGATGGAAATTTTTGTCGCCATAATGGTACTATTGGTGGTGCTCTTGGTGTTATTATCGGTGGTTGAATAGCAGCCGGAGTGTCCGTAATCATCTTTCTACTTTGAAATTTTGTTATATATTTCACAATTCTTTCTTTTGCTACGTGTTTTATACAACTCGAATGCTAATCAATTTATTTGTTTTTGCCAAAATCAATATGGTTTCTCTTCATTTCTTTTGATTGAATAGCGATTTCTTTTGTCTCATTTACATACACCTACTGCTTTTTAAAATAAAGGAACAGAAAGCCACACCTGACAAATTCATCCTTTTCTAAGTCGACCAACGTGAGGTTCATTAATTCTTGCTCTAAAAATCGCATATCAAGCCATTTGGCCAATAACTCCACATTAGATGCGAATAGAACAGAATACAAGATAAAAGAGACGTGTCCATCTAATTAAAATTCTACATCGCTTCATTCGTCATGTTGATCAGACACGTTACGAACTTTCGAAACAAATTTTGCATATTCAAAAATGTTTAAATATTTGCTAAGAATATGCTCTATAAAATCACTAGATTTTTTTCTCCGACCTAAAATACAAGCGACACGTTGTGCGAAAATTTCTACCACCAGTCCCATGAAAAAAGAGCAAACAACATCGTTCTTAACTGGGCTCTGTTTCCAGCGCCCTCTGAAGTGTGTTTTGTTTGATGATGATTCGCTGACTCACCAAACTCTATACGTGATCACTACGAACTTAGCTACATTTGATCTTGAACCATTTTGTTCATCTCAGAACGGATTGTTTTTTGTATCTTCAAAGCAGGAACAGATTCACCAAGAACCTCGACAGCTATCAACTGCCTGTTCAGAGCAAGTATTATTCTTATCTGATAGACTGTCACATGTGAAGAAATGTCATTTTCCACGGAAGTACACTTTTCTCATCCTACGAAGTAAATATATTCCCTTTCAGATGTCTTATTTATCAGATCGTCAATACGGTCGTTTGTCTCATCGGTCATTTTTGTTGAAATTGAAAAACTCTTCGTCAATAACTAAACGATTGACTCTCGATTGTACATTAAATGTTCATCGTGGTTGTGTTAATACGATTTGGTGGAATGAGCTTGGTACAACCATTCTTTCCGGTTCCGACGACCAAAACCTTGTTGTTACAAATCCCTATACACGAAAGGAATTAGTCAAAGTTCGAAGTGGTCATCGGGAAAATATTTTCTCAGCGAAGTTTCTTCCTGAATCAAACGATAGACGCGTTGTTTCCTGTTCAGGCGATGGTGTCATCTTTCAGACGAACTTTGATCGTCCGCCAAACACTTACTCGCATGAAGGATGTTTTACATGCCATGGATCATCAACCGCATATGAAGTTCGTACCTTTCCACATACGCCAAATTTATTTTTATCATGTTCTGGTAAGACATTTACAAAACATGTAATGTCATTGCAGGTTTCGTTTGGATTTAGACGATTGTACCATTCGCTTGTATGATTTGAGAACAAAGAGTCACTGTCTGAAGGATCCATGTAATGATGATATCTTGATTCGAAGTAATTGGGGAATAACATCGATCGATGTGAATCCGATGAATTCCAATGAAATTATTTGTGCTTGTGCCGATTCAGTGAGTAAATGACTAGATCAACTCTTACAGTCATTCTTCTCTTCATGCATTTTTCCTTCTAGTCAATTCGTCTATATGATCAACGAAAACTGTCTACACAATCATCATCGCTAACCACATCCTTGCGCGAACGATGTGATCTATCAACAAAAGGTCTTCTAGCATATTTTAGTCTAACTGATGCGAAAGACCAACGTCGATCGCGTATTACCTCTGCTGTTTTCAATCCACATGGAACAGAAGTCTTAGCATCTTATTCATCAGATTCGATCTATCTACTTAATCCGAAACAAACGACTTCTCAAGAACAAATTCGAGAACAATTGCAAGAACATATAAACAAGAAACAAAATAAATTAAATGAGAGAGTAGCACAGTCAGTCGCAAGCAATGCAGCAGATCATCAAGAGTCAAAATTAACTCGCACGAAACGACTACGTCTTCGTGGTGATTGGAGTGATACTGGTAGATGTCCTTCATTTGACAGAAGCTCGTCATTTGCAGATAATTCTCTAGGTCCAGATTCTCGTCCGTCCAATGAAGAAGAATCGACACCTGTAAGTAATCCGTCTGACGAATCCAGTCAACAACCATCGGGACGTAATCTACAAAACTTTTTTATGCAACGAATGAGTGATATATTAACACAATTAGTCACCGGTTCTCAAACAGATACTGATCAAACACAAAGTACTACAACCGATGCAACTTCATCTTCTTCTCAAACTGAAAATTCTACCACTGTTCAATCATCAACTAGCGTTTCAAATTCTACCACAGCCCCATCTGCAAATCAACATGAAACTAATGATAACGAATCCGACGTAAATATAATTCGAACGCTGAAGTTAATCTACTTGATACTGCTTTGGTTTTTTCTCAGACAAACAATGCCTTTGGCTTAAGACTAGATGAAGACGATGAGGATGATGACCTTGACGATGACGACGACGATCACGTAAGAGTATCATTGCAAACAACATTGCTTGTGCATATGTGTCATATAGGAACATCAGCCAGCAGAGAACAATTATTCCCATTCATATAGAGAATCAGCGCGATCCGTCTCGACCAAATGGGACCGTTTAAGAAAACGTCGAGAAGCCGATCGTACTTACGAAGATCATCTTTTGAAGAATATTCCTAGTTTAGGTTTACTCAACTCCTATGTTGGCCATCGTAATGCTCGAACAATGATCAAAGAAGCTAACTTTTGGTCGGACAGTTATGTCATGTCCGGTTCAGATTGCGGGTGAGGAAATCACCGAAAAAAAGTTTCTCCATACGAAAGTTTTTCCTTTCTGCTAGACATATCTTCATATGGAATAAATTTACAGGAGATATTGTTCGAATCATTGAAGCCGATGAACATGTTGTGAATTGTGTTCAACCTCATCCTCTCGATTATCCAATATTGGCATCGAGCGGAATCGACTAGTAGGTTATTTAAGCAGATTCTCTTGAGAAAAACAGGATACTTTCATTCTAGTAATATCAAAATCTTTTCTCCATTGGCTCAAATACCAGTCGATGATACTGAACTTATCAAACAAACGGTCAAACGTAACCGTGAAATGACAGAAGAATCATCCAGTACAATAACTGTTCCCGCGAACTTCATATTTCGCATGTTAACATCAATTTACCGTTTAAGACATGCTGACGACATGCCGGAATTCGATGATGATGACGATGATTAAACCGAGTGATTTTGCTTTTACTTTTGCTTTGTATATTTGTACTTATATTATTTAATCAGCCGACGTACGATGATTATTTGAATAAAAACAAAAGAAACTGAAATTCGTGTATCCGATCTAACAGACAGAGCAATGTCAGCTTCGCCGATGCCGATATCTGTTTGTATTTCAAGGATGGAGTAATATTTTTGCATTTCTTCGTATCGATCACACAGACCGCAAAATTTTGGACACTCAGCAGGCACATTGGCATATTTAATACACCATGATTTGTCTGATCCGTATGGACAAGTATTGGGTAACGATGCACAGCCGAGTTTTTCACACAGTTTACCCCTTGCATATGATGTACATCGACATTCACACGAGTTCAGATCAATTGTCCCACCATAGAGACTGACCAAACCGTTACAATCTATGATATGCTTGTTTATCTGTAAAATGCGAACTATTTTATACAAATCTTAACCGTATAGTCGCTTATTTGATGAGGACGAGTGTCCGAGCATGTACGGTTTGTTGTCGCCCAATTGCCTTGTTATGAACAGCAATGCACGAATGGCTAAATACCATGTGAAGAACTGATATACCCTGTCACATAATCTAAACGAGTCGTGCAATTGATAAGGCTTGATGCGAAACGTAATTGTAGTACTTACTGCAAACATGATGTAACCAATCATGATACGAATTGTATTGACCTTTAGGACACATGACTACTCCACAGCCAACTAAAGCTGCCGTGTCTTTTACCATCTACCGATAGGACTTTAGCGAAAAAGCGAATATGACTCGTGATTAACCTGTGTGTAATGTCCAACAGGGCCGTTCTGAACTTGACTGCCATAGTTAAAATCTTTCTTTTCATTTGCCCACCCTCACACCCATACAAAGATCTTTCACTCAGTGATATAAGAAGAATATACCAAGGTTTTGACCAGTTGGCATTGGTATTCGAGGTGCTTCTCTTTGAATAGATTTATCATGATGAAATACGCAACGCTCAGCTAAGGATAATCGATGTAAGGTTTTCTTTCGGCTAATTATTCGTACAAAGCCATACCGTAACGTTGGGCAATTTCAGCTAAATCTCTACTCCAGTACTATGACAATATAGATCAAATAAATCTTTCGTATCTTGGACTAAACATCATCTTACCATCTGCTGCATATTTTCACCCTGAACATCAATGCGTTCTTGATTGTGCAATTTTAAGATTTGTCCTATTTCGTTCTCGGTCGGCGGTGAGCTATACAACGATATTTTATCAAGACAATACGAGTGCTGTTGATCAATCATTCTATATACCGATGGGCAAGTACTACAAACTATGGCACAAATGATTGGCACGGTATGAGACTGATTCTTTCGGTTCACATACCAAAATATAACTTAAATAAAACCATGAACTCGACAGTATGTACGATCTTCATTATACAAATGTTTCTGCCTAATGTTTCGCGCGAATTAATTTCATAGAAAGATATAGAGCATCGGTAGTTTTTTGTTTTCTTTTATTCTTTCTTTTTTTCAATTATACTCTTATGTTGTTGTACACAAGAAGAAAAACAAAGTTATGATGGAGAATATCGATGGTAATGATGGCAAGAATACCAAATTTAGACAGCTTAGTTCTTGTAAGCACGGCTAGCTCGTCGGCCACGAGCTTTCTCGAATTTACGACCTTTGGCGCGAACTTTTGGTTTCGTTGTGCTATGACGAGCACCAGGTGGTCGACCTGAGAAGAGAAAATCAAGAAATGAAGTTTTGTCTAATGCGAAGTGGATTCACGTACCGAAGAATCGATTGGCTTTACGAGCTTTTCGTGGACCTTGTAATAAGACTGTGCCTTTACCTTTGGGTGAACGAAGTGCCAATTGATCGAATGTTAAGATCTCACCTCCGGCAGCAAGAATTCTAGCTCGAACGCGTTCAGTAAGATGTAAAGCACAAACTGTTAATTTAGGAACTTCATAAAGTCGAGTATCATCAGTAATTGAACCGACGACGACGGCAGTTTTGTTTTCACGACCTATCGCAGAGAAAAATAGTTACATTGAATTCTTTTGCATCGGTCAATCAACCTTTCTTTTTCATGTGTCGAACAAGACGTGAGAGAGACAATGGTGGTCGGTTGGTGTTCGACATGAATAAGCGTTTTAAGATGATTTTATTGAATTTGGAACTTGTACGACGTGCCAAAAAGCGGTAGAGTTTAACCAATAAAAGTAAATATAAATTTTTTGATCGTGGTGCGCGGCGTACTGCCTTGCGATCAAAACGATGGTCGAGATCAACACCCATTTCACCGATCGAATCTTATGAAGAAACTAATCTGAAAGAAAATCATTATCAAAGAACAATAGGAGATGAAAGCCTGTTTAAAAGTTGAAAACGTGGAAAGAAATACTAAATATGTATATGTATCACTCGAAATGAAAGCAATTTGATTGGATAATGGCAACTAGCCTATGATCAATTAATCGAGGAAGATTCCATAACAAATTTCTCTATAAAATCATTAGAAGAATTTGTATTATTATTGACAAGAGTCGTCAACTGATTCATTTTGCTCAATAAATCCATTTGATTCTGATGTATCTTATTCATCAACTGGTACAAACGTTTCATATGACTATTGACCAAAGTAGATGTATAGTGAGGACGAAGAAGAGATTTAGCTAACATTTGTTTATCCTAGAAATAACAAAAGATTCGTTACATTAGATCGCTGACTAGTTCTCTTCGTACTTGATCGAAAAATTCGAAGTAAAGTGCCCCTCGCCGTTGCGGTGTTGGATTCGTTAACCATGATGTGTTATTATTTGCATCGCCTTCGTTTTGTATTTCACTGAGAATTCTCTCCGCCACATTACAATAGAAGATCAAAAATCGAATAAGAATATCTTCAGATTTCTTTGATTGGTCGATTCTCGAAGTGAATAGATTTACAATCAATTTCAATTCCAAACCCTGAAACAAAAGAGTGGCTTTGCGAGAAGAGACAATATTGATCTTACGGTTAGTTTCAACAAATTCTCAAGATTTGAGCTATTCACAGATAGATTCACAAGGACTTTTCCTGACGATAACGCTTCATCATCAGACACAATTGTTGACTCAATCAACAATCCCAAATCGCAAACATTACTCATGTATTCTTCGTGTAGATAATCGAGAACAGACATGTTTATAAGCAAACTAAGTCCATACAGACGTATGGATGAACTCGATGGACTATTGCGACATAAATTGATAACAATAGAAACAATATTCTAAAATAGAACAGATGAGTGTTCACCTTTCAGCTGATAAACGATGCGTTCCTACCGAAAATTGAGTAATTGCAAAATCATTCAAAGCAAGATTGTTTAATGCGAGAAGAATGTGACATTTTGTTGTATCATTATCAGAGGTCAATAATAATTCTCGTAAGCGAGCGATACAACCAGCGTTCGCGAGATTTATTTGACCTAAGTTGTAGAACATACGAACTTTCTGATATTGAAATGAAATATTTTCATTACTTTCTTTGAATACAGATGTATTGGCAATACTTTTTAAACCATAATGTAACTGTTCTTCATTATCGTGGCTTTCGTAAAGAAAATGAGTTAGTATCGATGCTTGATCTGGTGTTAATGGGACACTACCGCTTGGTATGTGAATTTTGTCTAGACAAAAAATGGGAATTTTCATTTCGGATAGACTCGGAAAAACCGGTGCAATCTTACTTGGAGTGAGTGCTGAATCTGATTCATCATTGTCTACGTCAATCGGAGAATCGATATCAATTGATGGATAATCATGACGCGATGGCGATGATGGCAACGTTGATATCGGTGTGAGACAACGACTTGTTTTCGACACTAAATTAAAAAAACCCCGAACAATGAAGACATTGAAACTTGGATTTTCAGTACGAACATGATATTTGTTTTTGCTGGCGATATAAGAGATAGAGACCTACAGTGGTACAAACACCGGCGGAGACTGCTAGACCAATATAGATCTTTTGTCGATTGAACATTGTGTCAACAACCAATATCCATGTGAAAAACTGATCATTATGCCAGTATTTTTATAGGAAAAAATAAATAACAAACATTTAACTTATTCCGTAAATTACCGGATGATATATGGAGTAACAAAATGCATACTCTTACTTGCCTCTTGCGCTGAGAATTATATAGATGTCGTGAGTGAACAACAAGGATGGTTCTGGCGAGAGAACCTTGCGGTTTATACTGCTAAGACTCTTGAGTGCATTTCGGCCAATGCCTAAGTAACAGGATGAATGTCATGTTCGAAACAGTTTAATTCTTTACTCATTTAATTACGAAGAAAACCTATTCTTCAATCTCACTCCGAATACTTACCAGAGGAATCCAGATTTCAGCATCGGTATTGACCACATATACCTTCCATGTCTTGCTCGACTGTAAAGCTGAATAACATTGATTTTCATTATCTCGAACATTTTGAACAAACAATTCTCATAAGTATACAGTTTACAAAAAGATGTCGCTAACATCTATTCATCTAGAAATGCCTTGAAAGTACAAAGCCAATCATTGATTAAGTGACGTCTACTCTTTTTCTCGCCTTCAAATCTTAACTACTATGTCTATTCGAACTCAATTTGATCCTTTCTATCTTCAAATCAAGATGTTCTTATACTTAAATTTCGTAACTTGATTCGAATTATGTTTATTAGTGATTGTTTATTTGATTTTTTATGCTTGGTTTCTAACAGATTATGTTGTTGACTTTTTTCGGAGTTATATATCATTATTCTGTCTTTTACGCCAATGAATATCCTCAAAGATTCTCTATTTTCTTCGTCAAATTCGCGAAAAGCGAAAAGATCTGGTCAAAATCGTTCGAATAGTTATGAATTTCGGCAAGCAAATAATTCATTAACAGATCCACTATTATACACATTCGATAATAATGATATTGAACTCGGTACAATCGATTCCGATGAAGAATCTCAAGCAGCTAATCAACAGATTTTACGCACTCGACATTCTCGGCAAACATATAAACCAGCCGCACACGGTGGTGGATCGATTGTCATTGTCGAAAAACCGATATTACCCAACGAAACCATTCAAGCATTCTCTATTCGATATCGTGTACCCGTATGTCAACTCGACAACTATTTACATAAAAAAGACAGTGTCTTGAATATCATTCTTATTTAGATTTCGCAATTGCGACGTTTAAACAATCTGCAAAGTGACCAAGACTTTTATGCTTTGACACATTGTCGAATACCAGTCCAACGTTTCGGATTACTTCATGATGCATCGTCATCGACGATTGTTGATGTGAACGAACAGTCGTCCATCTCATTACCTGTTACACATCTATCTCAGCAAAATCACCATGCGTTTCTCAGTGCTATGGATCAAGATCTGGCATTAATGCGTACCAAAGTTGAACAGTTACTCGATGCACCATCAACAGCAACAACAACTCCAGCAGCTATCTCCAATGCTTTAACATCCTATTCAACATCAGAGCGAATGCTAAAACCAACAAAAACGGCAACTAGTGAACTGAACTGTGATGGTGCTGATTGTGGTTGTCATCTTTGGCATATTATTCTGATTATCGTATTCATTGCTCTTATACCACTTATTTTCGCTTATTTTTATATCAAATCTGATCATCATCATAAGATATAATTTGATTTCTTTCTCCTCTCTGTTTTTTTTTGTTATTCTGTTGATTATCGCGAAATATAATAATACGAATGAAGAACATCAATTCATCACATCCTATTGATCAATGTGTCGGTTTATCTATACGATTTTTGTAAATACACGAGCGTTTCGCTCGATATCTTTATTAGATGAAAATATTCTCTGGAGTGGGTTCAAATGTAGAAGAATAAGAATCTTCTGGAAAACTACATAGTAGTACGAGGATAATACGTATTAGTTTGGCCATATCCATACCCTGTTACAAAGGTAGGATGCACATCATACGGTTGTCCTAGTATACCATCTCGATTAATATCTATGCCAGTCCATCTTTCCATTCTGCCCATAAATCCTAAATAATAAAAATTTGTAAAAATACTCTAAGGCGAAATTGATCTTCTTACCTTCTCCTCCGATATAACCATCGCCATTAAGATCAAAACCATATCTACGTTCCATACCGTTGATGAAGTTATCTAATTAGAATCAATTCGTAGATATCTTCGAAAACGAGAAACATATTATAAGAAAAAGCTTACTCATTTGTATTGCTTGCTTGTTGAAGGTAAGCGATATACTGAATATTTGTAATAATGTTTTTCGATCAACAATCCCCTTATATAGTATATTTCCAGGCGACCTTTGCGCTATCTCATGATTCGATTTGCTTAATATTGGTCACGGTTGCGTAAATTTTGTTTTCATCGTTTCATTAGGATTTTACCCTGAGTAATTGATCGATTCAAGTAATCAGGCTTTTAGGTATGAGATACAAAGTTATATTTTTATCTCACCTGTCCGTCTACTTCCCTTTTTCATTAAATCGAACTTAAGAAACAAAATATGATCTGTTTACGGGGCAAAGTTCGACACAAGAACACTTGATTTATATGATTGCAACAATTTTACAAAGAATGTCACAGATTTCGTTCGCCATTGTCAAAACATAGAATCTCATTGTTTGCTATACTATGCTTAACATTATCAATTAAAAAATATCTTAACAAGTATTGTGTTTTGTGAAGAGAATCTGATATATTCTCACAAGTGGTGTTCTTGTGCTTTTTTCGTTTCACTTGAATAAGTAGGTGATTCAAAGTTGGTAAAAACATCGATAAAATAGGAAATGGTTAGAGATGCACTTATCAAATTTTGATAACACACGACTAATGAAACAGACATAACTACTGGAGATCGGTTTTCGGCAAGGATATTACCATGCTGTACTTTGTAGAGATTACGATCGTATCATTAATCTGGAGCAAACGAGTATGAGACTGAGAGAGAATTGCATAACAGATGAAGAAAGTCGTTCCATGTTAGTATAGAACTCTTTAGCGAGAACAGCCTTGCCCTTTTCGAAGCGAAGTCAAGTCAAATCAATTGCTGAAGTGACGTCTATTGAGCTTTTTTACACCGAACATGAGACTAAACGTCTCGGAAGTTCTATTTTATAATTGATTTCACATAAAAACGATACATAAACTATCTTTCTATCCATTTTCACCATTTGCGTTTCGACATGACCAAAATCTTCCACTAGCACAAAGATAGCAAATAAACCGTATATCAAAGGTTGTTGAAATAAATTAAATTGATATTTGTTGTGTAAAATTTCCTCCAATTGACAATCGTTTAGTTTAAAGTTATAAGTGTTGACTAGAAAAATACTGAAAATTACTTCCGCTAACAAAATTAATAGCTCGTCGATCACTTTTCTACGTTTATCGGTTGGAACAACGGCTTCATCGCTCAAATTCACTTAATACCATCTGTATGTCAAGTTAGAGTCATATGGCTGTGCTAAAACAAGTTATCACATTGAACTCTTATTAGATTCGAGTGAAAAGCACTTGGTCTCTAAATGGTTTTCGCTCTCCACTGAAATCTTATATAGTTCTGTATTACTCAGGTTTTTTTAGAGACTAATACACAACTCTTCATTTACGAATACCATGCGTCTCTTTCAGCATGGGAAAAGACAGAAAGACACATGTCTTGGCATACGTAACGCTGTAAAGCTCACCGTTTCATGATGAATGTACTTTGGTGGACGAGAAAATCCTAAGGAGAAATATACACGTACATAACAAAACTTGAAGGTAGAAACATGATTACGAATGCTTCGCCGACTTATCTCGATCTTTGGATGAATTTACTTTTTACGGTTTTATAGACGATAGGATTAACTGTAGTATTGCTCATGCTGATTGTCTGCTACTATTGTTTTAGCATGTTGCTGTCGTGCACGCGGATGTGCAACCTATACATTGATAAGTCAGCTGATCTCGATGGTTTTCGCACTGTGTGTCATTGGCTTCGATGCATATTATATCGTCTCTCCATCGACATGCTTTTTTCCATCGAGCGTATGCAACAGTTCGGNTTTCATGTAATTACGATACGATTAACTGTAGTATTGCTCATGCTGATTGTCTGCTACTATTGTTTTAGCATGTTGCTGTCGTGCACGCGGATGTGCAACGTATACATTGATAAGTCAGCTGATCTCGATGGTTTTCGCACTGTGTGTCATTGGCTTCGATGCATATTATATCGTCTCTCCATCGACATGCTTTTTTCCATCGAGCGTATGCAACAGTTCGGCATCGACACGTGGTCTCTTCTATTCTGATTATAATTTTACCTATATCAAAATACCACTAATCAAAGCACAGTTAGCAGTTGGTGTGCTCATGTTTCTCTTGTGTGTCGCGTATGTGATAATCTACATAGTGACCAGCGCACGAGTTCATCGGGCTAAATATCCCAAACTCGTTTATCCACAAATACAAAATCAACTGATGACACCAGGTGCTGTTCTAAACACGGCTTTACCCACTCAGCCAATGCCCACATATCCTACACAGTTCCCTCACTACCCTTCCACGTTACCTGGTTATCCTTTTCCTACGAGTATCTATCCACCACCAGCACTACTGATCAATGGCGAAAATCGCGTTACTGAACTCGCATGTCCAACATGTAAAACAATGATGAACATGACAGCAACGAAACGACCACCTGCATGATCATTCGACTTCTCCACTCAATCATTTGACATCGAACATGTCTCGCTCTTCTCTTAAACATTTTCATCTTTTGTCATTGTATTTATTGATCAAAATTCTTTCAGCTATACAATATTTATACTTAGAAAAACACTTTTTTCTTCTAACAGTTAATAGTAGCCATACAAACTACCTCCATATCCATATGGTCGTGGTGATGGAAACATCGTGGCTCCTCCATAACCACCATACATCGATGGATATCCATAGAACACGTCGGGACGACGACCAATGATATTGTCGCCATTGAAGTCAATATGAGTGGCTCGTTCTAGTCGGCTAGTGAATCCTTCACCACCGATATACCCATCATTATTCAAATCCATACCAACGTTACGTTCAAAACGGTTCACGAGCATATCTAAACGCGAAACGATGAGATCACTCTGAAGATGTTCTCATCAATGTGAGACACTTACTCATTTCGATAGTTGAGTTGATGTAGTAAGTAGAGAGTTGAGTTGAATAGGGTTTCTAGGCGAGATGTGCCTGTATTTATAGTGATGGTCTACTGAGTCGAGTAAGAGAACGAAGGAAATACGTATAGGTGTGACGTCAGACGATGAATGATGACGTCGCTGCTGCAGTGAGTGAGTGAGTAAGCGAATGTCATGGTTGACAACAGGATAATATCGATAATGATGAAAATAGAGATGCGCCATTACCGTCCAAGGTGATGACTCATGATGAAAACATAACTAGCACTGTTCCTGGATGTGACGTCAGCCTTGAACTACATTGACTGACTAGAGAATAATCAACCGATGGTTCTGTTTGAGGAACAAGAGTGATCTCTTAGTCGNTGGAGTTTTATAGTAGTTAGTCGATGAAGAATTGACGTCAAACGATGCCTTGAAATAGTGATGAGCGAATGATGTTATTAGAAAGATAGAATATGTATGCAGGGAGATAGATGAAAAATGTAATTACGCAAGAATGATATAGGTAAGATTGACGTCAAATGACGATATTTGTACGCAGTGAAAACGAAATTTCGATCCAAAAATATATCGGTCATCGTTATCGAAACGAGAAAATCTATTGAAAGCAATCATAACAAACTGAGGACAAAAGCACTTATATTACGGATTGTTGCATAGAAAGCATATGAGAAAATGAAATGATAGTGTTCTTTAAAAATTCCTCAGTCGGCTTCTTTTTGTTAACAAGTCAAATGTAATGGAGCAGTGCAAAGACATGACATTTATGTTTATTTCAAAACAACACAATGTAACATAACTATAAAGGCGAACAAAAATTCCAGATTTACAGTGGGATGAAAATGTTCGAATTTCCTTTTTTATTGTAAGTATTTATGCGATATCTCGAGGGTGATGCCGCTCGTTGAGAACATTTCTTTTCACATCTGTAGCAAATGAATGTACAAAAATAATCAAATATTTCTGTTTCAAGATTACTTAGTACGTACCGAAGAAGAGATCTACTCAGTGTGAGACATATAATTGGATTTGAACAACTATTCAAATTGAATAAAAGGCTAAATATTGTCATTAACCAATCTAAAAACAACACACATCTAAGTCAATAGTTGAAAAAACCTTTTCTTTCTTATACTCATTGTTTTCTGAGTTATAAATTTCTCATGTAAAGTCATTATAATCGATCCGATATAGAATGGCGTTGAACAGAGTATATATGTAACAACAACAATAAACGTTAATTTAATTGTTTTCAATCGTGCCCGTAAAAGAAAATCATTAGCACCATGACGCTGTTGAAACGTTTGTCTATCAATACTATTTGTGCTCGACATTGTCACCACAGTAACCGATGCACGTCGGAAATAATGCACTGCTGGATACACTCCTTTACGTACATCTGGATTCGATACTGTTTTTAACAGTGTCATATCTGGACACTGAAGAGGATATTGAATATGAATACGGCCACCGATGATTTGTTTTGTAGGCAAAGTCAAAAAATTCGACGAATGTTTTACTGCTTCATTTGGACAATACATCAGAAGATTTCTGTTCACTATGATATAAATAGAACTGTAACAAAATATTAAGATGCCAATGGGCAGAATAAACTGCATAAGAATTGTCCACGCGATGTAAATCAATTCCCACGTACGATCGGAAGTGGAAAACCCAGCCACACATGTTTCTGTTTGATACGCTTCATGATAAGCAATTCGAAATATGAATATTTGAGGCGATGCAATAAGCAGACTTAAGCACCAAACGCCAATCATGTGTATCGTTCCGGATCGATTCGACCATGTATAACTGGACAAGGGATGAACGATTGCTTGATAACGATCATAAGCCATAGCAATAAGTCTGCGGAGAAAAAAAGAAACCTTTTTGTCAACGCTCGCACAGCATTTCATATCAGGTAGGTTGGTTAGTACTGAGACACATCACTTACGTATAAACTGAGATGTAGGAAACTGTTAACATAAGAAACGAAACAATTCGACACAGGAAATCGCCCCCAAGGAATGTCGTCGTTGATTTCCAGATGAACATTGGTAGAACGCTGAAAAATGCTACCAAAAGATCAGCAATAGTTAAATGTAGAATAAAGAATGCCATCCGTGTGATATGTCGATGTTTTTTATTTAACATGATAAATAAGACGATAAAATTGCCGATTAACGCCGATACGAACATACTTCCTAGAACAATCTGTTCAACAAGTTGTAATTTGTGATCAAACAGTATTGTTCCATTGGAAATATTCAGCTGAATTGAATTTGTCATTGAGAATCAAATTATCCCTTTTAATAAGAATCAATCTCGTCTACAAAAGAACCTGATTTTCAACAAAGTTTATACTGAATTAACGTTTTTCATCTCGCTAATATATATACACTCAGTGTTTGCTCGATTTTGCTTCTATACATTCGAGCGTAAAATGACGGCGAATCAGTTGAGAACAAACAAAGTTAAACCACTGTATTCAGTTGTCATGCAACATTATTATGAGTCTTCCCTTAGGGATAAACGTATTCGATTTTGAAAAAAAGAAAGTTCACAACGAACTAGACACTACCTAGATATTTCCACACACACGGAATAAAAATATACGCTCGAGTCAAATGCTCCTAGATTGATCCATATAGTTGACAGTCAGTGTCGTGTCACTTTCGACAAAAAAGGGATGTTCTGAACTTCCAAGCGCAAAACAAGTGTGTAGGTTTATGAAAGTGCACTCACGCAACAGGTATTTTGAAAGGAATTCAAGTTCTATTTTGTATTATCTGTTGTCTAACATGCAATCGAACAAGTTTTCAGATAACTAAACGCTATATTTGCTGCTTTTACCCGACAAACTTTCTCACGTTCAGAAACATCTCTATTAATACCTTTATTCCCGTCGGAGAATCTAAACAAAAGTAGTTAATGTCACTCAATAACTGCAAGAGCTCCGAATAAAAGAAGACTTCTGTAAAAGAGAACCTCGAATGTCGGAAATAATTCAACCAAACATTTGCTACATTGACTAAATGATGAGGTAGAAGATGCAACGTTTTATAATCTCTTGCTGCAACATTAAATGAGATAAAAGCGAATACTTAGAACTTTGGTCACATCAACAAAAGAAAATACTTGTAAATAAGGTTTTACTCCGAGGAAAAAAAAAACACGAACGTATAGCGAAGAGAAATTTCCTTCGAGTAGACACACTTAAGCATTTCAAACTTATGATAAGTTGAATTCATTTATTCGTCGAGATAGCTCCTTTTAATGACAATGAAGAACAGTTTTAAACCATGATTATCCACTAAACGTTCTTCTCGAGTTCATTTATGCTATGATGAATCTTATCCTAATCGAGTAATTATCCTTACACAATTATCCTTACACACACGCGTGGTCGTATGCAGAACCTATTACAAAAAGTGGCGATGACGATGACAACGTACTAACGTAAATGACTGAGCATGAAACTCGGTTGACTTTATGCTTTTGGATTTGACTAAAGGCTTTGACGAAATATATTAATTATTTCTGTATCACGCGCACAATTATCGTCGAAGCGTCAGCTGGAATGTGAAATAAAAATCGATGTCTATACTCAGTGTCACCTCATGATAACGATGTCTTTCTCACATATCTCTCGTAAAAAAATTTAGGACATGGTATTTTCTAAGATTCTATTTTACTGTAATCTAAAAGGAAGCAGTTAAAACAAGTGCAAGGCGAGATTTATTTCTAAAAAAGCACCAGACACTGTCTACAAGAAATGCTTCATCGGTTAAATATTTCGAAGCATGTTTGATAATTGAGGAGAATTCAAGACATGTTCGCGCTGTCGGTTCAATCTTGCGTCCATATCGGCGAAAATGTCGTTCGGAGCACGTAGGTCAAAGAATGTTCCTCCGGATGACTCGAGGGCCACTTCAAGTGGAATGGCTCCGCCACTAACAGTTACAATTTGTGTGGGGTGTTGAGCAGTCCCATCCGGATTAGTTTGCTGTGGGGTGATGGAGTTAATAGCTTCCATTGCATTGCTAAAGCCGAAGAAGTCATCGCGACGAGCAATATCAAATGATGGCGGAAAATTAGCGAGTTGTGGATCTGCGTAAGGAACAGTCGACATTGTTTTTGTATGTGAAATGAAAGTATATTCGAAATGAGATAGATGGATGTATTTTTGACTATGCTTGAGTGATTCGTTATGTTTATAGAAAGAAAAACAATGGATGATTATGTTGTTTACTTGACCATGATGAGTCAAAATCTTGAAGTCGCTCGCTGCATCGCGAACATTCGATAATGTATGATGATATTTCGTAAAAAGTAATTATTTTAGGAAAACGGAGATGATACTGCGGGAATTATTTTGTACGATAAATGAATATGTTTATTTGACATGTTCTGTCGAAAATGAGAAAGAAAACAATCACATATTGTCCCATCCATTCGGATTTTGCATATTCGCATGTCGTCGTTTGAATTCATTCTTGAAGTCAATACCCAAGTCATCGAGATCTTTCTCATCACGAATGACACCCTGAAAATAGAAGAGAGAATAACGATCAGACTGACACAGGGAATAAGCAGGTTTTTACCTTTGGTAAGTAGCCCAACAAACGATGAGCATGTTCACGAAGTAATTTAATACGTTCTTCTTCAATGATCTGTTTACGAAGTTGAGAAATACGTTCGGCTTCAGCACGTTCATCGACTTCACGTTGCTAGAGAAGATGACGAATAGATTCTGAGAGTAATCTTTCGAAAATACAAACTTTATCAACGGCCATTTGACGCCGACGTTCTTCGAGAAGAGCATCGACTGCTCGTTTGTGTTCAATTTGTTTCATACGACGTTTCTGACCATTCATTTGTTCGATACGGTCATCTTCAGCAAATTTCGCCATTAACTAAGAAAATATCAATGATCGATTAGAACTTAATCATTCTTGTTCAATTTTACTTGTTGTCGGAATCGTTCTTCTTCTTGTTTGACTTCAATATCACGTACACGTTTGAATTCCAGTTGTTCGTCTCGTTCACGTTGTAGTTCTAATCGTTGTTTTATACGTAGTTCCATTTCTTCACGTTCACGTTTTCGTATGGCCTGTTCCTGTTCTTCTAAGTATAATTCTTGTCGAACTAGTTCTTGTTCTTCGCGATCTTCGCGATCACGTTTGATTTGTTCAGCTAGTGCTCGCTGAACTTTATCTAAAGCTTCTTCACGTGCACGTTTCTCAGCTTTGGCAACTTCTTGTCGTTGTTCTTGAGTTCGAGCATATTCTCTTATACGACGATTCTCTTCTTCCATACGTTGACGTTCCATTATCTTCCATTCTTCACGTTTACGTTGGAATTCAGTAATAAATTCCCGTGTAGCACGTTGACGTTCGAATTTACGTTCCATTTCTCTGCAAGATAAAAAAAAACAACCATGCGAAGACAACGACTGGAAAGCAACTTCGACCTACCGTTGATCTTCTTCATAGATCTTGCGAACAATTTCATCAATGGCCAGTTTTTCACGAAGAAATTCTTCATACGCTCGTTGCTTGCCTAATTCGCGTTCTTCGAGTTGCCGTTGAAGATCTTGTTTATAGCGAACCATTTCTTGTTGTCGAACAATTTCTTGCTGACGACGATCTGCTTCAGCTTTGTCAGTTTCCGTACGCATACGACGAGCAATTTCCGCATCTTCCAAATAGGAGTCGAATTTCAGGGCTTCTTTTTCGGCCATTTGACCAATACGTTCTTTTTGAACATACGCAGCACGTAGCTTGGATTCTAAATCTCGTAATTCATAACTCGTCTCACTAAATCATCAGTATTTATGAATATGGAGAGAATAAAAATCATCTTTTCATACCGAATTTGCTGTCGCATTTTTTCATCGCGTGTTTTCTCATGTTTGATTCGTTCAAGTTCCGCAGCTAATCGTTCTTCTTGGCTTCGCGCTTCGGTAGCGAGTTGTTTTTCGCACTGTGCTTTGATAATTGCTTGTTCCATAGCCCGATCACGATCCGCACGTGCTTGTTCGCGTATCAAACGTTTGTTTGCTGCTTTCGCTTCAAATTCTTGCATTTCGGTATCGATTCGAGCTTGATTCAATTGTCGCTGTTGAACCGTTCGTTGCGCTTCTTCTTCACGACGAGCGTATTGATTGGCATACCAGTTATTGGCATTGTTGGAACCACCTCCTTGTTGTTTTTGTAATTGACGAGTTAAAGCCTAGAGGAAGTTTAATCGATAAAAATACTTCAGGCAAAAAGGAAAATTACCATTGTTCTGGAAATCAACTAATTTACTCAAAGTAACCGAGATATTAGTTTTGCATTCGCTATGTCTTTTGTTTCACTCGACAACTTCAACGAGAAAGAAACGTTTTCTCCATTTCTAAAGATACTTCTTTGACAACCACCTCGGTTTACATTTGTCACTCAACAACAATATATTCAATAATACAGATGAATTTTAAAAAATAATTCTAATTACAACAGATTTTTCGATTGAGTTTTCATCTTGAGAAGGATGATTTGTTCATAGATGTCAGTAGATGCTCAATGCAATCATCACAAGTCATTTCTTCGAACTATATAATAAGAAACAAGTAAAGCAAACGCTGTCGAGTCATACGAAGCATTTTAGTCTTTTTAAGTTTCTACCTGTATCAACTATGGAGACTATATGAATAGTTTCGTTCCTTTAGTCAGTATTTTTTCTGGAGAATTCGTTTAATGATTGCCTAGTTTATATGAATCTTGCTGTTTCATCAACGAGTGCATTCAAAAACACAGTAACAAACGAAGTGACAAAAAAAAAAAAGAATTCACCGACAAAAATTGTCATTCACTCGATGTTTTTTTTTTGTAACGCATTCATTCTTTTGATTTATTTGTTGACTGCTTTCTTAGCTTGAACCATTTTAGCTAATTCTTTGTAGCGTTCTAAGCATTCCTTTTTCGTTCTACTTGGTAAACATTCTGATATTTGATCCCATCGCGAGGATCCTAATGCTGCTGGGTATGTTCGTAATGCTTGTTCAAAAATGCGCTGTTCATCGACTGTCCATGCAACTGTCGTGTCCGGGTCGCGTTCAGTGACAGTGAGCTGACTTAATTTAACTTGATTTTCCAGCATAGTTGATTGTTTATGTGAATTCAACGCAATGTGATCTAACGACGCTGTTGTTTCTTCGACTTCTTTCTTTCCACTGGCAATATCTTTAGCTTTTTGCATAATATCTTGTACAGTACGGCTGGGGTTGCCGCCGCAACGTTTGAGATACTCTTGAACAACTAACCATCGATTTTGGACACCAGCGGGGTAGACACGAAGCGCTTTGACAAGAATTTCAATTTCCTCGGGCGTCCATTTGATCGCTGATGATGAGTTTGAAGATGACGCTGTTGAGGATGATGAGGATGGTTGAGACAATTCTAGACGGGATTGTTGCATTTGTTCATCCATTCTCTTAACTTCGACAAGAACAATTGCACGTTTGTCTGCATTTTCTTCTTGTAATTTCTCGTTCAACGCTTTCAAATCGTCGTACGGTAAGTACTCAACCAAAGTTTCGATCTGTTCGACTTGTTTTAAATTGGGCGGTGAACCTGATTCGTTGAAATAATTCGCTTCTTTGCACAAGTCACGCAGTTGTTTTTTTTCTTTTCTACAAATGATTTTCAAAAAGTAAAAAGTTTTGTAGCGACGATAGATGTAAATTACTTCATTAACTTCTTCTGTGCTTCTTTTTCCCGTTTAGCTTCGTCTTGTTTTCGTTTCGCTTCTTCTTCCACTCGCTGTTTTTCATCTGCAATACGTTTTGCTTCGTCCAGTTCTTTTTGCTTTTGGTCTTGTCGTCGTTTATCAATTTCTTGCTTGCGACGTTGCTTCTCATCGTCTTTTCGTTGTTGTTCTTCTTTCTTCTGACGTTTTATTCGTGGATCGAGTGCATAAGCACGATCGACCAAATTACGGATGCGTGTCATTTCTGTTTTCTTTCGTTTTTGTCTCTCTGCACGATTCATTTTTTCAATGTAACGCCGTTCATCACGATCCTGACCTTGAGATTTATCTTCCTCGTCTATGTTAAAGGAAAAACTAGAAGTGGGAAAGGAGTTCTTCTTGAAATGACTCACCTAAATAAGAATATTCACGCCATGATTCGAAATCGTACCAGAATCGATAGAATTTGTTCACTTGTTCAAACGATGTTTCGTCATTTCCTAGCAAAGGTACATGTTGATGTACGGACCAACGTGCATTGCGCTCGAATACAGGCCCAAAGGTCTGATAGAAACCATCCGCTGTCGTTGGATTTGGTATCGCATCATCAAATTTTGGATCAACACTATCGTAAGATCGTCGTAGTGCTGGATTTGATAGAAGTTCAAAAGCATGAGTGATCAGAGAGAATCGTTCACTTTCAATTCGCTTAGATTTGTCCGGATGGTAGCGTAAAATCATTTGTTTATGTGCGTTACGAACTTGTTTGTGTGTTGCTTTGTAACGTAACTTTCCGAGACCTAAGACTTTGTAATGATCTTGATCTTTCCATTCAGTGAGATTGAGTTTTCGTAAATAGGATTCATGTTTGTCCCAATCGAGATCTAACTGATCATTTTCTTTTTCATCATCGTTATTGTCATCCTCCGCATCACTGTCACTGATTTCACCTTTTGCGTCATCTGTCGCGATCATATGTGAACGAAAATAACGAACACCAACACGTTCGTACTGCTGAGCATCCTACAAGATATTCACACCGTAGTCAGACGGTTAATTTAACTCATGGATTCGATACATACTGTCGATAGTTGAACTTTAGCATATTTGCTTTCAATATAACACTAAACAGACGATTATTTCATTCAAATATTACAAATGAGAAACGTTACTTGTCTGGCTGCACCGAGCGCAATAACTTCATCACCATTGATTGATGAAAGCATATCAGCATTCGGTAATTTACTCTGTATAGCATCACGTAGCTTAGGTACTTTGGTACCACCACCACACAGTACGATCTAAACGAATGAGATATTTTTTGACAACGACAACAACAACAACAACGTCTAATCATACCAATTTGATATCATCTGCCTGCAATTGTGCTTTGTTAAGAATATTATCAACAGATTTTAAACATTCATTGATTAGAGTATTTGCTGCACCTTCAAAACGAAGTCTAATCGAAAACATGTATGATTACATAAGAAAAATCCATTGTATCCAACCTGCTAACATTGGAATCTAAATCGATACCATCATGTAGCGCGTCGATCGAACATTGAGTGCTAGCTGTAGTTGATAAGATATGCTTAGCTTGTTCCGCACAAGCACGAAGTTTCAATAACGATCTCGGTGCAGTCCTTGGATCATTCTTCGTTTTTCTAAAATCATCAGAGAGAATTTTGAAAGAATGGTAGAAGAAAGTTTACTTTTGAAATTCGTCCGCTATAATATCTATAACTAAGTCTGTAAAAGCATCACCACTGTTCTCAACTCCATTGGCAGTCGCAATCGTTTTGAAGCAGCCGCCAACTGTTCGAACAATTGAACACTCATACGTTGAACCACCGAGTCGATAAACCAATACGTTGCTAAATCGAAAAAGGTTGTTTTTCTTCTGAATGTATTTAATGGATTTCAAATTCAAACCTTTCAGCATGGCCACCATCTTTATCTAATTCATAAGCTAAACAAGCTGAACATGCATCCGGAACAATGGAATGAAGTTCAATGCCACTTTTCTTCATACAAGCTCTACAATAAATGGTAGGATGCCAATAGAAATTTCTGAGAAATCTACTTCTTTCGTACCGAATTAGATCTTGTTTACCGGTTTCGATCATTTTGTAAGATACTGAGAGTACAGCTTGAATTTCACGTGCACCAGTCACAGATAGAACAAGTTCTAAAAGAATCGTGTTTCAATGAGATAGATATATGCGTCCCTTTTCATTGGACTTACGTCGAACATAAGTCAGTAAATGGATTAGAACAGTTTCGAGAGGAATCGATTTCGCTTTGCCATCGATCATCACAGAGAATTCTATCCGATCGTCTTTTTCCATTATCTAAATAAAGACACATCGTGTCATCTGTTTAAGTAGGGTCTGGAAAATCTTTACAGCAACCGGCGATCTTTGTTTATAATACTTGTTGAATGCATCAGCACCGTCGTGTTTCAGTAGAAAATGCGGTGACCAAACGATAGTGTTTTGTTGGTTACGAACAAAACCTTGTTTTGCCGGAAGCCCTATGGACTACAAAGAAGAAAAATTCACATTTGACAACGCAGATATCTCATTTCATACGATATCATTTCCTTCACCGAATGTAATAAACGTCGGAGTTACACGATCACCTAATTCATTGACAATTGTTTCACTTCGTCCATCCTAGATGAATTCCACGTCGAATACATGAGAGAAAACAATATAATAAATATTACTTTGAAATATGCGACAACAATGTTGCTCGCACCTAGCCGTATACCAACAAGCGCTGAAGTCATTATTCAATGCAAGGTATTTCGTAAGAATGAATGGAAAATGCAGAAAATGAATATTCTTTGGAAGTCAATGTGTCCAGCAATCAAATACAAGGAATAGATGGCGCTTATTGATAAAACTAATTCATGTAGTAGATACGAAATTGGATCGAGTTTAGTTTTTAAGATAATGTAATTAGACATAGGAGCTTTGGGTGAAGGAAGAACTTTGATAACGTGTTAATTGTAGCGAAAAACGTCTTGCCATAATATTAAAGTTATTCTCGAGTGTTTTCTGTTATGAATTATCTACTCCGTTAAGATTATGTCAAGTCTCCTTATTTTTTTGATAGGAATTGTCCCTGGCAGCAGGAACTACTTTCGTTTATACTACTCAAGGGGGAAACTTCGGAAATTTCGCCATCTCCTTGTTCTTGCGAAACCAAACACTTGCACCATTTTCTGTTTTTGATTAATTAATAGCTACATTTGAGATCTCATTCGATCTAACCATCTCGTTTGACGTCATTATACTTTTTTGTATCTACATGACAGGACATCGAGATTCAAATCAACAAGGCAAGCTGTGTTTTTTTTCACTTAATTATATCATCATTAAACTAATGAATGTAACAAAACTACGTTAGGATATGCCATATCTATACTAGCATCCATCCTTTGTTAAATACAGCTTTCGATCACGTACGATTCAGTGGCGAAGTGTGGAAGACACACGTAATATAACATGCTGTTATGGTGAAGCTCAGGAATTGTCTTTTCATCTGATTAAGATCTTCTGTATTGTTTCATTTAAGGAAATTGTGTAGTTCTGAACGGTTTTGTAACGCGATCAACTTCGCGTACCCTTTAAATGAGCGACCCCTTTCGATGTTTTGGATTATTGAAATGTCAGACACAAATTCAATTTCAAATAGAAAAAAAGACGAAAACTTTTCAAATTAATTGCCCCGGTACATTCGGTCATGTTTTGTTACGGATTAAAAAAATTGTAGCAGATGGCTGCATGAATCATATTCTTTAAAATTAAGACGAAGGAAAGAAAAGAGCGTCTTCTATGAAAATTTAATCAATGATCGATCGATAGACAAAAAAGGGACGGCGTGAATAAAAAAAAACGTCGAAAGAACGATCAATAATCTTTACACGGCATGTTTCTGAGCGCACCGATCGACTTTTTTCATTTAGATAGGTGCATCGAAATCAAGTATGCGTAGAAACTATGATCATGCTGATCGATAAGGTTTGCTTTGCTTTGTTTTATTTTACCCGGATTTTCCTCGAGAAAAACGAAAATTTTCTTATTAAATTATTAACGTTATCTCTCTTGTGTAATCATTCATACAGAGGCAAGTGTAGTCAAGCAAGTGAACTTTATTATAGATAGTTCTATGTGGGTTTGAACGGGTGTTTATTATCACCATATCTTAAGGCGATTATCTCACTTACTTACGCATACTATTCAGGTCTCATGAATACATTTATATATATAGAAGAAAACGGAGCGAGGGAGAGGGAGAGAAAGAAAACCAAACGCGTAGATAACAGAACAGAAAAGAAAGAGAAGTGCTGACAAACACTGTCTCATTGCAATATATAGATATAAAAACGTCTTAAGACAGAATATAATTAACATTTACGTTTCAGTAAGTACAGGATATATTTTTTTTCTTTGGAGTTTTCTATCAATTTGAGGATAAGTGAAGGAATAGTTGAAGATTGTCGATGCGGTGAGAGGAAGTTATGTCGGCAATTAGCTACAGCTGTGCTATCGAATGATATACCCATGTCGATAAGAAGTACATAGTTAGGGTAAATAGAAGATTGCAAAAAGAGAACAATTAACAATGAAGGAAAGATTTTGTGATTGGCGTCTATTGAAAATTTTCCTCAGTTGTTTCTCTAATCATCAGGAATGATTTGAATATGAAAAACAAAAAGAGAAATCATTATAGGTAGTGCCGGATGTCATTGACATGAGATGCCGGCGGAAAAAGAAAAAGAAAGAGTAAGACTTTTGCAAAAAATCTCTTAGAAATCAATCTTCTGAATAATAGTAATAGGCACTTGCAATAAATGATTGAACTTGAGATCTAACTTGTTCTTTATTCGCACTCTCGCTTTCTTTCTTCGATTGTTCAATGATATTTCTTGTATGGCGCATCACTTGACCGAATGATTGAGCGGAAGATTTCTGTTAAAATCTCGAAATCATTAGGAGAAAAGGAGAAAAACGTCTTCTATCGACATCTTGATTACTTTATTCGATCAACTTGTAGACTAGTTTGCATGAGAGAATGCATTAACATGTACGTCCTCGAAGTTGAATCACTATTCCGAAACTAATCTGATTTGATAAAATAACAAAACAACAGGATTTGACAAGAACGACTTGTACTCATCACTCGACGATGAAATTTCAATCAGGTATCTTGATTTCATCGAAATATCCGAACAGTTATGTCAATCTGATTAGGAATAATATGTTTGTCTAATACTGAGTTGAAAGAGAAATCGTAAATGCAAAGAAAATCTGCGTCTCACCAAGTTCAGCTGCGAAAGGAAGACAATGTTTTCAATCAAGAAAATGCGTAGAAAGATGACATATATCTATATGTAAGAAAAAGATGTCTGAAGTATTCTTTCTGACGAGTCTGATTAAGATTTAGAAGCATCATTCTTCATGTGTGAATTTTCTTGCTGTCGCTTCGTCCTATGCATGCATTGATTGCTTCAGGCAAAACACAATTCCTACGTCATCTTCCACGACGATTCTCTTGAGATTTGTATCAAACTTAAGGAACAAAAATCAGATACACATCTTTATCGTTACGTTACTTGTTTCCTTTTTTCATGCTACCATATGATGGAGTCAAAATGACTGAATAAGTAATCATCCATCTCATGTTTGCTAGCTAGGGGTTTCCTTTTCTTTTTTCATTCGAGTTGACGAGTAACCTTGTTTTGCTGTCGTGTGTTCTTTTCTTCTTCATCTCCTTGGTCCTTTTTGTTATATCCTCCGATGTTCATCAGCTATTCAAATGTTATTAAGAACTAACGCAATAGAAATGACGGTTAAAACGGCAACCAATTGCTTTCCAACATGAGGGAAAAAAAGAGAAACGAACGATCAGATTAAGAGAAAAAGCAACATGAACAACAGCGATACTTTGTAGTGTCATCATTACTCTTTCATTTATTAATATTAAATCTTCTCTCACTTTTTTCCCGTGTAACACTTCCATTCAGGTAGATCAAACGATAAAAACAAAGGATCAAACGAATTTGTTCGATTTATTTATTATATTGTGTCTATTTTTGCAGGCAATGACAACATCAATAGATAATAAAGACTGCGAACAAGAGCAGCAGATGTCAAATCCGTCAGATCGATTACCTTATCATGTCTCATTTAATGATGATCAAAAACAGCAACGTCACAATAGTGTTAATCCTGACGAACCATTGCCGTCATCCTCGAGACACGGTGAGTTTCAAGCACTTTTATCAATAAGCATTTCTCATGTATTTATTTCATGAGCAGAAGATAATGGTTTCTGTTTCGGTTCTAGGTTCACTATCATCGGTGGAAAAAAGTGGTCGCTTTCTTGTAGTTAAACCAGCTGCTGATGTACCGGACATCGATGAGCATGGTATGAGCATGAACAGTGTTAGATGCAATCAAGCATTGTGCGAGAATTTAGATACGAGTGAAAATTCAAATGATCATGGCGAAAATGAACGAACGCCATTGCAGGCGAAAGGCGATATTTCTGTAGATTTCAATGAAAGTATTTTCGAAGTATGAAAACGAATAAACTTTTCGAGTGTTTATTATGATTTATACATAGGAACATGACCATCGACCGAGAACAGTACTTGATCAGTTGTACAATTATACAGGTGGGATTGTTCCAAATGCAGCTGAAGCCGAAAAACAACCAGCTGCTGTGCAGCAGGTTAGTTGGAATTCGTTTTGAAGGAGAAGGGCAAGTCATTGCGTGTATGATGTAGAGTTCAGCAAATCTTGGTACGATTTTCGGTGTTTACCTTCCATGTGTGCAGAACATCTTCGGTATGATCTCATTTGTTCGGCGAGTGAGAAGATACTATTCGTTTATTTTCAAGGTGTCATTGTCTTCATTCGTCTTTTCTGGTTAATTGGCATTGCTGGTGTCTTACAAACGCTGTTAATTGTTATTATTTGCAGCTTATGCGTATGAATATGGTTTGCCAAGATTTGCTTATCTGATTTGATTTCGATTTAGACTCTTTTAACTGCGATCTCAATGGCAGCTATTGCAACGAACGGAATAGTACCGGCGGGTGGAGCTTATTTCATGATCTCCCGTTCACTCGGACCGGAATTCGGTGGCGCTGTCGGTATCTTATTCTATCTTGGTAATACATTTGCTGCATCGATGTACATTGTCGGCGCAGTCGAAATCGTAGTCGTATGTCGTTTACCAAAAAGGAAAAGGTTCCATTTATCTCTATTTCGTAGAAATACATGTGTCCAGAAAAATGTCGACTTTTCGGCGATGACGTGGAAATTCCCTTTGTAGCATTCAATCATTACCGTATCTACGGCACCATTCTACTATTGATTATTGGAGCATGTGTTTTGATTGGAATTAAATTTGTGACGAAAATTGCACCAATATCTTTATGTGCAGTTCTTCTCTCAATTTTAGCCATCTATATCGGTGTCGTCAAAAGTTCATTTAGTCCACCTGATCTACAGTAAGTCTGCCTTTCATGCTAGAGTGAAATCGTTTACATTAGAATAATTGAATTATTTTGAAGAGGGAAATTCTTCAGCAATGAAATATGTCAGCATTGATCTTAATCTGCGTTCGACTGTGTTTTCTTAGTTCTCGGAGGAATGCATAAAACACTCCGAACTTCATCTTTCTTTTTATTGCTTAATTAAAACGCTTCAAAGAAAAAAAAATATTTCTTTGCATCGGCTGAAAGGAATTTGAGATCATTTATGTATGTTCTTAACAACGAGTATGAAATAAAAGCCGATTAGAATGCGTGAAGAAATAGATTCATTCATGTAATTGATTTCTATTTTTATAGTAAATTGAGAATAACATTACATGTTAATTTGAGGAAGTCCTCAAGGCCGAATAATTTGGACTCATGTCTGGCATGATTTCCTTTGGAATCTTAGAAGAACACTTTCGAAATGAATCCATATTTCGAGATGTTTTTTATCTTGTACTTAGGATTTGTCTCGTGGGATCGAATCCGTCACATTTAATTAAATCAAATGTACTCTACAATGATATTAAACGCTATTGTCATCCTGATAAATGGTGTTCCAGGAACAACGAAACGATTCTCTGTCCACTTTATTCAGCAATATGTAATAAATCTACGAATACATTTTGTTCTTTCGAACGTATCACGGAATCAGTTCAAGCTGTGCCTGCAGTTCCTGGTCTGAAAGATTGGCAATTATCAGGTTACATTTGACATATGCGGAAAGATGATAAAATGCCTGGATATTTGTTGTAGAAAATCTCTTTTCACATTTTCGTCGGGAAGGTGAAATCGAACGAGATATCAAAGGTGATTCGTCCTATGAAGTTGTGGCACAAGAAGTAACGACATTCCTAATTTTGGTGGGAATTTACTTTCCATCCGTAACTGGTAATAAACGATCTAGATTGTTCAATGGCATCATTGACATAAATCATTTGTCGTACAGGTATTATGGCTGGCTCAAATCGTAGTGGAGATTTACGTGATCCTAGTCGGAGTATTCCACGTGGTACAATTGCTGCCATTATAACAACATCAATCATATGTATAAGACCAATTTGAAAAGATTGCAACAAGTTATATTGAATGCTTGTAGATTTATCCAACGTAATCTTCTTGGCAGCTTGTACACATAGTACATTATTACGAGATAAATTTGGGGATAGTATTAATAAACAGTTAGTTGTCGCGGTACTGGCTTGGCCGAATAAGTGGGTGATTATGATCGGTGCATTCTGTTCGACTGTTGGAGCCGGCTTACAGACTTTAACAGGTAATGAAAGATGAAGAATAAATCTAATTGGATTGATTGAATTTTTCAAGGAGCACCGCGTCTTTTACAAGCTGTAGCTAGAGATGATCTAATACCAATTCTTGGCCCATTAGCCAAGTCTTACCGTGGTGAACCAGTACCCGCTCTATTTCTGACATTATTAATTTGTGAATGTGGAATTCTCATTGCTGATGTCGACAAGTTAACAGCACTTTTATCGATGTAAAGTGGCTGCGCAGCTCGAAAAAAAGTTGATATTAACGTTTGTTACGTTTTCTAGGTTCTTTTTATTATGTTATGGATTTGTCAACTTAGCATGCGCCTTACAAACCGTTCTGAAAGCGCCAAGTTGGCGACCACGCTTTCGCTATTATCACTGGTAAGAAAACGACCATTGATTGTTTTCGTGAACAATGCTTTCATTTTAGGAGTTTGTCATTCGCTGGTGTTTGTCTTTGTATCGCAATAATGTTTATCGCTTCGTGGTATTTCGCTCTAGTAGCAATGCTTATTGCTATAGTCATCTATAAATTCATTGAATACAAAGGGTAGAAAGGAATTGATTTGGTTTTAGTGGCTCAATGTTGTGTTTTGTTTTTAAATTTAAATAGAGCAGAAAAGGAATGGGGCGATGGAATTCGTGGTTTATCAATGTCGGCAGCTCGTTACGCTTTATTTCGAGTTGATGAAGCTCAACCACATACAAAAAATTGGCGACCACAATTATTAGCATTTATTAATGCTCACAAAGCTGATGATGATGAAGCATATATCATTCGTCACCCAAAAGTTCTCAATTTTCTATATCAACTCAAAGCTGGTATATAGTTTCAAAGGAAAATTCAAGAAGATGAAGTGTCGATTTTTTCCAGGACGAGGTTTCGTTGTTGCTGCAAGTATTCTGGAAGGTGATTATCTCGACAAACACCAATACATCGATCCGGTTCGTTCCGTAAGTATTCTGTCGAATAAATCGTTAGCAATGTTTGTTTTAATGCATGTTTAGTTATTGAAAGCAAGCTTAGCTCAAGCAAAGGTTCAAGGCTTTGTGGAAGTTCTGGCTGCGAAAGACGCTGAGGACGGTATTAGTGCATTGTATGTACACGAAATTGAAGATGTGACTTCTACATTGTGTAACATTTCTATTTTAGAATACAAACAGAAGGCTTAGGTGGTTTAAGACCTAATACGATCGTTCTATGTTGGCCAATACATTGGAAAAAAGATTTTGAAAGTTATACAGCTGATGCTTTTATACGTAAATCTAAGGAAGCTGGTTTTTGTTCTCTATTTACATCTTGCTTTTCATTCAGGAACAATTGCTATTGCCGAAGCACGTCAATGTGCTGTTATAGTTCCAAAAAATATTGACAATTTTCCCGACCACAAACAGATTCAAGAGGGCACTATCGATATCTGGTGGATCATTCATGATGGCGGCCTTCTATTTCTCATTGCATTCTTACTGAAACGTAATAAAGTCTGGGCACGTTGTCGAATTCGTTTGTTTACTGTTGCACAACTCGAAGACAATTCCGTTGAAATGAAAAAAGATTTAGAACAATATATGTATCAATTACGTATCGAAGCAGAAGTCAACGTTGTAGAAATGGTTCGATTTGACCATCATTGTTTTGTTTGTTCAACATTCAAGGCTGTTTGGTTTTCTAGGAAGATCAGGAAATATCTGCATATGCTTATGAAAGAACCTTAAAACTAGCGGAACGTGTCAAACTGCTAAAAGGTTTGAAATTACCTGACAAAGAATTACAACTTCAAGTAAGTCATTCTCCTTTCAGTGTTCTTCGTTGTTTGCTAAAGAAATCTTTTACAAAAATATCAATATTCTATTTATACTAGGCAAAAGGCTTTGAACGTCGTGCAAGCAAGGTGACTATATTCTTATTGTAGTGTCCATCACTTGATTCATGACTTTTTGTTCGTCTCTAATCTTTGCATGTGTCTTCTAATTCACTGAATATCGTTCTTGTTGAGCGTATTGACCACAGTACTGTTTTATCATTTAGCCTCAAATCTTCATGGAATCAATTGTGAATAGTCAACAACGACTGACAGCTCCCGAAGAATCCAATGATCAGTATCAATATACATTCACACCGAATCAGCTCGAAAACTTGAAAAATTCAATGTAAGAAAGACAATGCGCGTGTGCTCGTTTTATACTTGTACTCTTGTGTAGAACTGCCTCGTCGATGCGTAAAATGCATTCAGCTGTTCGTCTAAATCAACAAATTCGAGAGCGTTCAAGCGATGCGAAGCTTGTTCTTATCAATCTTCCATCTCCACCGGCGAAACATTCAAGTTTAGCTGCATATTCTTATATGGAGTATGTCGATGCACTGACCGAAGGTCTTGATAGATTAATCTTAATGCGTGGCAGTGGACGTGAGGTGATAACAATATTTTCTTAATTCTTACCTAGTATTTCTTTTTTGTTCTCAATCATTTCATCGGTGTACTGAATCTTACGAGTTTTTTTTTCTCACTCTTTCTCTCTCGTTTCAATTTCTTCTTATCTGATCTTGTAGTGATTGGTAACTTAAATCCCGTTCAGTGTGTGTATGCAAGTAATAAAACAAATCACTTCATTTAATACAAATTCGATGTCTGTGCTCTTTTCCGATGTACGTCAATCGATCAATTCAAAGTTGACAGGAAACTATCGACCATAAAACATCATTAATAAGCAATAGAAGCAATTATTTGGTTTAATATCTGAGCACGATTGATCGTGAAAGTATCGAGAATTCAAAAACATTATTGAAATGTTTGTGGTTGAAAACAACGAGACGAAAGGATTGAAATCAAAGATAGATACGAAAACCTTATTTCAAGTATTACTATTTACCTTAGTGAAAAAATGTTAAAGGTTGTCCAAAACAATAGTTTGAGTAGTTCCTTTCAACTATGAAGATTTTGACTTCGGTGTTCATCTCAATTTAGTTCGCTTATGATTGCATTTTTGTACGTCTTTTGGAATATATCATCAACGTAGTATACGTAAAGTTAATTAAGACACAAATGCATTGATTACTGTTTTATTTGATTGAAATTAATTCACAAGTAGAGCTCATCCTACAGATTCGTTAATCTTTTTTCTGAAAGAAAATTGAAACTGCCTTTCATGAGAAGAAGCAAAGTTATGTTCGATTTCTCGTTATGTTCAAGTTCTTTTACTTTTTTTGAGAACTAAAGAGTCAATTAACATGCTTTTTATAACTTTTCAATGAATTGATATGAGTCTAATTGGTAATATGATGAAAATAGGATAAACTACACTTTAAAAATGTGTACAAATAGCATTCAAATCGATAACAGAGGGTATACTACTTGTAGTTGGACTTGATCTGATATTACAAGGAAATGTATACACGGATCAGCATTCGTTGTTGCTAAGACATTAATTCAAGAAACGAAATGATCCATTCTGATATTGTTTCTTCGCTTACCTCATATATTCTAAACTCTTGTTATTGTGTGGCAAGGAAAGAGGTGCAACGAGTGAAAAGCGCGCTTTTATATATAATTATGGACACTAACGTAATGTCTGGTGTGATAGCACTCTTTTGTCTACGAGTAAGACGATGAGATTCGAACAATAAACCTGTAAAGAAGTATTCTGAGATGAACGCATGTGTTATCTGACAACTAAACATGTAATACTGAATGATGAAGCAAAATTTTTCAGTGATTTTCTACCAAAATCAAAGCAGTGAAGAATTTTAAGAAAATTTCGTTTATATGATATTTATGCTTGAGAAAAGTTAATAATTGTCGTTATATTATGTGTGTTGTATGGAAGCCTACTGAATCCTTTCGAGACCATGTGAATCACTGGTGGTCTCGCTCTACAATTCATGGATTTTATCTTCATAGATGTTTTATTTCAAAATAATAAATTTACAGATGTTTAGTCCTTTTGATGAAAATCGGATCGCTTTGGAAAGAACTTAAAAAACATAAAAAGTCTTCTTGTGTTTCAATTCATGAATTCATCATCGCAGATGATAGAGTAGAATTCATTAGGCATATATGTATTAATGCCATTCTCCTGCGCTCACCAGCGATTCGTTATTAGTCAAACTATTCACACATCATTTGTTTTTGGCAATAAATTATGAATATACAACTACATCGACATGATGATTTACTTCGTATAACAAACGAAGTCAAACATTTTTTTATTACTTATAATCCCTTCCGTCTATTACACGGTTGGAAAATAAGATGCACACGTTTTCCACGTTACCTGTCGAACTCGTTTATGGGTCATCAAGATTAACTGACGCTGTTTTGTTCCATGCAAAATATTTGTCGATGGGTCAACCAGATTCTGAATACTTCTGAACGATACCAAGTAAGTTAGCTTGACACTTTCATTCTCTTGTCGCCCGTGTTACATATGACTTTAATAATATTTGATATCACGAATTTCCTCAAAAGAAGACAGTGATAACCTGTTAACTAAACGTATAGACAGCTCTACCAAAGCAAAAGAACCATTTTCTTCGGTATACGAAGTAAATATCCCAGAAGAATATTTAAGCAACTCACATTCACAAAGTAAGACATAGGAACACAAAGCGACGACTACGATATCACAACTGTACCTATGACGAACGCATTCCGTTCACCAATGACGACTCGAATCTTTTCACACTAGCATGCATTTTTCAGAAGAGTTATCTCACTTATAATCTATAATTTTCTGAACATTGTGTCCTATTCTTGCCATATCATCAGTTCACAATAACGTACTATCTCTGTTTCCCTACACAGTACCCCAACTCACGACATGTTGTACAATAGCTTCCATCTTCAGTCAATATCAGGTTGATCTAAAAATTCATGCAACTACTGTTTTACTGCAGCTGTGAAACATAGGGTTTCCACCGGTTTGCAGAGCGTCCATTTTTAGGATGGTTCACCAATTTTGACCAAAGTACTTTATTGTCTTCTTGAAGAAAAGAAGGATATTTTAACAGCCACATGCGCCATTTCATAGGACGGACAATCTACAGCGGTGACAATCGAAAGATGTGAATTTCAAATTTCCATGCCTCTCAGGGAAACTGTCGGGGGTGCCTCAGAGATTTAGAAGCGCTGTGAAAAGATTTTGAAAAAAAGAATACGGATTTTATTGTGAAATTTTTAGAGTTTTGTAGTGCATCGTATTCAAGAAGAGATTTTTAACACTTAACTCGCCGTAACTGGAAACCAAACTAGTGCACGTTGAAGTCTTCGATCAGCTCTATAGAACTATAAACCCAGTTTCTGAAACAGACAACCCCATTGATAATGCATTTCGTAGTGTGACGTCTAAGACATAAACAGATCCAGTCGTTCAGCAGAAAAATAGTTGCAATAAATAATGAAACAACCTGAAATCAGACGAAAAAATTCGACTGATTTAACTCCGACAAAGTCCTCTCGCTTATTTTGATAGTTCGTTTGGAAACGGTCTGACGGAGAATGAACAACATCCGTGTTCAACCCATTTCCGTCCGGATCACTGCTTCCATTCAGATCCAGAAGCTGCAACGACCGTTCTTCGTCGGTTGCTAAAGAAATCTTTTACAAAAATATCAATATTCTATTTATACTAGGCAAAAGGCTTTGAACGTCGTGCAAGCAAGGTGACTATATTCTTATTGTAGTGTCCATTACTTGATTCATGACTTTTTGTTCGTCTCTAATCTTTGCATGTGTCTTCTAATTCACTGAATATCGTTCTTGTTGAGCGTATTGACCACAGTACTGTTTTATCATTTAGCCTCAAATCTTCATGGAATCAATTGTGAACAGTCAACAGCAACCGTTAGTCCTACTGGTATCGCCTTCTACTTTCACTTTTGTATAAAACTGCGTCATCGATGCGTAAAATACATTCAGCTGTTCGTGTCAGTTGCTTTCTATGTGATCCTGTGCAATGTGTATACGCGCGTACTCAATTCATAATCGGTCTGCTTTTTTCGTTCCGTCTTTCTTGATAACAATCAAATTTTCTTAGTCTACAAACTGAGAGCAGTATTTGCAATATAGAGTGTCTCCTTGCTCAACGTCTGTCATTTATATGTTTTTCATCATTCTTCTTCTATTCGTTATCAAATGCTAAATGAATACATCAATCTATTTCTGAGTGTTTCCTTCGAAAAATACTTCACCAACAGTTATAGACGAGCATTTCCGATAATAAAACGATCTAGTCAAATGACAACAATTCATTTCATCTCCCTGTTGTGTCTAGATCGACTATATGTACTTGAAAGACCAGCCGAGAGCCCAGTCATAATGAAAATCATTTTTTTTATTTTAAATTAACAGAACTTATTGTAATTACGTGAATCAATATTAAATTCTATTTTTGTTCTGTTATCGATTTAGGTAAGACAACTAAATAACAAGAGAAAAACATGTTATTCCACGACCTATTCACATGACAGCAAGTGTTAAATAATATACTATATCAGTCAACATTGCAAGTTATTTTTAACTGAACGGTGATATTTTGAAAATGAATTCTCTGAGCAGAAAATGAAACTAGAGAAAAACTTATGAGAATATTTGTTCTATTTATGGTATATTAAGAGTAAAATAACAAGAGACGAAACTTTTTCTTTATTCCGATTAAGACGTAAGGGGCATCTGTTGTGAAGCAATATGCTTTCGAATCAACTGACTTTCCTCCCATATTAACTTCTTCAATTCACCTATTGGATAATCATCCATTTCCATTTCGAATGTGAATGGATGTGCGACAACAGGTTCATCGTTTGGATCGTGATGTTCTTGTAAGTACGGATGAGCAAGAGCCTCGTCAACAGAAATGCGTTTATGTGGGTTGAATGTTAACAAACGTTCGAGTAGATCTAAAGCGTTCTTCTCCGAATGTGGATAGAGTCGAGTAAGCGATTGCTTTGTACGCGGCTTTAAACAAGCAATATAATTACGAGCTTTTTCATTACCAATCGATGCTAAATCGTGTTCATCAGGTGAACCAACAACATTTAGAATTAAATTCAATTGATCAATATAATGTTTACCTATGAAATTAACGGAAACAAATGATAACGTTCGCTTGAAACAGAACTATACTAACCAGGAAATAATGGTTTACCATCGAGCATTTCAGCTAATATACAACCAACGGACCAGATATCAATCGATTTATTATAGCCACGAGCATTCAGCATGATTTCAGGTGCTCGATACCATCTAGTGGCAACCTTCGTACATTGAAATTCATTAAAAAATCGAAGAAATGTCTCGTTACTTACATATTCTGTCAGGACACCATTATGATCAAACGACGGATCAGCGATTCTCGCCAAACCGAAATCGCATATTTTCAAATCACATTTCGTGTTTAATAATAAATTTGATGGTTTAAGATCACGATGAAGTACATTCGCGGAATGGATGTATTTCAACCCGCGTAAGATCTGATATGTTAGATAGCAAACATGTTCCGCACCTAATACATCCGAACAAAAAAACCTTCGTTTCATCCTGAAATTATTCTCTGCGACTTACTCAATCGTTGATATTTGATTAATTTGTACATATCACAATCCATTAATTGTTGTACAATATAAATATCTTTCATCTGTTCGAAAACATTCGCATGAAGAATGCCTTGCATGTTGATGATATTTTCATGTTTGAATCTTGCTAAGATCTTTATTTCACGTAATGTTCGTTGACAAAAACATTGATGTTCGAACGGCGAGATTTTCTTGATTGCAATTCGTTTGCATGTTTGCTTATCGTAAGCCGATACGACCATTCCATAAGCACCTTCGCCAATATATTTCAAATCCGTGTAGCGTGGGCCAACTTCGAAGATTTGATCTTTGATAATTTCATGTGTAGTTGAATTCGTTTGCATCGAATGGTTCGGTGAAGATTTCATGTCATTCATCCAAACTAGCAAGAAAAAACAACGATGAATAGCGACAGGTGTTTTCTAACTGTTATCTACTGAAACTACTAAATGAATGGTTTTCTGTTGTGTTTCTTTTCCTTTCAGGTAATTATTTCTGTTAACCTCGCTGCTAGAACGTAATAGAATACTAACGATAGTACACGAGGTAGTTACTTGTGAAGCAGGAAACTGCGCGAGTTCGAGAAAGAAAAAAAAACGAGAAAAAGCCGAGAGAACAGAGAGCAAGAAATGACAATGCCACGTTCGAGAAATACCAACGTTTGCACTCGCCGCTTTCCTCGTTTTTTCCTCTATTATTGCCTCTAGTTTCTCTCATCATTGGTATCGCGTGAGAAATGTATGTCTAATCGAAGTGTCACTCGTCATAATATTGCTTTGTCAAAATAGACAATCAAGCAATTACGCATTGAAAGCAATTCTTTCGGCGATCGACATCTGCAGTTAGGTTTGCGTCTCTCATTGACTAAATATTAATGATTGATTAATGTTTAATACACAGTGGATAGAATATAAATGTAAAGAATGAAAACACAACTATTTGATGCATTGAATATATTAGTTGATGTTAATCAATGTTTGTTTTGCAGTGTCTACAACGACTAGTGTGAAGATGGGGTTATATCGCGGGTTCAGAGGGATTAATTACGATAATTTTTATATGATAAGAAAGAAGAGAGAGAGAGAGAGAGAGAGAGAGAGAAACATTTCGTATGGACTATCTAGAAATGAAAGAGAACCATATGGAAATTCTAGACAATGTTATTTACTTATTGGTCCAAATCGTTAAATAATTGATGACTTCAAGTAGAAAAAAATTTCACATCGATATTTATAGTCATCGTCAAGAAAAGAGTGGATAAGCAATACTTTTTCCTTCTTATATTTTCTCTAACTCAACTATTATGATTAATTGATTCATATTTACAGTTATTATATAAAATTAAGATAAGTATTAGAATCGTACGCAAACTTCACCCAACACAACAAGTTTTGACGTGGTTTTTCATCTTTACGCTACTATGATTTCTTTTGATCTTCATAATCATAAACAGAATATTTTGGGAAATCGAAAGGAAATTACATTCAGTTTTGATGCACCGAACATCTCGTATAGATGTTACTCATTACCAAAATCTAGAACATCTCATTTTACGTAGATCAGTAATCAAGAATTCAAATAAGTTCGTATCAAGGATAATATCGACCGTTTTCTACAGAATAACAAGATGAATTCAAAAATGTAATCATAATTCACATAGATGACTACAAAGATCAAGTCTGATATTACTTCGACACTCGAAGAAGCCTGGATAGTATCCTGTTCACAAGTATGATGTAGTAATTATGGTACTGCTATTCGACCGGAAAATCATTTCTGACAATTTAATGAACTAATCCGAGTTCACAACAAACACAGTCTAAAAGAGATTAAAAAAACATTCCCGCTGTTTAACAAATTAGTCCGACTTGTCATTAAAAGCACAACGATGATGGATTCAGCGTATTATGTCCGTTATCGAAAGTCTTAGTCGAAATTCCAACATGTAAACTGAGGTTTAGAAAAATCTTAATCCTACACAACATTCATTTTCATGAATCCGATGTTTTTAGCAAAGAGATCAGCCGTTTTTATTTCATAAGATAGCATGTATGTACAGAAAAATCAATGATTATTTCTTCGATCCTCCAAAACCACTAAATCCCATGACTGCAGCCATAGCATCTTCATTACCCGCGTCATCGTCGTCTTGCAATGATTGATATTCTTCTAATTTACGTTTTTTACTTTCTTTCTTCTTATCGCGCCGTTGTGCTCTAATTTTCTCTTCCTAAGATTGAAGATTTACATCGAAACATCTGGATAAAGTTCTCTAAACTTACTTCTTCCTTGGCTTCTTTCAGACGTTCTTCGAAATTGTATTCCTTTACGACTTGATTTTGTTTGGCTTTGTTCATCTCAATACGTTTTCGAACTTGATCGACGTTCGATCGTTCGACACGCATGGACATACCCATATTTCGTTGATCTAGACCATAGATTCACCTGTTTTCCTGTACAAATCATTTGAATGAATTTCACTTACGCTTTTTTCCATTAATATGATCCAGAAAATTAATCGAATCTTTGACAATGCAATCACATACGTTACAATAATATCTAAAATAAAAATTCAACTGATTCAATGGATAAAGGTAAGTATTATTTACCCTCCGGCATCGGATGGCGCTGTTGCCTTTGTTACAATGACGGATTTTCCTAGACGAGACTCTAAGTCGACCTAAAACGAACAGTTGAAGGCTAACTTGAGTTGATTTTTTCTATTATGTACAAACTTTAAATTCTCGAGCTTGAAGAAGTGTTCGAGCGATTTTCTTCTCAACAGCTTTTCGTTCGATTTCTGCTTCATCACCACTCTCTTCGTCTTCTGCTGATTGCTTCTTTACACTTCGAAGATTTTCTATGCGATTGCTGGCTTTCTTCTCATATTCACGTATATCCCATCGACGACGATGATCATCGCAACGCTAAACAAAAAATAAGATTCTATTCAATTTGATAATTGTTGATTACTTACTACACCCGGAACAGACATGACGAAACAATATCGTATGCAAAAAAAACGCAGTGAATGAATGAATGCTATTTTGATATGTTTCGATTGGTTACCATTGAACATCCATTGGAAATCGTTGGAAATTTAGATAGAAGGGAAAATTGTATTCAATGGTCTGATTTGAAAATACTGTTTTGACAAAATAAGTTTATGAAAATATTCGTGTCGGTGTATTGGTAAGGAACTAGCATTTAGCGCCATCTATTTTCTCCGAATGACTCAAATTGATTGAAGATTTTTTTTTCTTATTTGAGTTTTCTTTTTCAAACATTATTTTTCACGTAAACTCCGCATTTTTTCGCGCGAATCAATATAAGATTACGTGTATCGACGAGTTTCCTTATTGATCAATCAATCATCATCATTTCTGCAAAAGTTCTGAGTTATGATTCATGTACTCACTGTCGCAAAGGAGAAGAGAGGAGCCTGACATTTATTTTTCGGTAGTAATGCAAATACGCTATTCAAATTAAGGAAGCATATCGATATTCATTTTTCCTCTTTGCATAAGAATGGAGTTGTCGGAGTAGGTAGATGTTTCAGTCAGCTCATTTCGCGCGATCTTTCTGACAGTATGTTGAAAACTGTGTTTACTTTTCTTTACCAATATTAAAGGGCAATGCAGAGAGAAGAAAACTTATCTGTCCAGGTTAATTAAATTCTCTTGCATAATCGATCAAGTCGAGTCAACAAAACTTATCTTCTTTATTTGCACAAAGCTTTGAAGCTTTGTTTCATTGTTCTCTCTTGTTACATTTACCCTTTCTCTTTCTTTTCATAGGTTCATTTTAGTGAAAGATGGAGATCGATTCAGCCGTACGAGAACGTTTGACAAACGCAAATCAGACACATTTACTTGCCTATTGGTCCGAATTAAACGATGAACAACGTCGAACGCTTTTACGTGATATCAATGAAGTAGACTTCAATCGGGTTCAACAAGCCTATGATGCTATCAAACACGAACTATTTTCCGAACCAAATGGACACACAAAAAATGAAATCTCTGACACTATTGATGATATCATGGAGCCAATTCCTGACCATATGGCTGGATCGATCAATGAAGCGAGTCCAGAACAATTGGATAATTATCGAGAAAATGGCCTAAAAGCTATTTCCGAAGGACAAGTTTGTGTGTTATTACTTGCTGGTGGACAAGGAACTCGTCTTGGTATTGAATTGTTTCAATAATTTCTCAATCTTATCGTTTTTTTCGTCAAGGTGTCGATTATCCAAAAGGAATGTACAATGTGGGTTTACCATCGGGAAAATCTCTCTACCAGATTCAAGCTGAACGTATTCGTCGATTAGAGCATCTCGCCAATGAACAATTCAACACTGATAGTGCAACTATAACATGGTTTGTGGTTTGAATATCGATTGAATCGTCTTCTTCACCACTGATTTCATTTTAGGTTCATTCTAACAAGTGAACACACTCAAGAACAGACAGAAAAATATTTCCGTTCGCATAAATATTTCGGTTTAAAACGCGAAAATATCATTCTTTTCGAACAGCACACTCTGCCAGCGTTAAACTTCCAAGGAAAAATTTTACTCGAAGAGAAGCATCGATTAACCAAAGCAGCCGACGGCAATGGTGGTTTGTATCGTGCGTTAAGAACTCGCGGAGTACTAGAGAAAATGGCTGAACGACATATCAAATATGTGCATGTCTATGGTGTTGATAACATTCTTGTTCGGTTGGCTGATCCAGTTTTCATCGGATTTTGTCTAGAGAAGAATGCTGATTGTGCTGCGAAAGTAAATCGGAATAAAAAATGTGCATGTCGTTTGTTCTCATTAGCGATTGACATTTCAGGTTGTAAAAAAGACGGTTCCAACTGAAGCTGTTGGCGTTATTTGTAAAGTCGGTGGTCGATTTCAAGTGGTAGAGTATTCTGAGATTTCAGAAGAAACAGCGAGACGAACGAAGTCCGAATCAAGTGATGAATTGCTATACAACGCTGGAAACATTTGTAATCACTTTTTTACACTCGACTTTCTACAAGATGTTTGCCAGTAAACGAAAAATTTGCAAGATGTCGGATCTGAGATGTGCTTTGCTTGTCTTTCGTTTAGAAAACATGAAAATGAGCTTCGCTATCATGTAGCAAAGAAGAAGATTCCTTCTGTTGATAATCATGGCAATCATGTTAGTAAACCAACGGAGATCAATGGAATTAAATTAGAAAAGTTCGTCTTTGACGTCTTCCCATTTTCAAAGTAAGATAATCGACAAAGCCTCACTTTTCATCCATTCTCCACAAAGATATCTATGTGTAATTGAATTCAAAGTCATTGATATCATTGTTAAGATACATGTACTGAAGTACTTGACATTTTACCTTCGCAAAATGCAGATAAGACAGTGTGCGTTACTCAGATTTTCTTCTCGAGATACGGTGATTGTGCTTTCATTTGCTTTGTTGATTACATATCACAGAAATTTGTCGAAACTCAATGAACTATCTTTTCTTTCTCAAATTAGAACATTCGCTGTTTGGGAAGTACGTCGTGAAGACGAATTTTCACCATTGAAGAATGAGTCAGGTGCAAAGGATACTGCAGCAACATGTCGTCGAGATTTAATGCTTCAACATGTTCGCTGGCTTCAACAAGCAGGTGCTGATTTACCAAATGATATTGAAAAACATATGTAAGCACAGATTATTAGAGTATTGAAGAAAACAAATCAACTATCGTTCTAGAGATACAACCGGCAAAACTTGCGAGATCTCACCATTGGTTTCATATGCCGGAGAAGTGAGTTGTTGTGTGAGATTGAACGAGTATTTCTATGAAATGTTACTGCTAGGATCTCGAATTTGCTAATGGACGAAAACTTGATTTACCAATCTTTTTTGAATTGAATACAAGTAAAAATAATGTAAGTTTTCCATTCACAATTACTCGACGATGAGCTAAACATTGGTTAACATGTTTCTAGACTAATAACAGTGTTCCGAGGAATTTGACAGTAGTCAATGGTTGTACACCAATACCCATTCAAACGAACTGAATTCATTAATAAACATTTTCATCCAAATCCAAATCTGGTTTTGTCTTCGACAGTTATCGCATTTTAAGAATAATATTTATACTTATCAAACGCTATAAATCCGATTGGCTCAAGCGAATTGGTCGTGTGCGCGTTTTATCTTTGTTTTCTTTTTCTGCTGGGGTTCTACTCTTTCTTATGTGATATATTTATTTAGAAATATGTTATGGTTTCTTTCTTTTGTGAAGGGAAATCGTTGATGAGAATAATATTAAACAACAAATAAATATTTAATACACAAATAAAATAGCATCTGTGATGAGATATTCATTGTGGATGAAACTGAAGAGATGTTTTCGTGGATTGTGGTATCGAAGCTCGATGTCGTGTCGAACTCAGTACTAAAGTGAAAAGTAAAGACTTGGTTTAGTTAAACAAATCGAAATTTACGTTGTGACAAGTTCAAATTCTTCAGATATTGTTTCGTTCATCTCGTTTGAACTAAAATGAAGCATCATTTAATAAAAAGAAATACGTGATTCTATCGCCTACGTTGTAATTGAACTAATAATCGGTGCATTGGGTGCTAGATTTTCATCACCGTATACATTTCTCAACATTTCATATCTCTCACATAAACCACAAAGTCGAGGACATTCCAAAGGAACGTTGACCGCAAGACACGATACTGATGAATGATAAGGACAGTCCGGTAGCATTGAACAATTTACTAAAATAAAAATTTGATTCTACGATGAATAAACTAAATGACAAGTTACTTTACATTTTTCACAGTAAACTCCGCTGGCAAATGCCGAGCATTCGCATTGACATGTTTGTAAGTTCAGAGTACCATTATAGAGACAAACTTTACCTTGACAATCTGTAGACAGATGTGATACTCTGAACGAAATACGAGTTTTTAGTTACCATATAACGGATAGCCAGGAATGCCAAATTGAAATGCTGCATGATAATTACTATTTATCAATCTATGTAAGATAACTTTTGATTTTTGTAAAAGTATCGTGCTTGATTGTATTTACCCTGTGATATAGTTACAAACATAAAAAGGCCAGGAGATATTATATGAACCAAACGGTGGACACATTGCTGCAGCACATCCGATCAATGTCGATGAATGCCAAATCATCTGCATGAAAAAATTCGACAACAAACTCGAAAATAATCAGTTATTTTACTTGACTATAATGACTAAAGATAGTCGTAGCAGGATAACTATGATAATAATGTTCTTTTTCTTCAATCCATCCTTCCAAGACATGAGTCCAATTCTCGTAGCCCATCGCCAAATTTTGTCCTGTTGACAATGGAATTCCTGAAATTGTCCATGTAAACAAATCAATCTGTCAATATTCCGTCACTTACTTGGTACACTACGTTGATTTGGTTTATCATGTTCAAACATACACGTTTGGGCGTGCTTAAGAGCGACTTCTTCCAGTTCATCACTCCAGTACTATTATATTAATTCAATGTCAATATCATGCAAAGAAACGAAGGAGAAACTTTACCATTTTCTCCATATTCATCCCTTGCACACGTTGTCGTTCGCAGTTATGCATGTAAAGAATATACTCACGTTCAAACGAAGTAACACGCTGTCCAATGACATTTTGAAATGGTTGAGAACAAAATGAATGATTCGGATCAATGGAACGATATTCCAATGGACACGAATCTACATTACTTACGATGATTATATTTTAACAAAATAACGTTTTCATCTTACTGAAACAATACTTTAGATGAGTAATTAATAAAAAACAGGGAAATAGAGCGAACATCTTCATTCCAAATTGAAGTCAATCTTTGATACAAAGTTCGTCACGTATAGTGTATTTATACATAGCGATAATAATGTACTTTTATGGATGTTCTGTATTGTCTATTACAGTACTCGGATATCAAATCTGTAATGATTATTATTATATGCCAAATGGGAATTGCCTGGAATCAAAGTGTATAGATTAGTTTTATCCTGTGTTGGGTTGAAGGTCTTAAGTTGTGCTGAAAGAGCGATATCTATCAGTTCCATCTTATTTTTCTTTTATAACAAAACAAAATGCAACAACATTAGGAAAATGAAAAGAAGGAAAAACGACTAAAAAGAACTGGTCAAAACAATGAACCTTATATAGAAAGTAAAAAGACAAAACCAATGGCAATTGATGCTCGAAAGTGTGTTGAATAGGAACAAAATCTATGTTTAGTTATGAAGTTTTCGTCGATGCGGACTTTTTACGTCGAGAAACTGGTAATGGAAGTTTACTAGGTCGTCGCGGTTGTACGGATTGAGTTGAAAACGAAGAATTTTCCGAAAAAAGACTGTCTCGACTGGATGTTCGACTGAGAGTTGATGTTGCAGGTGTGTACATGGTAGTCGCGATTGGAATATGAGATTGTTTTGTTTCCAAGTCACCTTTGATGAATAAAGTTTTCTGTTTAAGGTTGAATAGAAGAATTTCAATCACTTACTGGAGATATGATGAGATGAAGTGGATAGATCGTCAATGGACACGGAGAAATCACCGTTTGTTGAAAAATTTGGCGGTGGAATCAATGACATGGATGATGGCGAAGGACGTCGTGGTTTATCTTTCACAGGCTAAAGAAATTCAAAGATTGGAAATCGAATTTGATCAATTAGATCATTTCACTGACTCGAATTGGTGTAACTGATAGCGATTGTTTTGTTGTTGTTGTTGTTGATGATGGTTGTGGTTGTAAGAGATTGCTTGTTTGTCGGACGGTAACAAATCTTGGTTTGAACAATGTCATGGACTGAGCAGCACCATCAGGTAACACGAAACTATCTGGATATAGCTCAAAGTTTGTTCGACCTTTAGCTAAAAGATCAATGTTTAGTTGCAAGAATCTTCTGAATAATACGACACGACAAGAACGACACGTATTAGTATACAACAATGAACAACGTACAGATAGACAGAAATACCTGTAGTGAGAGCAGTTAAGAATTGTTTGTAGATGTGCATTCCTGAATACAAGAGATTCGCTCGTAGTTTTATCGATTCTCATAATATTCAAATAACATAATTCAGAAACAATGCGTTAGTATCAGATGTAATGATTTTAAAAATCATATATGTGAGATTAGACTGGCGATCATAATCTACCTGCGAATGCCCAAGAGGCAAACTGAAGATGTAGTAATGATGGATTATAAGTTATTTGACTGACGGTATTCGTCGCCTGTGTATCTGTAAATACTGGATTGTGGTATTTCATAGGTCCTCTCTGTTTGTGAACTAGAAAAGTGAACGATTTGCGATATAGGAACTCAGGATTCTTATTGAGTTTGACAGAAGGTTTCTACTCTACGCATCTAGTTCTATATTACCTCGACAAGGATCGTGTCGAACAAGAAATTCATCCAATGCAGTCCATCCTCCGCCGACTCGAACCATCACCGTTGATCGAAGTACACGAACGAGACGAAGACTTTGTGATCCGCCGAACTACAACAAGCATGCGTTTTATTGATATATCTCATCACTATTTCCATTATTTACTCGATATCGTCCTTCAGCGACTTGTTGTACATGATATTTATTTGAACATTGGCAAAGAGATGTTTGCCGATTAACTTCACTTTTAATTCGATCGATATCAGCCACCATGGGTCGAACGATCTGAACAAACATAACGATTACAAAACAAAGATTTTCTTCGCTTGAATACCTTTTTCGTTTCTTGGAAAACTTTTTCTAATTCTTTAGTTCGTTCATTCGTTCGAGTTAGAAGTCGTTGCCAACGTGTTTGAACTGATGCAAACGAGTTCAATATTTGATTTATATCTGGTTTTGATGTTATCATTTTCAAATGTGCGACTAATTTCTCTAAATCATGGAATTGTTGTTTATAAGTGTCTACTTGTTTTTGAAACGCTTTTTGCTCATCCATTTGATTGAGCAAAGCTGAATAAAGTGCAAAACGACGATGGACTGGCTTTCGCGTGTTCAAAAATCGCTCATTTTCGCCTAATAGATCAAGAAATTTCTGTAGCAATCGATGAAAACTGTTCATGGAATGTTTTAATTCACGTAATTTATCATGCTTAAGTGTCAAACGTTGTTTAACTTGTATTAAATGCTCTACAAAAAAAAAGCAACATCAAATGATGGAAAAATTCTTCTTTGTTTACTTTTCAATTCGCAGTTTTCATCTGGAAATTCTGTTTGGATTTGTTCTTCGAGATATTTGAGACATTGAATGAGAATTGAAAAGTTCGTATTGATTGTACTTTCATTCGCTTGTTTGTCAATTACATTCAGTTCCTTAGATATTCTGTCGGATAACTGATTCGTTAGTTTGATTTGTTCCAATCGTCTTTCAAGATGTTCATATTGTTCATTCGTGCGAGCAAGTAGTTCTTCCCAACGTTTGTTAATCGATAAGAGTGAGTTTTGATCTTCGAAATCACTATTTTTTAATTGTTCAAGGTCGTATGAGATCAATTGAATGTCATTCAAGAGAATGCGGAATTTCGCCAGCAATAGTTCGATTTGTTTTATATCATTGGAATTGATATCAGTAGTATTTGTGGACAAAGCTGATAGTTTCAATAAGCACGCATCTAGTGACTGTGTTATGTCAGTAGTTACATCATCGACACGGTTTTGACGAAGAGCAAGATCGTAGACGAGGGTTTTTCTATAAAAAAAAACGATGAGTTTTATCCAAACTCAGAATTAAATGGAGGTTTCCTGTTTAAATCTACTTACTGTTCCTGAATTTGTTCGTTAAGTTGATTCCATTTCGTATCAATTTCTATCAGTTGATGTTCGGTTGTATTATCAGTGTAATCTTGCTTGAGATTGATGATATCAAGATATTTCTTATCTAAATGCTCTTTGATTGTTCTGATACGTTCAAATTTATTTGCATCTTCATTCGTCACACATTGATGTGATGCTTGATCGATCCATGTGGACACATTTTCTAATTTAGATTTGAACTCCACAGACTTAATCATTGCTTGTTTGAACTCGGATTGACATTGAATAAATTCTCTATCGAGACGAGTCCATTCCTGTTCTAACTGGTGAACACAACCTTTGATTTCTTCGGCTTCTTGATCATTATCCGAAACCAATGCGACTAGTTGTGGAGTTTGTTGCTGAATTAGATGCTGAAATTTTACTTGGTGAGAGAGAAAACGAGTGCGTAACTGATCGTATTGTTGTTGTTCATGCTCGAATGACGTCGGACATGGATGGATTTGTTTTAACTGAGCAGAAATTTGCGTAAGAAGGACGGAAAGTTCGTTATAGTCGAGCCAGAATTGCCCGGCACAGGTTTGGGTGAGAAGAAGATTTTCTTGCCGCAAATCATTCGATTGTTTCATAATTGACCAATGACTGTTGAGAAGAGAAAGTTTTTCATGCAGATCTAAACATAAATTCTTATCGATCGATGAGCCTTGTTGAGCGTTCTTACCTTTGATTATCTTAACGTCACCTTGAGTGAGTTTGATTCGATTTAATCTGTCAAGATTCGAGAACAGGTGTTCGAATCGAGCTTGATGTTTTTCTAATTCATTCTGTACCACAGCATTGTCAACCAATTGTTCAGTTAAAGTATTCGGTTGAGAGGATATGATGTCACCTGTGGATGAGACTAATAACTCTGAGAGTTCATTCATTGTTACAGTCAATTCGTCGATTTGATGACGAAGTTCATCGATTAACTGAGTTGTTGTCGTGGGCGATAGAATCTAAATAAGTTAGAATCATTGGTTTCTCTGAATACTTCCTATTTAATTCTTCATACTTCATTTATTCTGACAGGAGTCGACGATGGTGTGATATAAGTTCCACTTAAACGAGCTTTGATTTTCAAAATGAGATTATCATAGTGCTGATTGATTGTTTCTAGTAATCGTTCAACAGGATTGTCGTTTGAATCAACACCCGAGGTTTGTAGTAATAACTGTCCTTTTTGATTCAATACTTCGATTTGTTCGTACAGTTTTTCAGTATCATGGTAAAACTGATCTAGTTGATCGTGATGAATCTTCTCGAGATAGATGTGCTTCTCGTTGAGAATAGTCAGCAAATGTTTGAGCGATTGAGAAAATTCTCTTAAATCTTCCTGATGTAGCTGGAGATAGTCGATCGTATCCAGAACGAATTCAATACATTCACACCAGGATTTTTCTGAATAAAACGAGATATGTCAGAAAATCAATCGTTTACTTTTTCTTACCGATTGATTCGATTTCATTTCGAATGGAATCGACATCGATGTAACGTTGAGCAGTTTTGCTTAGGGTCAAACCGATCGTTTTGAAATCATCGATCGTAAAGGACATGGATTTCAGTCGATCGAATGTTTTCTAATTTCGAAGAGACAGATTTTTACACTCGATCTCAATCAGATCAAACTAAGCTTACTTGATATTTTTGTAACATTTCTTCAATATGTTGATCGTCTAATGGAAGTACGATGTTCTCGTCCAAATTCACGAATGATTTGGCTTTTGCGATCGAATCTTCAGCGATTTGTTTTGCTAGCCGATATTGACCGACGTGTTGTTGAAGATTTTCCAATTGCTGAATATATTGAACAATGCGTTGTTTGATCAGATGATAAGTTTCTATGATTCGGTCTGTTTGGGTTTGAGCAACAGACGTGATTTTCGTTAAATTTCTGTCTTTTTTGGTGACTTTGAGTTGTTCATAGAGATTCAGCAGATTCGCCGATGAATAGAACTGAATGAATTGTTCATTGTATGTTTTCAATTGTTCTATAGGTAACTGTGAATGTTCGATTAGCAGCTGTTGACACACATGCATCGGTAATTGCTGATTTAATAATTGATCCGTTGTAGTCAACCATTCCTGAATATGATTCATGGCCGATTCGTATTGATCAAAAATGATCTGTCGGGTATGGAGAATCAATTTGAGATCGTTTTGAAAACGTTTGCATTGTTTTTCGTGTTCATTGATTTGCTGAATAAGTTCGATGATTTCATTTTCATCTTCAATATTCTCTTCATCTAACAACGCGTTAACCAACTCTTGGTATAACTTATGATCGATATTTGATTGTTGATCGTTGCTTAATAGTGCCTGAAGAGCGGTAAAGTCCAGATCATCATTATGTTCGATTTGCTCAGTAAAACGACGAAACGTTTTTGAATAATTCTCGATTAAATAGGCATGTTCGAGGTGAAATTCGTTCAAACGTGTTGAGACACGATTAATTCGTTCGTTGTATTGTGATGCTCGTTGTTCTAATAGATGGAGATGTTTTTCAGTTGTTTTTAAAGACTTCTCATCGTTTTCGTCAAACAATTCTTCATGATTAACATTTGTGTTAATATCTGAGTCGTAGGAAAATCGACGCGTGCGTAATTGTGCGTGAAATTGTCGGAAATTGACGATCTGTTGATCAAGTTTCGAACGTTTCAATGATAATGGTTGAGAGAGAAAGTCATTTTCTACGTTGTTCACCAGCCAAACATCTAATTCATCAATTCGCTCTTTGATTGTTTGTCTTTCATGAAGATAACGTTGAATTAAATCGAAATGATGCATCAAACGTCTTTGCGCGTCATTGTATCGTTCAGTATGAGAATGAAGTAAGTTAGAGAGCTATAAAAGAGACTCGTACGTGTTTTTATGTGTTTACGATGTCTGTGTTATTTTGCCGTGTGTTGAAAAGCAAGCGCAAAACAACGTATTATGATCAGCTAGACGTTTTCTTTCTTTTTTTTTTTTCGAAGAGGACAAGAAGAAAAGAAAAGGAGGAATTCCATTTTCTATAGAAAGTTTTTCTTGTTCTGTCTTGTGCCTTCTCAAGGGTGGAATAGAAAGAAAAACATCGAACTTATTATTAATCTGGCTCCGTGCTGACACAACTAAAGCAACACTCACATGTTCTTTGATTTCAGGTGAACTCGGTTCATGTTTGGCAAGCAGATGGAGTTTATCTAGGTGTTGTTGGACGTTGAGTAAGAGCAATTGTAGGGTATTGTCATTCTAATAAAACAGAAAAATAGAAATGAAAACGAATATGTGTCAATAGAAGTTTTACCTTTTTATTGACAGTGAGATGCTGATCGAATTCATTCATTGTTTTGAGAAATTCATTGTTTAGATGATTGATTTCATCGAAAAGATTGATGAAACTTTCATACTGATCGGAAATGTTCTTGATTTGCTGGAGAAATTCGGCATGTTTAATTGACAGAAGTTGAAATCGATGCTGATATTGATGAAAAACACTTCGGCATTGCCGATCGTTTGTTAGTTTTTGAAAGTCTTGTATAGTCAGATCAATGTTTTGTAAATAATCTTGAAGAGTCTTGAGATCAGTTTGTAAATGAATTCCTTCATTTCGAATGTCCTTCAACTTATTATGATCTACATTCAATGTGGTTAAGTTCCCTGGTGCTGCAAGTTCTTTGTTATTCGTTTTAAACCATTCAGTTAGATAAGTATAAGTGACATTGAATTGCTCAGTTTGAAGGAGAAAACATTCGAAAATATTCGTCAGCTTCTTGTTAGTATTGCATATCTTAATAAGAATAAAACAATAATCGTAATGATTCGATTGACCGTAAAACTCATTAGATTATTTCTATTTGTTTTACACACTTTGAATCGAGATTGACATTACTGACTGGTCTGACTCATGTTAATGGCACAGTCGGCCTTGTTTTGTTTATCTCTCCTCCTAGTATGACATATACATGTTATGCAAAGTGTCGACAGACATTGACAATCGGAAATTATCTTTTGTCATGCAGTACCTGCTGTATCTAACAATAAACTTGGGAATTCAATTGTGTCTTACTGTTAACGAACAAATAGTTAAGAGAGAATAACTATAAACGTACTTCGACTCGTTTTTCTTCGAGATCGTTACTCAATGGAACAAATTGAGGATTGATGTATTCAGCTTGTTGAGAAAGTATCTCTATCTTGACTTGCTCTTCCTCAATTTCGGATTGCAGGACCTGTAAAAACCAATAAATTCGTAATTATGACAATAAAGTCTGCTTTCTTACTCTAATCTCTTCTATGTTCGCTCGAAGTTCATCAGCATCATCTGTTAGATACACATATTGATTCCATTGTGTATTCAGCAATGTTAAACGATCAGCGACGGCTTGCATATCAGAAATCCAGTGATTTTCTTCATTCTAAACACGAACTTTCATTAGTAATACGAACATCTTTTCAACATAATCATAGCAAAATAAAAACATGCGAAAAACAAGCAGCGATATGCAAGCATTTTATGTGATATTAGGAAAGATGGATTTTTAAGAATAGATTCAATCACCTGTACACCCAACACAGTTTTCACTGAATGTTCATTTTCCTGAAAAATGTAATATAGACAATTGAACATTTCCCCTCATAGTATATCGATTTCAATACCCGTTGAGCATGCAGAGGAGCAGAAGAGAATCAGTTTATATGATATCAAGGAACTTTTCAGTTTCGTCGATTTCGTTCATTCGCTGTTCGGTGAGTTTCAGCTGTCGCCTTGATAAACATGAAGTCGAGTTTTCATATACATTATATTTTTGAATCTTCCTCTATCTTCTTGTCTCTATTTTTTGTGAGACAAAGAAAGAAAAACGAAAAACGAAAAAAAAAACAGTGTACAATCGTAATAAAAGAGTGAAGCGCGGTAGAGCAAATAGATATAGATATGTATATACTAAAAAAGGCTCTCTAGGTGGGTTGATTTCTTATTTTGTGTATATAGTTGCGTTTTTTTGATCTAATACTAGCACAAATTAGAGACAAAAACAAAATAAACGTTTATACACAAGCAGAACAAGACACAAATGAGGAAATTCTGTTCTGTACACATAACAAAGAAGAATAAGAATAGATCATAATAGTAACAACAGAAAAAGAGGGATGAAGAGATTCCTAATTGAATATTTGTGTCGAAGTTCATTGTACGAAAATAGATAACCAAGGAGAAGAAGGAGAAGATGCGGAGAATAAGATGGTTGGAACAAGTGTTAATAAATAAAGGTAATAAGAAAGAGAAAACATCATCAATTCAGTCGGATTGTAGTCAGTAGAAGAAAGATGAACCATTGATACCAACGAACTCACCTAGAATAAAAGAAAAACAATCAGAACATGCAAAATAAATAATTAAGTGTTTGATAATTGCACTTACCTTGAATTGTACTGTTGATAAAGAAGAAACGTCTTCTTCTAAAGAAAAAAAATAACATATAATTGACCTTGAAAAGTAAACTTTAATACATATTATGGTAGACAAACTTTTTCTTTACAAAAACAGAAGACGTTCAACATCGAGACGAAATATAAACGTCTAGTTATATTAAATCAACAGAATGTTCAAAGTTTTCTCCCGGTTCATGTCTATTATTATAATCTAAAAAGAATTAGACTTACTTTTCTGTTGAAAACCCGACGATGTTCGTCCTCCTTGCGATCGATTCGATGATCCACCGCTTTGCTGCGTTGTTCGGGTTGTAACACTTGAATAAAATGTATTTCCTCCAGTTCGTCTCGCACCACCTCCACTTCCACCCAATGTATCATCATCATCGTTATTTCCATCTCTCCATCCTGTTCGCCAATCGTCATCTCGACATCTTCCGGATGGACTCGAGCCAGTTCGTCTTCGAATATTTCGTCGGATGTCACTTGTTTCATCTGTACTTAATGGACTAAAGGCACGTCCTCGAGATTTGATTCGATGCCAACCACTACCATGCGAATCTTCATCACCTGAATCCGGTGCACTATTATAATCGTAATGTAACGAACTTTTCACCACTGAATGTCGTCGATGTTTTCGCGATGTGATCTTGGCAGCAACTGTTTCGTGGTCAGCTTTGATAGGTACGAGCGGTGCGCCAACAATAGCGACAATACCATGACGAATAGCTTCACGAACAGAATATTGTGTGTGCGAATGTGAATCATAGATTAGACCTGATTCGGCATCGACGAGACCACGTTCAATCGCATCTTGAATTGTATACTCTCGACTAGTTTTTGGATCGAACAGTTTCATTCGATTGTTATCTAATAGATTCTTTCGTATAGCTTTTTCGAAACCAACTGCTTCATTTTGTGATGGTAGAAACACTTCACCAGCATTGACATCGAACTGGGAGAATAGTTTGCGATGATTAAAAGCTAAATCTAATGTTGTGATCACTTTATTCGAATAAGAATCAACCACTTGTCCTTCATTATCAATGCGTATACCTTCTAATGCATCTTTCAACGACATAAATCGTCCGCTGGTCGGATGTTCAATAATCGTACTTTGTCCATCGATTAAACCACGTTGAATGGCTTCTTTCAAATGTAATTGTTCACCACTATGCGGATGTTTATAAAGACCTGTTCGAAGGTTCAGTAAACCACAACGTATCGCATCCTCCACGTTCATACGATGTAGTTTCGATTCAACTAATCGTGCACGATAAACACTGATTTTCGGTGGATTGAGTTTACCACCATCCCGACGATTGATCAAGCCAAGTGAAAAAGCATCGTAGAGTGTTATAGGTCCTTGCTCACTATCAGCAAAAGCAACACCATTGACATGAATGTGGCCACGTTCAATGGCTTCCATCAATGTCATATAGTGTTCAGTAGCTGGATCACGGAATGTACCTTGATAGACAAAGAGAGATAGATGTGCGAGAAAACAGTGCTTGAGTTTGGATTTTACCTGTTTCTGCAACGTAGAAGCCGAGCCGTATGGCGTTTTGCATTGATAAACCTAGCGGTTTTCTTTCGACATGTTCGCTGATTTCAGCTTCGATTAATTTTCGATCGATGGCCTCTTGAATTGTCATTGTTTCGCCTGTTGAAAAATCGGTATAAGTCTTTGTTTCAGTATCAATCATTTGATTTTTCACAGCGACAGCGCCCGATTCCATACGATCCAAGACATTGTTACGTACACCATGAATTCGGTATAATGTAATGCGTTTTTCCGTAATCGTATCTGTAATCAATTCCAAATCATATTCTTCAAAACGATTCTGACTGACAAGTTCCACATCGAGTAGTTTCTTTTCGATAGCTTTATCGAGTGGAATCTTCACGTTGTATTTTCGATCATGATAAACACCTTGAGCATAATTCAAAATACCGATTGCTTGTGCTTCTAGACCACCAATCTTTTCATGTGATTCACTATCCACGGCTACACTTTTGACAATAAACTTCTTTACTATCTCTTGAACAGAGGATGTTAACATTTCTGTATCCTCTTTGGTTTCGATTATAGTTGCATAAACTAAACCTTCATTAATGGCTTCAGCTAATTCATACTGAACGTTTGTTACTAAATCCCGATAACTTCCTAAAAAAAATTAAGAATACTAATCGTTTTGTTTTTGTTTAGTCTATGTATTTTTATCACAATGACTCATCAGTGATTTCGATCAATTGATCTGAAAGGTCAGTAGACCCCATTGCTTATTAACGTCGACATTTTCTTTAAACATCACTGATAACATCGGACATCTACTCTATGCATCAATTTCATCCAAGACGTTGTTCTTACCTATCTCTTTATCCAGTATGCCCAAATCAATGGCTTCGGACACTTTGATTTCTTTCTGTGTCAATGGATGTATAACCGATGTGATTACATATGTTGCCGTCTTTGTTGCAATGGTTAGTTCATCTTCATCAACTGATATGATCGAGGGTGGTCGAACACTGTTGTCCGATGATGAATCATCATCGTTACAGCGTATGTAACCAGCTTGTATAGCATCGTAGATGGTCAGAACATCGTTGGTATCAACTTTACGATATTCATTCAATTGAATATCGAGAATACCTTGTTTCAATGCATCACGCGGAAGAATCTTCTTCATGTTTCGTGTATCATAAACCCATTTAATTGTATATGTTTGTCGATTGATTGTCACTGTTAAAGAATCATCTTTGGAATTATATTCAGTTGCACCAATAAATTTCAAATGAATAGCTTCATGCAAGGAAACTTGAGAGTTGTTAAACGGATTGATATATCGACCGTGAACAGCATCTAAAATTTGTTTTCGTACCGCTTGTCGTGGAAAGATTCGACGTTTTGTTGACGAGTCTAGTACCCAATGAATCATATAATCAATTCCATCAACATGAATTGGTAATGATGCTGTATCAGGTTCAATACCCATATAACCTAATTCAACAGCTTCTTCGAATGTATGTGATTTACGGTTTAATTTCTCATCGAAGAACAAACGTTGTTTAACGTCGACTAAGCCACGTTGATAAGCGATCTGTAATGGTAGACGATCACCTGTGGCAGTGTTGAGAACCCATATAACACGATAGGGTTCATTTTTAATCATCATAATACAATGCCATTGTTCCCATTCTTCTTCTGTCCATGATTGTTGTTCATCAAGATGGAATTCAGTCGTTGGTTGCGACGGTTTTTGCGGTGAAGTGACTGACGAAGATTTCGAACGGGTATCTGTAATGTCAAGATATTCTTTGGTGACGGTGGTTTGAGTTGATGATGTGAATGGTCGTGGATGATCTTCGATGATGAGTTCTCCATGATGTATACGTTGACCTTCACGTTGACGATCATCAATGTGAACTGGTCGCGGTGGAGGTGCCAATGGTTGTGGACGACTCGATTGAACGACACGAACCTGAATATATGTAAATAATTTGTTACTTTGATTACTCTAGGGACTTCGAGAAATACGAATAGGAAGATGATGACAAGTATAACCTCGATGAAAAGTCAATCTTTTCTTGTCGTGTTCGACGCTGACTACGAACATTTTCATTCGACAAAGAAAAACAAATGAAATCAATAGACACGATATTGTTGATGTCAGTCTTATTTTCCAGGCATGACAGTAATCGTTCTTTCTTATCAAAACAACCAGGAAACGCCGGCAGAAAACGAAGAAGATCAAAGAGTATTTCTCTTCTAGTGAATCATTTTACATATAATTCGGCATTAATGCACGGCTTGCATATCTTTCATCAAGAAGGAAAATATTCGATATCCGATGAAACTTAACGAGACTACTCTAGAATTTCTATTATTGTTTTTCTCCTCATATCACGATCAAGAACTCAAGATCGATTCTTCTTCTGCTTCTTCTCATATGCATTGCTCATTGTCAATGTGCCTTATCTTTTAATTAAAATTTATCGTTCGATTACCTCATTTTCTCGATGTGAACCATTAATCACAACATGGTCTTTTGGTGGTAATGGCGGTGGCATGTATCTATCGCCTTCAATAACAATTTCTTTATGTAATGTGCGTCGATCTTCTTTAATATCAACTTTCGCTCGACGATTAGGATTGATTCCATCGTCGATAACGACTTCTTCGATATATTGTTGTCGTTGCTGATCGGTGGATTTCGGTCGTAGAGGATTGTTTTGATGAACGAAAATTTCACGATCGAATACATTCGTTGTATGTTCTTCAATGATTTGTTCTTCACGTGTGCTCTGATGTTGTTTTTTGTGTCGGGGTAGACGTTGAACAGATTCAATTTCCACCACGTCTTTCTCACGTTGTAAAACTTCCGATTCATTGATTTCGTAGGGTGTTCGTGGTCGTGATTGAGATTCGATTCGTATCGATAATTTCGAACGCGAATCGTTGCCATTTCCATACGGTTCTTGACTGATTATTGCACGACGTCTGTCGATAGATGAAATATGTTCGATATTGTTAAATATAATCTGAGAGGAGACTGATTGAACTTGAATAAAGCCTCGTTTAACTGCATCACCGATATTGATTTCATCGCCTGTGACTGGATGAATATACACACCTTTTTTATGATCGAAAAGTTTTTGTTGAATACCTAAATACAATAAAACATTTTTTGTTGCCATTTTGTTTGTCACTTATTACCTTCTTGAAGATTATAAACTTTATCAGTTCGTATATCAGTAACACCTGTGATTAAATAGAAAACTTGTTCGTGTTGATCACCATAAAATGATGGAGGATGTTGATCGCGAAGTTTGCCAATGATAAGACCTTGTTCGTACGCTTCAAGTATACTCATTTGTTTTTGTGTAACGGAATGATAGTAAATTGTGATATTTGAATTCAATAGACCTGTTTTAATCGCTTCAGTAACACCCAGACGACGATTTGTCACGGGATCAATAACTTGCTCGATAATTAAATTCTTCACGAACCGTCGCGGATGTTGATCGATCAATTCCGTGAAGATTAATCCTTTCTCAATTGCAACACTTATTGGCAGATTTTCACCTGTAATACTATTTACATAAAAACCTTTCGCATGATCGATAATGCCTTCGTCAATCGCCAGACGAATCGGTATTTCTTGGCGTGTACGAGGATGTATCGCACTTTTTAATGTATAAGTCTTCGTTTCTTTAACTGTTCCACGTTTTATTTGACTGTTGCTTGCTGTATCTGAATTAATTGTTGCATCGACTGGTAATGGTTGAGCACGTATATGTCCTTGAGCGATCGCTTCTGAAATAGAGAAGATTTCATTCGTTTTTCGATTGATATATTGTCCATTTTGTTTATCTAAGATTCCAACTTGAATCGCTTCCTGAACAGTTAATTCTTTGTTGTTAAGATAATCTCGTACACCGAGTAAATGGTATGATCGTGTTTCTCGTATTAATGATGTTGATATAACATATTTGTCGTTGGGATGATGATGATGATGATTGTGATTCGCTGTTGGTTGTTGTTGTTCAACGAGAACGAAACCTTTGCTCATTGCATCGTCAATTGAAACTGATTCTTGAGTTAAATTATTGAAATATAAGCCATGATAGGGATCAAGGATTTTTGCACGAATTGCGGTATTTGGATCGATAAAAGTATTTGCACGATGATCAAAGACACTTGAAATGACAAGTGATTCGGTTTTCGAAATGACATTGTACGAGGGTGGATCACCAACTTTGAGAATACCCATTTTTAGTGCTTCACCTAAGTCAACTTGTCGTGATGTTGCACGATCGAATATATGGTGATTAGTCGAATTGATTAACCCACGAGAATAAGCTTCGCGTAAATCGTAATTTCTGAAAATGGAGTAGACAAAAAAAAATGAATTATTTTCTTTTCGATCATTGTTCGTTAAAATCACAAATAACTACTATGGCTTCAACTGACATCGAACTCGAGATACAGACATATAACGATGTATATACATAAAACAGATTTTTATTAGAAAAATGAGATAAAATCTGGCGACTATTGTCTTTTCATATGTATACATTCTATTCATATATAAATTTCTCATTCGTATGCTAAGCAGAAATGAACGTGCTTCGTACAAAAACTACGATTGAATTTCATTTGTGAGTCGAAGAGTGCCTATTACATCTTTTGATTGCTTTTCATTGTACACTGACAGAAAAAAAAACAAACATGTGCAGAAAATTTTGTTCTATCTCCGAGAAAAATATTCGAGGCAACACACAAATCTTGAATTTTTCCTTTCGTTTTCTCTCTTTTGCTTTCTTTGTCTTACTTACCGTTGTTCGAGCGTATCGACCACGTAGGCGCTACGCGCGTCTAGAATATTTGTGTCGATCGCCTCTTTCAATGTAATGGACGTAGTTGTATTAGTTGTGGTTATGGTGGAGTCTGCGCCAACGGGAGGAGGATAATTATTCACCAACAACGGCGACGTAGAGAGAAGATTTTTGTTGTCGGTTGTATGTGGCGGCGAAGACGATGAAGAAGAGAAATGGTTGCGAGGATGGCGATGGTGGTCGGGCGGCGATGTAGAGGAAGAAAAAGGAGAAGAAGAAGAATAAGAAGAAGAAAGAGCGAATGGAAAAGGAGAAGAAAAGAGACCCGTTGACAAATCGAGATATTTACTATTGACCGCATCAACAAACGAGAGATTTTTTCGTTTTGTCATTTCATTTGATTTCGAATTTGTTACAATTATATTAGCATTCGAAATTGCCGACGATAACGATGGTTGCTTTTGAACAATGAACTGAAGTTTATTATCATTATCATTATTGTTATTATTATTCAGATTAGCTATTCGATTTTGGTCAGTTTCGATTTCTGTTCTTGGAATAACATAAGTCGTTTCAAATGAAACCGAACCATCGTTTGATGATAATGGATGATGATTTATCGTGACCTTTCCGTGTGACAAGTCAATAAAACCTACGAGAAAGACAACAGATTGAATGACGTCATCATGAATCTTTCAATTTTACATAAGCGACCAGAGAGGCATACAAAAAGACAGAGAGAGAGAGAATTAGTTGTTTGTTCTTCACTTCAAACTTTTCTCCGTAGACATATACATCTTATTTTAAAACGAGGAGAATATGAAATATTCGATGACGTAAAAAGGGACATGAAGAAACAATGTATATGTATATGAGTGAGCCGGCAGCGTCCACAACAACGGTCGGACGGACAATAAAAGGAAGCTATAAGAGAAATATAAAACGGAGAGAAAAAAAAAGAAAGAGCATGCACATCTAGCGCATAAACCTCGATTTGTTATATTTTTACTGCTTTCACTCTTTCTCTCTATATACATACACACACACTTCTGCATATACCGTATACGTATTTACCATCGTTCTTTCATTTTCTTCTAGAATATAAAATAACTGGCTCAACACTACATAGGCATATGACAAGAAATGAGAAAGGAGATTAGATGTGTGTCAACATCTTCATTACAAATTTTCCTCGTTGTTCTAATCCGATGAAGACTATAAGGTGGAGTTGAATGAAGATTTTTTAATATTCGTCACTGTTAAAGTAGCAAAAGGCATGGCTGATATCAATTAGAAGAGATAAAAGAACATTGTTTAGTCAACCGATTGTTTTGATTTAGTTGTCGATTATCTCGAGAAAAGTGTGTAAGACGAACACAGGCTTGAATAGATCGCCGATGAAAAGAGCAAAATATCCAGATAATGTACATATTATCTTTTAAAATATTATCATCATCAACGATTGTTTGTTACTATATCTCTCTGGAGATACATCTCGAAGTTAATATCGATGTATCGAATCATTTTCTTTCTCTGTCTGTCTGTCTCTCTCTTTCATGCTTAACTTGACACCAAAGATAAATCAAGATATACATATGGATTAAATCAAATGATAGGAGAAAGTTCATTCGAACATCCCTCGTTCGATCAGAACTGAAAACGCACGAAATGAATGAAGGACGACGACGACGACTGTATTGTAGTCTAACCCTAGTTGATACTAGATGACCTTCTTTTTGTGCATTTGATCATACATATATAAAATAAAAATGAAAGACAACTAAAGAATGAGAGTGTCAATGTGCTCGACCTTGTTTCGTAGGGAAGAATAGGGTATCTTCTTATCTGATATATATATATCCTGTAATTATTCTTCTTCGATACTCTCTCTCACACACACACATATGTGTGCTGATGCGGGCAATGCCTTTGCTCCAGACAATTGTCACTTACTTGTTGTTTTCTTCGGAATTCTCTGCTCATCTTCATCGGATGAAAGAAACGATTCGAAAGTAATATCATATCTCGAGAGAATTGTACTTCGATAACAATGTATCAGATTGGATATTGAATCAATTGGAAGATTGATTGTCTATAAATAACATTGATAAAAGGTTTAGTCATAAATCAAATCATTGCTTCGTTACTTGGCCGATACTGTTGAAATTCTTCTTCAATAAGCGTGCATATTCTTCTATCTTCATGAGAAGATTTGCGTACCGTCTGAAACAAAAAAGATTCGACTGAGTTTTGCAGCTCGGAAGATTTCTTCGTCTTACTTATCGAACGATTCGACTTGTTTTAGAACTACTAATGAAGCTCGTTGACCATTGGATGATATCCGTCGTCGTTTGAATGCGATTGAGTTTAAATCACATAGTGATAAACGAAAATGTTTCAAAATTTTGTCATGCATCTATATGATCACGGTTAAAAAAACGAGGTTTTTTTTTATTAGAATTAAAGTTGTTCACATGCAGCAAATGACATGCCAACTACGAATAGTTCGTTGTGTTTTCAAAGTAAGTTGCATGCTCGAAAGTTGAAATAAATATTACCTTAACTTCTTCCATGAATTTCACGGCTACATCGTTCATGTGCTCAACGGATTGGGCTTGAAAAAGAACATCATTGAACAAATCCTACGAACAGAATCATGTGTCGAAATGAAAGGTTTTTGTTTGATGGTTTTGTTTTTACAGTGACAGTTTTTGCTATGCGATGAAGGTTGTTCGGATCGTTGGTGATTGGTTCGAGAAGTTGGATTCGACTTTGAAGATGGTTCAACGCGTTTTCTTCGTTTTGAAACACATTGTGAAACGATCGATGTGATTCGATTATTTGAAGAATTGATCGTTTCCTAAATGACATCGAAACATACAAATGATATTGTTTCGAATAACGAAGAGAGAAAAACCTTTGATAAATTTCCGAAGTGATTCGTTTCCATCGTGTCGCTAATTGTTCGCTGATACGGATTAATCTTTCGTTACTAAGTTGTTCACTGTGTCGGAGAAGTTCTTTCACGGACTTCTCCAACGTTTGAAGATGATTGTTAAGTTCATTAAGTTCGTTGAATTGATGGCGAATGGAGTCCTCGTCATCGACGAGGGATGGTTGAGAAACTAAACGTGTTTCCAAGTCAATAATTTGAGCGGTTAGGTTATTCAAAAGATTTAAAGCAGTATCAGCGATGTCTAATCTAGACATTCGAAAGAAAACGTAACTTGGGAAAACTATAAGTAAGGATTTACTTGTCCGAATAGTTCTTGGACATGTTGAATAAATCTTGAATGTGATCAGATGTTTGAGTAACTAGTGAATTTACTTCGTGATGTGCAGATGAACTGGATTGTTGAGTTCGAATCTTTTCAACACGATTTGTTTGGGAGACAAGTTCGTGTTCGAAATCCTAGAAAATACAAAAGAAAATTCACAATCGAATCAAAACTTTTTTCAATCATTCCTCTTCTTCTCGAATCGCGTGTGTAGATATAACATTGGGTTTAAATGGGATGCGCTTTACGGGAGCGTCCACTATAGATTTATTCTTATTTAATTGATCAGCTGAACCATTTCGTACAATGGATCGTGTTTCGATGTAGGTGATATTCGAGGGAGCTGACAATTTTACATTCGAAGTATTTCTGTAAAGGACAGGGCAAGAACTGTAATGTTGTTGTTCTTTCGTCATGTGTTTGTGAGAACGACGTTCGTATTCTTCGGTTTTATGTCGACGATGTCGACGTTTGTGACGACGTTGAGGACGATGGAGGTTGATTCGAACGTTAATTCCACGTTCATTCGCTGTTACACTGGGAAGATCCGATAGGTGTTGCTCAGTAGGTGAATATTGAAAAGGCAGTATGCGATAGCATCCATTGTTTATTGAACTTGGCGAAGAAGAGCTGGTTGTGCACGCTGAGATGTGTTGAAGATGTGTTTTATATTGAGCGTCAGTATCGGAAGAATAAAAATCATCGACGTTATTGTAAACAAGCCGAACAGGCAAATGTCGACATGTTGCTGTTGATGCACGATTGTTATGCCGATGATCGGCAGATGAGGTAGAAAAAGAGCGGTACATCACTTGTTCACAACTGATTATCTAATGAACACAAGTTCTCAATCTATCCCAACGATGATGGCAATTGGATGCATATGGTTTCCACATACTGCTGTTATTATGATTTGTTGAGTAACAACCAATGCTACCGTTAATCTCAATGATATCACCAGATTCCCTTTTCGTAGTTTTCCTTTGTGTTTGCTATTCAATTCACGAACGTCTGTCGTAGGATATGCAATTTTCTTTTTTTTTATCTCTTGTTGTCGAGACATTTGTTCGGATAGATAATACAAAGGAGAAGAAAGAGAAAATTCTTCCATTGCCTTGACGAAAAAACATAAGACTGATTACTATTGATGAGCAACTTATATTATCCAATCTATTTTCCCTTTCTCTCTCTCTACTACTTCTTTTTCTCTTTTCATTAACAGATCCCACTGACTTGCTGTCGTATAATTGACTAAATGATGGACGGATACATATCGATGTTTAACACTTGATGGCTCAAGTACGTTCGTTATTCAGTAATCGACACAAAAATCAGATGATTTTTCTCTAACCTGATGTTGTTTGTAAAGAATCAAAAGTTCATCCGAAGTTAATGGTGAACTTGTTTGAAGTAAATGAATCGTTCGTTCTCGAACTAGTTGATCAAGTGTAGTTAGAATTGTATCAATCAAATGAAGTTCTTTAATCAGGTCTCTTGATTGTGATCGACTTGAATCTATAAATATCGATCGTATTATCATAATGCAAAACATCGAAGAGACAAGCTTTACCAGAACTATCTGATTGTGGAGAAACAATTGTATCTCTGAAATCACCAGTGACGATCACATTCAACTGTTCGACACCAGATGATGGAACCTGTAAAGAAAACATTTCATTATTTATGATGAATGATATTGACGACGGTTTTTCACACTAATTGACAATGAATCATCTGTCCGACAGAAAACAATTTCTAGTTTCCCCCGGTGTATAGATATGTGTCATTGAAGGCAAACATCGATTGATTAGATTCTTATATAAAGTACAGAATTATAGTTAAGAACAACCTTGGATACAAGAATTCAAAATATTTTCTATCTAATTGGAATCGGAAGACTCCTAGAGAGAGAGAGAGAGAGAACGAGAAAGAAGTGCTATGGTAATATGCATATCCCGAGGTCTGCTTAGATTAGAAAGAGAAGAGAGAGAAGTTTTGGCTGAAATATTGTCGATAACTGTTGTAAACTAATCAAGATATATACCATATAAGAGTCTCGTCAGCTCAGATGATGAACTTGACAGATTGTTTCATTCTCAACGAATTTACTCTTAGCAATGAAGAATGGTGATATTCTTCCTACGGATAAGAAAGTTTCTTCTCTTAACTTGCACAGCAGGAATCGGATCAAACTGTCTTAGAGCGCTAAAAGCTTTCTCTACGCGAAATTCGGCCGAATTACGTCACTTTAAGACAGTGTATTCCTGTTATTTTACGTTATCTGATCCGATCCGATGAGTTCGAAGTTAAATCAACCATCGTTTTACTAATCGTCTCCGATTCATTTCTCTTCAATGATGCTCAGAAAAGGAAAAATGTCAAAGGCGTTTGTTCTCGTCGATTAGTCAACGATTGATTTTCTAATTGAAAATCCTACCTGATGTAATGGACTCGAACTGGCAACGATCGGTGATGAGATTAAATGTATATCAATTCGAAAGTTTAATTGATTGATTCTCTCTAAGACCATACGTGTCTGCTCATCAGGTAACGAGAGAGTGTGAAAATGGTTGATCATTTGTTCTAACTTGATTTGTATCTCATTGATGTAGTGTGTATCAAATGGTTTCGACTAAAACATTTTTTAAGAAAAAAAAAAGAGTCTCTTTTTCGAAGCAGAAAATCAACGAACTTTTATTTCGATATTGGTTATATCACGTTCGATTGAGTCAAGATCACGTTCAAGTTTCTCATAATGTTGAAGATCGATCTCTGTTTGAGTCAGAGTAACTTCTAATTTGTTCCAAGCTAGATTTAATGAATGTATATCTGGTTGCAATGATTCGTTTGATTGTAGGATCTATTACAGAGGATGAATGGAATGAATGACGAATATGTTTAGATGTTACTTCGAATTCGGCATCGATGGATTTTAATCGATAAAATAATCGATGATACTTGGGTAATTCGGTGTGTTTCATCTTTTGAAAGTTGTCTTCAAATGTTCGAAATTGCTCAAAAGTTTGAAATTTAATTTTACGATTGAGATAGTCCATTTTTTGTCTTATCCATTGCATAACGTCTGTCGAAAGCGTCGTGTATTCGTACAGCAATTCACCTTCACGATGAATCTATTCATATATCAAAGCATAGTCACGAAAATATCGAAACAAAACTCGAACTTTGTTGTGTTGTTCATGATATGGATGGACCGGCACAATTGGGCAAGCTTTGTATAGATGAGAAATGTATAGAAGGATACTTTTTTCATCCGGCTCATCGGAATCCACATCTGAAACATCCAAATGATTTAGTGACTTCAACTTTCTCTAAATTTACCTTCAGGATCGATGAGTTTTGTAATTCCATAGTGTTTTTCTGCAAAATCAAAAGCGTACATAAGATTGTCTCGATTCGAAGAGCGGTACACTTGTTTGATATCAATTAGTTTCGGACTAAAATAAACAATGGTAAATGCAACGAATCAAAATGTACCATCTACACAAACTTATGTCGATGTAGGATAACGAGGAAAGCTCGACCGTTTCTCCACGAAGAGGTAAAATCGTCCATAGATACGCCAGGATAATCTTGGCAATGTTGTCGAGCCCATAGCAATAATCTCGTTCGGTAATTAGCAGGAACTTGATCGAGAATTAGTTTTTTCGTTGATGTTTTCAATGGGACCGATTCTGTCAATGCAGTTGATACGGCTTCATCCGAGGAAAACAGTATCGCGTCGGAAAACTTATACACAAGAAAGTAAATATCAAACGATGATCGATCGTGTAACTTACTTGGAAATGAAGGATGATTCGCCAGATAAGCCCTAGGGTTAATTTAGGATTGCCATTCACTAATTCTTCAGGACGAATGTTTACCAAACGAATCTAAATACACAAAAGTAAACACATCGAACTTGCTAATTTGTCTCACATTGTGATCGCATTCCAGTGATTGAAGGCACTGTTCAATATTTCTCAAAGCATGAAATTTCGATGATCCACGTTCTCTTGGCTAAAACAAATATTTTTCTTCTTCAACATTTCAAAAATTCACACATACGATTGTTTGATTTGTCAATATTTCTAATAGAGTTAATAGCAAATGTCCATCACGTAGATCTACGAAAAGATCATCAACATGTAGACCATTTCTCGTTGAGAGATAGAAATTCATCCATTTGGTAAATGTTTTCTTCTGAACAGCATCACGTTGATCGGCTACTTTGAGAACTTTTCGATCAGCTAGATCCAATGACAAGACCGAAATCGGCTTTTCTAAAATCCAATCTTGTTCGTTGAGATCGGGAAAGTAATGGTTATTATTATCATCGACGACCATTTCAAATGACATCTAGAAGAGAATGATATGGTCATTGTCAGACAAGCTCCAAACAATGTACGACGTGCTTCAATTTCGTAAAAATGTGACGACCTTTCGACCGTTCTGTACACAAAAGCTTCCGCTCATAAAAAATGTTTATTTGGATGAAAGAAAGACGAATATGAGGTGCTAAATCAATTGATTGTTTACCGAAATTTACTCGTCTATTTACTTTCATAGACAATCAATGTGTTCAAAAGAACAATCACTTGCATTGTACTCGCTTATTTCATTTCTAGGACAAATATACATAATAGAATTGTCGAAATAACACTAGAAGATGGATGAATAGTAGCAGTTAAATAAAGAGATAGTAGTGCATATATGTACACAATCGAAGTGTAAAGATATATACAAGCTAAAGAAACATATGGTCCATGTGATGAATAAGAAGGAATTAAGCCAATAAGATCAATCCGATTTGAATCGAGTGATAACAGTTTATTAGTAAAGATCAGTGGATTGCTGACAGGAGAAAAACAAACAATCTGAACGTGATGACTATGAAGGATAGTATCAAATAGATCTTTTGAATACACAAAGAAAAGCGTATGATCAGAAAACACATGTGAATTCTAATGACATGAAATGAAATCTAATCTCGAGCTAAGCAAAACAGCAACGATTAGGAAAGAAGGCAATTGGCGATCATGGTCATGGAAGGAAAAGAGAGATTTTTATTGTTATTTTTTCATCAATAGAAGTCATTGTAACTAATCTGGAAAGGAAATTTCTTGAGTGTCAAATGTATTTCTTGATTAATTTTCTTTTCATGATTGTTTTCCTCACGATCGATCAAGTGAGAAGTGCTTATGAATGGAAAGAGATTAATCTTACATTTGCTCGAACTAATGATGAATGCACATGAAACGAAATATTGGCATCGCCTGCCGGAACAGTTGGCTTGGGTTGTTTTTCGAAGAATGTTCTCGATATTTATTTTTTATTCTTTTTTTCATCTCAATGAAATTTTCGTTCTTGTCGTTCAATTACAATCACAGATGATCAATAAACAAAAACAACAAAAACAAGAAAATGATCGTTCTTTTCACTTGTTTAGAGTTGATAACCATATTTTTGAAGTACAGCGAGATGTTTCGCGACTTGTGGTTTCGAACTTAATTTCTTTGTAGCTGTGGTTTTCAATTTTTTCAATTCACGTTGGCGTAAATAGTAGTGTTTAGCCTTGATCTTACGTTTCTTTTCTAATGTTGCAACAACGGTTTCATATTGCCAGCCGACTTCAGTGGATAAACGACCGAGTTCAGTAAAACGACGACGTGGTTTGAGTCGTAACGTACGTAGAGCGCTTGGAACGATCATACGTTTCTTTTTATCGTAGGGTGTTGGAATACCTTCGAAAGCGCGAAGACGTACTAAAGCTTGTTTTCCACGTTCGGTTTTATGTGGAACCATTCCGCGTACAATGCGTGTGAAGATCTTCGATGGTGCGCGGAAATGGAATGGACCTCGTGATGGATTGATGTTACAACGCTTGCGAAGAAATTCCAAATATTTAAGTTTGTTTCGGTAGAATGATCCACTGATGTTTAAACCTTCACATCGAACAATGACAACGTTATGACCTTGGAGGATAGTTTTGGCGACTGTAGCTGCCAAACGACCAATTAAATGACCACGACCATCGATGATTATAGATTGAGCTCGAAAGCCAACTGGTTGTAACTAAAATAGATCATCGAGGGAGTGTTCAAGAGAACAATATTTGCGATTAAGGTAAGATGACTTACAGCTTTCGTACGGGCAAGGGCTGTTTTTGGCATTTTAATTGATCGAAAACAATATCTACAAGAAAAAGAAACTTTCGATTGCACATACAATGATAAGATCGTTTCATCTGATGGATGATGAATAAAGTACTCAAATTTTTTTCTCGGTTGAGGAAAAAACTCGAGAAATTGCTGCTTTCGAATAGTTTTATCTCTTAGGTACCGATCTTTCTCATTCGAAAAGAAATAAATAAATAACTTGCAACTCTCTCGTCAGTCTTTTCTTATTGATTCTCGAACAACCAAACAAAATAATCCTTCATTTACCAACTGTTCTCTCGTGTATCGGTTGTAAAGAAAATTACTCGAAAATATTCCATCGAAAAGCACTTTTTATTCGGAAAAAAATCAAACTTGAAGAAAAATCGATGAATTTCGATAAAAACTAATTTCTCATCCCGTTGAAATCGAGCGACCTCTATTTCAACCAATCCGCTTCTTGTATTCGTTTTGTCTTGTCTGTCTCTCTTTTCCGTTTGTTTGGTAGACATGCATAAATATATATCTGCATTCATAACGTCACGACAAGTCATGTTTTTTTTATTCATTTCAGAGGAAAATCATACAACTACCAAAACATTTCCATTCCTATGCTAATTCGACTGATATATTCTCTTCTAATCATCGTCTTTGTAGCTAAATCCTCTACTTTTGCACTTCATCTACATGGCCACTATTCCAGTAAAGAATTCTTTCGTTTGTTAACTAAGTTCGGTATTCAGAAGACTGATCAACACCGTCCGGTGGATACATTCGGATATATCTATGGAAACATCACCTTAGATTGTTCAACAGCAAACTGTACGATAGCAAAGAATCTTTTATTTGTTATACTTGATTATGATTATTTTGTGTCTGTGTATAAAAAACAACGATTGCAATCATGTTCGGATATGATGAAACAGATTCAAACGATTGCATTTCACCGGCAGTGTAATGAAAAAGGAACTGAAGATTTCTGGCGACGAGTACCATGTGAGCGAGGACAGTTTTGTCCCGATGAAGATCAACCGACTAATGTTATACGCAATCAACAATTTACATTTAAAATACAAGATATTAATCAACCAAGGTTTGTTCGAATGAGTCAAATTCATATGTTTATAACTTTTTTCTTTATGATAGATTTTGGTATTTAAGTTTAATATCATGTTACTGGCACCCGAATACGTGTCAATGGGAAAAAGTCGATGAAGATTTCCGAATAACGTACGATATCTGGGTTGTCAACGGAAATCCGGAAGCTAAAACACGTGATAATCGTTTTGAATATCATTTTTCCTATGATATTCATGATCTTGTTGAAGTTTATTTCGTTTGTATATTACTCTATCTCTTTATTCCATTACCATTTGTTCTATTCAAAATTCGTTCATTAACCTACATCAAACATCCGATCTTAATATCATATTTCTTGTTTCAATTACTATTCTTTCTTGGCAATACTTTTAATTTAATACATTATTTTATTTTTGCTTACAACGGGGTCGGTAGTTACCTCTTGGTACACATTGGCAATTTGATTACTATTGTCGGAGAGTCGATTCTCATCCTTTTATTGTTATTTATAGCAAAAGGTAACCTTTCGCTCGTTTTACGACTCGAGAACGATCCACAGAGTTCTTGTCTTTCTTTTCAAAACTTGTTTCTTCGATTGTTTTAGGTTGGCTGGTGAATGCAACGGTACTTCGAGACGGGAAGAAGATGATCATTCTATTTATTCTTTATACAATTGCATGTTGTTCTTGTTACATCTTGAGCGTTTTAACAATCAATCCTCTGGTTGATTCCAATCATTATCAAACATTTGCAAATTATTTTTCCTTATTATTTCGCTGTTTCGTTATGTTTTTATTCGTTTTCGAATTGAAAGAAACAACGCAAGAAGAAAAAAACTTTCGTAAACTGCAATTTTTTCATCACTTCGGTGCTTGTTGTATGGTAAATACAAATTGATCTTCTTTCGAAACGCTGAAATCCTATCGATACTCTTGTCTTTCTCTTCAGGTTTGGTTCATCTATCCCACTGCATTGATATTTATCATGTCTTTTGTTACTGAACTTTATCGAGTCAAATTAATCATAAGTGTTGTTACATTGGTGAATTTCCTGAGTATATTAATCATGTCTTATATACTTTTCTCCCCGAAATCATTTTTAAACTTACCAAAAATCTCCTCGACTAAACACGAAGATCGACTATTGCATCAAAGCAACGAGACCAACGGGTTTCATAAGTCGAGTATTATTGAAGATGATGAAGATGACGAAGAAGATGATATTGAAGTTTACGGACCATCTCATCTTCTTCTAAACAATTCGAGTCAACGAAGTTGATGCCAATTTTGTTTACTCTTGTATATTTCTCTATTACAGTGAACAACAATGAGTTATTCAATTGAAAATGTCTTTCACATAAATAATCAAGGATGGAAAGCACTGTTTTTTGCACAAGAAAGAAAACAATTTAGTTCATTGCTTTGTTTTTCTATATTATTTATTTTCGTTTTTCTTGTTGTTGTATACGTGTTTATTAAAATTACAAACGGTATCGAAGTTTTGGTTGATTTGTTTGTTTGTTCTCTTGTATTTTTCAGATGATCGAAAAGAATCGCGGCTGGAACGATTCTGTGGGCCAACAACAATGAATTCGGCTAATGATTGCCATTCACCATCAATGATGGATCATAATATCAATGGTTTGTATACATTATTAACTAAAGAGAATAGAAAATTCGCTTCTTTAAGTATTTACGTTTAGCCTTGGAGAGAGTATAAGGTGCGCAGTTACTTTCGTCAAATTGTTATTTGTAACCTTGTGTTTAGATACGACGAAATGTGAAGTAAATCGTAGTGAGCAGAGTCCAGCATCGATCACTAAGCGTCTGAAATCGAATGCAATTGTTTTATCACCTGTTAATGAAAGCCAATCGATGAAAGGGATCAATCGGAAGCAGAAAGCGTTGGATATCAAGGCCAAACAACTTCTTCAGAGTGATTCGAATAATAATACAAGTACAGTACGGAAAGGTCAAGAACAAATCGATTCTTCTGCGGAACACATTCCATCGACATCAGCAAATGTTTGTCAAACGTGTGGCGAAGATTGTGAGGAAATGATTCTGTGTGACGAATGTCACGAAACGTTTCATTCACGATGTGCGAATCCTGCATTATCAAAAGAAGATATTCCGAAAGATGTGCATCTCTGTGCGTCTTGTCGAACGAAACGGAAACTAGTGGATGGGAAAGTGAAACAACAGAAAGTGATTTTACCATTTAATTTCACACCGAAAATGAATTTACATTTAAATGGTTTGAAGAAAAATCAAAAGTTTCGTTCAGATCTAGAGCAAATCAAAGCATCAACAGGTAACTAACGATTTCACCGACTGATATCATCACTAAACTACTTATTCCAGTATCTAATGATCAACCTCCAGTTCAACAACCATTGCTAGATACCAATACTTGTGCAATAAGTAAAAATACGATCAAGAACGAATCTTCGTCAAGTCTCAAACGCAAACGACACGATTCATCACCACCTCCATCACCAGCACCAGCACCAACCCCTGATGTTCAATTAGATACGCTACATCGGCTACTTCTTTTCGATCAATCTGGAGATTTCCAAGGTCCATCGTCATCCAATAATCTTCCCCGCCAGAAATATTGTTTCATATGTCGAAAATTCTCTGCTAAACAAGGACCTTCCATCCATTGTGATTACTGTCCACTAACATATCATTTAGATTGCTTAACACCACCATTAATTTCTCTTCCCAAGGACAAATGGATGTGTCCTAATCACGTTGAACCAACACTGGATCGTTGTTTAGTCAAAAGAAAAGATCAGTCGATCAACCAACGCGTCAAACTTTACCAGCAACATACGTTAAGAAAACAAGACGTCGTTGTACAAGATTTCAATCAAAAGAAGCAAACGAAAGATTATTTTTTATTGAATACAATCAATAATCATCGATCAGAACGTGTAGATATCAGTCAAATACCTCATTCTATTGCCCAATTCTATTCCAAAATCCATTCAGAACAAAAGCACACTCCTCAGCTCGAAACAAAAGATCTCAAACAAAAAATACTTGTCCAAGTAAGATCATCTCCCTATACACACCGATCTTCATCATTATCAATGATTTTGATCTTTAGACAACTCCTCTCCCTGATGAAACTTCATTGGCATATGATCCATGTGTATGGGACATATTACAATCAATACTCAATCATATTGTCAACGACGAACAATATGAAATTTCATTTGTCGAATCTGTATCTATTGAGAATGATCATAGTTCAACAGATCGTATATCAAAAAATGAATGTAATACACTCGATACAATCGATGTATTATTACAAGCTTTAAGTGAACCTCGATCTACAGAAAATCAATCAAATAATCTCAATTCAGATCTTGTTTCCACTAATTCCTCTGAAGATAACTCCAATGTGTAAGTTATTTTCTGTACAAAAACAATTCACTCTCGAGTTTTTTGTTTCTTTTAGAATATCATTGGTAAATTCTTTCTCATCAATCACAGATCTCTCACAATTTCGTTTATCTTGTGCTGCGCTGATACATTTACATTCACAACATGTCATTTACATACGTAAACATACGATTTGGTTCGGTTCGTCATCAGTCAACGAGGTTTGTTTAACTACTTTGACTCCATCTCAACCTTGTCCACATATTTCCGAACGGCATGCTTGTTTATACTACGATCGCAAGCGGAATCTATTCGAACTATTAAACTATAGTGAATATGGAACGATTGTCAATAATCTTCGATATGGTTTAGAATTTGATTTCAATTCGATGAATCCATTTGAGAATGAGAATCAACATCAATGTTTATGTGTGATGAAATCATTCAATCAACCAGCATGGGATGGACCGGCTCCAATCGAACAAGGAACAGTAATTGAAATCGGATGTCATCAATTTCTTTTTTACCGGCACATTGTCCGATAGTATCTCCTAAATCAATCCGAATTCTCCTCTTTATTCTCTTGTACATATCTGCAATCTTTCTGTTCATTTCCTTTTCTTTTTCTATTCAATGCGAATGAACGAAACACTATTCGATTAATACTCGTGATAGAGAGAGAAAGAACATACTCCAAAATGACAACAATCTGCGATCTTAACTTTTCTTTTGCTATGGACGGATATTCTATCTGCAGAAAAAATAGTGTAGTATTCACACAAAACCAAACGCGTGTTCTCATTGTTTATTTTTCTGCGTATTATACATTTGTTTTCTTTTTCTTCTTTTTATGTCACGCGTACTAGTAAACAGAAATATATGCGTGACTTGTTCTACACGATCAGAAGGAAACGAATATCTTCTTACCGAGATGTGAATAGAAAGGATGGGCACATCGACGAACATTTATGTTGAATTGATTGATTTCCTAGTCCCTGGGAACATTTTTTTGCTTAACCCAGGGTTCTTCCTTATCAGTTCAAAGTATCTCATTGACATAAGTCATCTTCATTGAATTACTCGATTCAACCAGTCAAGAAGTTGGATCAAATATTTATTGAGTACGGCTGTTTTCTCTCCAATTATTATATTCGTCCTGTTAACAAGCACTTAGTAAACACTCGAGTTGTTTTTGATCTTAGCATTCTATTCAGTGCAATAATCAAGAAAGAAAAGCAATACGATCGAAACACAGATCGCTGCTTGCCGTCATGATTACGATCTACTTGTTCTACTTCGACTTTGTCCATCAGGCAAGTGTTTGGTAAGTCTCCTTCTTATCTTTGTGCGATCAAAAGATCATTGAGTGGATTTGTGTGCCGTTCTTTCTACTGCTGCTAAGGCTCTTTAATCAACGTCATATGGCTCGCGGTCATTTGTCGCCTGTGATCAATTCGGCATTGTTTCAGATAAATTGTAGACAAATTTGACCAGACATGATAGTTTCGTCTTTCTTTGTTGCAATATGTTATCATAAGGAGATTTCTCTACTTTTGATATATTGAAATTGAAGTGAATTGTGGTTGATTATTAATAAGCGTGAAATGAAGATACTCTGTCCTGCTGATTTTTCGAGCAGAGAAAGTTAGTGCTGTTTCTTTTTCCTCGATTTCATGAGTAGAAGGTGTGGCACTAGACGAATGTCTGATTGACTGCAGGTGTAAAAAGAACTTTTCGCGTGCTGTGTGCCTACAGTTCAATATTGTGCTTCCGGTGCGATTGTTCATACATCATGTGTATGTATGTATGAATATGATGAGTAGGTGGTGCAAGACATCGCGTGTCTATCCAGCGAGAAAATCGACTAGACATACTAGTGAAAATGTGAGAACAATAGTAGATTGTCCGAGATTTTAATCTTTTTCCATTCTATTCATTTCGTACACGTGTACGGATAGACAAGGATGAATGCGAACTACTGATTATATCATTGCTGATCAGTAAATTAAGAGATTATGATGTCAATCAAACAACTTTTCAGCCAGAAGGTATTGTTTGTAAGACAAGCAACGATCGTTCCCAACGCGTATCTCGTGTTTTCTTTGAATGTCTAAATCGCATGATGTAACCGTTGCTTTAATTGTTTTGAAAACAAAAAAAGAAAGTGTTCCGCTCTCTAATTTCATCGTTCGATGAAAACATACGAAGCAAGAAGAGAGAAAAATTTTTCCTCCAATCAATCAACGATTTCATTCGTATTTCTTTCCTTTCCTTTCCTCTCCTTCTCTTCTGTCCAACATCTTTCTCAAATTTTTTTTTTCATTCCAATCAACACGACAACAGCTAACACATTCCTATCTGAATAGAAAATGACAATGACAACAATCACCTTCGCATCCGGAAAACGTCGCTTTTCGGCATCGCACCTAAAGAAACGTCATACAGTACCAATACTAACAAATGACAACCTCCCGGATCTGCTGAGTGATATCTATCTTGAACGACGACAACGGCAAGACACAATTGTTAACATTGCGAAAAGTTTAAGAAAAGTTGGCGATCAACTGGATGAGCAATTGCAGGTAATTCCATGGAAGAGATCTTGATCGATATCACGTTGTATTTGTATTTAGATTCGTTCGTCTTCATCATCGGACTGTATATTCGGTCAAGGAACGATTGTATTTCTTACGTGTTTATCTCACGTTCTACGTTTGTTCTTGTAAATTTTTTAATTTTAATCGTTGTTCTTTGACCCGGTTGTTAAACGGATGAATGGTGCTTCGGAGCACTTCAGTTGTACATAATCATGTTTTCGAATATTTATTTTCCAAAATATATCATTCCGCCACGAGACAATTCTGATTTGTCTACAAGATAATCTAATGTATGCATAAAACAACATTCGACATGATCTTATCAAATATTTAATCTTGTCAACAAACTATCGAATAAAACTCATTTGTCACCTTGTTCTAATTCGATCAACAAGTGTCATTGACTTATTACTCTTCTCGTCGATGACACGTGCCTGATATTTTGTCTTCTTCAAATGTGTGAAAATCGCTGGTCGTTTACAGTCGAGCTGATCATCTTCAGGACAATCTCTATCGAGGAAATAATCAAGCAGAAACAAAAATGTCATCTATACCGATGTATTGTCTTTGAAAATTGAGACGTTTGATTTTTCGATGAGCCGCTCGTCTTTGATCATCAATCGATAAGTGTCTTATATTCGTTGTCCTATCAATTTCATTGCAGCCGATTATTTCCTCTGATAGAGCGGCTATGGGTGGTTTCCTTTTCGTTCAGAAGTTTATGTTCTTGTTAGATTAACCATACTCGACTACTAACTTTGATGTCTATCGCAAAATGGCACGTGCGTTTCGAATATCCATTTTCGATAAGTTTTCTCGTTAGGGAAAGATATCTCATTAAGAAACGATGTTTATCGTCTTGCGCGACAGGTGATACGTTTGTCAATCGATGAAATCATTAGAAAAACAAGTTTGTTTTGTTGTCAACTGATTGATATCTTATCACATGCTATAAGAACATTACCTGCGTCGTATCACGTTGATCGTTCGATTATCTCATAGAAAGTATTCATTCTTTGCGAGTATGTTATTAAAGATTGACTTTCATTCAATATTCAGGTGTAGAATGTCATGCTGAGACATCCATACAAACGTACGAGTCGTAGAAAGCATAGTAAAAGAAACAGGTTGATTACATTTTGCGCACGAAATTTGATATTTATTATAGTATTCGGTAATGGGAACGACACGACAGTTGGTATTTGCAAGATTAGGAGCAGTTTGAGAAACAAAGGATGATTAGATTTGCACAAGAATGATTCGATTTATTTCTGCTTTACTTACCGACGAAACCACTCATAAATCGATTAGCACTTATGTTTATGGAAAGAAACATCACTATGAGAAAATATCAAGGATAATTAGTCACAGCTAATCGGATAGAACGACGATTAAGAACAAGTTGGTGGAAGAAGTTTTGCTTGATTATGACGATCTCAGTTAATTCATTTCAGAAGAGAAGGAGAGGAAAGGAAAGGAAAGAAATGCGAATGAAACCGTTGATTGATTGGAGGGAAAATGTNTTTGCCACTTCGGCAGATTTATCTTCAACAGTTTCTACAGCAACGACCGCGTCATCTTTTAATTCAACGGCTTTTTCGCTTGTTGCATTAGCCGCTTCCCGTACTGTATCTTTCGCTGTATCAATTGCATCATTAGTCTTGTCTAAAGAGATAAAGTAGACCGAGCTATCTAATCTAATTTGTCATAACTGAGATAAATTCTTACCTTTAACTTCTCGGTCTTTTTCTGCTTGTTCTTTGCCTCTATCTGTATCTCAGGAGAGAAAAATGAAGCAGAAGTAGAAGTCGAAGAAGAAGAAGAAAGAAACAGATATGATAGATAGAAGCACAGCAAGCCAAAATAAACTTTGCTCTTCTTTTCCTTTATTCTTCTTTTATTTATGATACGCCATACAATTGAGACATGATGTCCATCTTTGGTGAAATGTTAAGGTCAATTGATCATTCTCATATACACATTCAGTTTCGAAAAAAAAGTCTTCATCTTTTCATAGATGATTTTCCCTGACTTTTCATCAGCACATCATTTGCCGGTCAATGAAATAGTGATGCATTCCTTGCTCTTTCTTGTCGTCTTCTTCTTCTTTTTTTTGTGTAGGAGAATATATCTATATGTATACGCAGTATCGTAGGAAAAAAAGAAGGAAAGAAGGTCACTGGCGGCGGGCGATTACTTGTTGTTGTTTTTGTAGTTAGTCGAAGATAACAAGCTGCCAAAATTCCCGATCATACAATTATTCATTCTATCTCATCTCATTTTTTTCTCCCTCTTACTTTAAACTCGTTCATCTTATATTTCAGATATTCGATGTATGTAAGGATGCCATAGACACATATCGATTCTCCTTTAGGCTACCGCAAATCGACACAGACCGTTAGACAAAATGAATAGTGTGCACAGCTGTGTTAGTGCCAGCCCAGCGGATAGACAGAGAGCAAATCAGGAAAAGTTTCCCGGAATAAAAACATCTTTATTTTCTAGAATTAGATTGATAACAAGAAAAAAAAATGGCCGAAAACGATACATCAGCAACTGAAATCCATGTTTACAAGCCTGATGAACACGGTAAGACTCAACATGGATGAAATGATCCGATGCATTCAGTACGTTTGTGTGTATTCAGGAAACGCAATAGTTATCGAAGGGGAAAAACATTCGACTAATAATGGAGATCCCAACTCTTCGACTGTTTCGGAAAGTCATCATCAAAAAGAACAGATTATCATTGAAAATCCCAATGATCCTTTATCAACTGTTACACATCATGTCGAAGATATTCACGTTAAAGTTGAAAATGAAGCGTCAACATCTGTGGCAAGCGTTGAAGACAAAGCCCAAGAAGTTAAAAGTAAGAATTTATCTTAGTTATAACAAATTAGATTAGATAGCTTGGTCTACTTTATCTCTTTAGACAAGACTAATGATGCAATTGATACAGCGAAAGATACAGTACGAGAAGCGGCTAACGCAACAAGCGAAAAAGCTGTTGAATTAAAAAATGACGCGGTTGCTGCTGCACAAACAGTTGAAGATAAATCTGCTGAAGTAGCAAATAATGTTCAAGGTACTTCTTCATTTATCAAGAGATATCGAAATCAAACTTGACCTTGCTCATCTTTCAGAAAAAGCAACCGAACTCAAAGACGATGCTTCGGCTGCTGCTCATACAGCTGCAGACAAAGCTGCTGAAGTTGCACACGATGTTCAAGGTGAAGTGATTCATCTCCTTCTTAATGATTATATTTATAAACATAACTTACAGATAAAGCAGCTGTTGTTGCTCAAGACGCAAAAGAAACAGCCAAAGAAGTCGCACAGGATGTTCAAGGTGAGCATACTAACCGATAGAAAGTTTGTCTTCTACTCTAATTACTACAGATAAAGCTACTGAATTGAAACAAGATGCGATTGCGACGGCTCATGCAGCTGAAGACAAGGTTGCAGAAGCAGCTCATGCTGTACAAGGTAATTACTCGATCTTGTCCATGGAATTCTTTATTGGACATTGAGATTTTACAGACAAAGCTACGGAATTAAAACACGATGCTGCTGCCGCCGCCCATGTTGCTGAAGACAAAGCTGCTGAAGCCGCAAACGTGGTCCAAGGTAAACGTCTATTTGTATGAGTTACTCCTTTCTACAAAAATCTTTTAGATAAAGCTGTCGAATTGAAAGATAATGCCGTTGATGCTGCTCATATAGCAGAAGATAAAGCTGCAGAAGCTGCCCACACTGTTCAAGGTAAACATTGAGCTATATGAACTTCTCTTTATCATATTAACATTGTAGATAAAGCCGTAGAGTTAAAGGACAATACGCTTGCTGCTGCTCATGTCGTAGAAGAAAAAGCTGCAGAAGCAGCTAACAATGCTCAAGGTAACATTTGCTTGTTGTATTCATCAGCAATTTCGAATATTTTTTTCTTTCAAGAAAAAGCCGTAGAATTGAAAGACAGTGTAGTTGCTGCCGCCCACGTTGCACAGGAAAAAGCAAGTGAAATTATTACTAGTACAAAAGATGCACTTATTTCTGGTGAAAAAGTCGTGGAAGAAAAACTAGTTGCTGCTAAAGATACAGTGTTAGGTAAGTGTAACGATCCACTCCGACTTATGTGACATTGCATGACATTTAGAAAAATCGAGTGGACTAGTCGAAAGTGTTACAAATACAGCTCATGATGTCAGTGTAAAAGCACAAGCATTAGAAAAATCTGCAGAAGAAAAGTTGCATGCAGCTGGTCAAATCGGTAAGCAATCATCAAATTTGCTCAGTCTCACTTTCGTTTCATTCTTTCAATTGTGAAAATTTAGGTGGACAAAAATTAGAAGATACAAAACAATGGCTCAGTGAAAAAGGATCTGAAGCAAAAGCCAAAGGTGTTGAAATTCTTGGTGCTACACAACAGGTGTTAGCAACAGGCGCTGCCATCGTCACCGAAAAAGCTAAACATGGTGTCGAACTCGCATCCGAAGCTGCTTCAACCGTTAAAACAGCTACTGAAAACTTAGCTGCTGATGCTTCTGCTAAAGTTGCCGAAACTGCTCACAATGCCCAAGGTACATAAATCTACACTGTAAAATGTCTCGGTCACATTTTCAACTGAATTTTAGCTAAAGCCAGTGAATTATTATCTACAGCTGGTACTAAAGCGGCTGCTGCAGCCGATGTTATTGCAACAAAAACAGTCGAAGCAAAGGACACCACCGTTTCAGCTGCACAAACTGCTGCAGTAACAGTGCAGGGTAAAACCTTCAGTCATGCCTTCGCAAACGAATTGCATCTTAAACACCTTGTTTCCTAGAAAAAACAAGCAACCTCGTGGATTCTACCAAACAAGTTTTAACATCATCATCGGCTCCTACTCCAACTGTCGTACCTGGTAGTACAAGTCATGTTTCTCAAGAAGCATATATTACTGAAACATCTGGTCAAACAGTGCACGGACCAGAACCAGTTCTTACTGAACAAGCCGCGTCGAGTACAACGAAAGCTAGTAAAGGTGGTCCGATCAACGCAATACGTAATTTCTTCAGTCGAATATTCAGTCCATCATCTCGACAAGAACGTCGCAAAGCAAATACAACTTCTGCTGCTCAAGCAACAGAAACAACGACCACCAGTGTGACGACAACAACGACAACAGTTGCAACAAGCAATCCTCGAGTACAATCCTAAAGCATTTATTCTCTATTCTAATCCTTCTAGCTTATTTGCCTGATAAATAAACAGTACTCAATTACAAAATAAAAAACACACACATACACAATAAACATTCATTTCTCTCGTTCTATCCATGTATACTTCTATATTTCATCATTTATCTGTATGCTATTGTTTCGTTATTCTTATTCACCTTTCTTTCTTTCGTTCGCTCTTTTCTTTTCTTATTTCGTGTTGATACAAAACAAACAGAAGTCTTATAACAAAAGATAAACTATGTTTAGTAGAATAATTCACAGAACAAATGTTATTTCTCTCTTTGAGTTCTCGAGAAAGATCAAACTGTTGTAAGAATCTTGTTGATATTCGTGTGCATAGACGTAGCCGTTTTGCTTCAATTACTCGTTCGCTTCTTTGTATTTCAAAATATTCTTATCTGTTGGTTTCATTTTCTCAAAATATTATTTTTAATGGATCGAAAAGCACGTCTAAATTCAGTTCGAAAACTTCCAATCAAGCACAATTAGTATGTTATGCTTTATTCACGATCAGTATGAAGAATACAAATTATAATATGGGTACACACCAAAAACGTCTGGAGTAATGGAGATGGGAAAGTAATTTTCTTCGGTTATGATTAATAGATTATGAAGTAGATGAAAAATGATCAGACCAGCGAGCGATTGTTTGTTTTGGGCGAATGATTAAATGACGGGCAGTGAAAACCATTATTCATCGAGTCGATTCCGAAGAATCTATATCGACAATCTTCTTTACTTGTCATGTAAAGATTGGAGACAACATCGGATTGTTCCTTCAGGTTTTTGGATCTATGTTTGTCTATGCTAAAAACCATTCTACCCTATTCTCTCGTTCAACATAAATAAAATAAGTCATTTTCTCTGTTTATTTAATAAATTATTTCGATTTACAAGATAAGCTTGATTTGTTGCTCATGTGTCATAGATTTTCTCATCATCAACGCTTTCTTATTAGTTTCACATCACCGTTATCATCGACTGCTCATCAAAAGATGAGTTCAAACATCATCTTATGTCCATTTTTCCATCTAAACGACGACGAGAGGAGTGTTAACTGAAGAGTAGTTCGTCTTGAGGGTACATATCACTATTATTAATGCGCCAATGCATTCATTAAAAGTATCTAACGGAAGAACATCTCTCATCTAATCATTTTAATCTGCATTTCTGTAGATTTCTATTTCATTGTAAGTAATTGATTGGAGTATTAATATTAAAGATCGATAGGGTAATAATTCTCAATCGATCGAAGAAATTCATATCTCGCAAGTATTGTTCTCTTTTCTCCCTTTGCACTCAATATGGTGCGTGTTGAAAGTTTATCAAAAACAAATCAAATCAACGTTCACTCATTCTCCAATTATTTTATCACTATATACATATCGATCACACTACATAATCACTAATTACTCGAAACATTCCAACAGTGATATATATATATATGAGAAAAGAAAAGAAAGAAAACGAAGAAGTCACGTATGAACAATGAGTGATTGAAAAAAAATACACATACATCGATTTCAATCAAGTTACTCGATGATCGATTACATTTTGTTTATTGATCAGCTGTGAAGAAGAAAAAATTCAATACAAAATGTTCAAATACTCGTCGATCCATGTCGTTCGGTTTTTCAACTAGTATTATATTGATAATGATCACATACGTTTGATTCTGTCGTATTGATTGATGATCAAACTGTCGTCATCATGTTTACACGACGACTAGATATTATTTTAATCGAGTTAGTTGCTTATCATACACTCTTTGCATGTGCGTGTTCATGGAGGCGTAGTTTTATTTGTCATTGATCGTATATATATCTAAGCACATATGTATGCGATTGAGTACGTTACCCTGTCATTTTCGTCGGCACGAGAGCTCAAAAGAAAAGATCTCGAACTGATCAAATCGATCAAATTAGTCGACTCATTTTCATGCTTCTTTTCACATCTGTGCTAACCAACAGCTAACCTTTCCAATATTGACTTGCTTAATATCCAGATGATTATTTCGTCTGCAGTTATTTTCCTAATCGGTTTTCCAGAACGAGAATTTGCCTCATTTCTTTGATGTGTGCTAGTCAGTATGTTTCTATCTAACTACCCTCGCTCGTCATTACTTCTACTTTACTATCATATAAGTATCTTTTTACATGATTGGCTCGACAAAACAATCGATACATCTCGTATTACATGCAGACAGGGAGAAAGAGAGAGAAATATGCGATTAAAATTGACCAATCATATGCTAAATAAAGCAAGACGAGAGAGAGAAGAAGAAAAAACTAACGAAAGAAAGTAATTTGCCCATATAGTCACTTAGTTATTTGACTCTAACTAGGAGAACTCGATACTTGTCAAAAGAAAATATATTATGGGTGGCAATGATCATCAATTATACCTTTCATCACCCGACTCAACCTATTCTCGATCATCATCTTCACCTTCATCAGTTATATCGACTAAAAAACAATCACCGAAACTCAAATCCTTCCTCATATCGGACATCTTAAAACCGAATTTCGGCCATCAAAATGATAAATGTAACATTCCTCTCTCACCAGCAACAACTAACGATTCGACATCATCTTCGAATACTAATCCACAACAAGGACTCTTACCAGCCTGGGTGTTTTGCACTCGGTATTCCGATCGACCATCAGCAGGTATGTGGAAATAGAAGAAAAGAGCACCTTGACACACAACAGTCATTTTCGTAGGACCACGTGCAAGAAAATCGAAATTTCACGATTCAGTCGATTCGAAACGACCACGAACAGCCTTTACAAATAATCAATTAATCCGTTTAAAAGATGAATTCGACCGTAGTAAATATCTCACTGGCGAACGTCGACAAGTTCTCGCTAATGAATTAGGTTTAAATGAAGCTCAAATCAAGATTTGGTATCAAAACAAACGTGCCAAAATCAAGAAAACGTCGGGTGTACGAAACACTTTAGCATTACAGTTAATGGCCCAAGGTTTATACAATCACACAACACCGAATAATAAAAACGTTTGAATCAAAGACTAGGAGAGGCAAGCAAAGATCATTATTCGTTGTCGTCGTCGTCTTCTTCTTCTTCTTTTTTATGTAAACTTCTAGTCAAACACTTTTTTTTCTTCTTTTTGTTGTACAGCGAACAAAAATATAACAAAAGTGATTTTCTTTGTAGCAACTGTTGATTAGAATCGATCATTCGAATTGATCTGCACAGGTAGAGTTGATTGTCAGTCGGAACGATTGATTGCAAATAAGATTGTTTTTCTGATTTGAACAGATCGTTTTCACTTCTGTTAATTCGATAAATATAGAGTACAGACAGAGGGAATGTTGATTGCACAGCGACTCAAGGGAAATTTTAAATTGTAGCTTTCTTCTTCTTCTTCTTCATCATCATTTTCCCTCTTCAATTCTATTCGAACCGAGCCGGCAATGAGTGACTCGATAGATCAATGTTTAATGCGCATGAATAGTTTAGTTGAACATCTAATGTTGACTGTGTTGTATCAAACTATTCCCGTTTAATATCTTGCCTTGAAAGGCTATCCGATTACGTATCTTGTGATTGATTGTAACTAGTAAATAAACTATTTCATGTGGCTGATGATTATCTTTAGGTAATCAATCAAGAGAGAAGGAAAAAGATGGTTGGCTGTTTGGAATATGAAATGAATATATTGAAAAACGAAAAACGAGAATGGAAAATTATTTACACAAATGATAAACTACGATGTCTGGTTTTAATGATGAGAAAGTTGTAGTTGCAAAACGAAAACAAAAGAAAATATTTCATTCAATCACTGAGAAAATGCAAAAGAGAAAAACATAATAAATAATGAGATGATACTATTGTGCACATCTTGAGATTTCGCGTTCGGTTGTCTGTTGTTCTCGATTACTAAATATGTGTGACTGATAATTTGAGAATACTGGGCGACGGTGGAGGTCGAGATTTCGTTGTCATTAACGATCGTTTGGAGTGTTGTTGTTGTTGGTGTTGATGATGAATACGAGTTATAGCTGTAGTTCGGAGTAAAGTAGATGGAGCGGGTGTTGTCGTCATTGAACGTGTTGGACTCGTCGAGGAAAGATTGTTGAAATCTTTGCTGTTATTTATAGATGAGATCGATAATGGACGGGATGTTCGTTGGACTTTGGCTAGATTATTTGCAATGCGTAGTTTAACAGCGGAAGAAGGATTCGATGCGATACTCGTTCCACTAACCGCTCGTGTTGCTGGTGGAATCGAGTCGATCATTCCTGAACTTGCCGTAGTAGAACGGTTCATCGTCGTTTGATCGGCGTTGATTATACGTTCGATGTTTATTGGTGGTAAACGATTGTTAGGGGGTTCGGTGTGTATTGTCGACGTCGTTGCGGAACGATAGCGGTAGTTAGATGAACTCTGCCGAGTCGGATTTTGAGATGTTGTATTTATCATCGACTGATTAGCTGAAGGACATGGAACGGCTGTGCCAATCAAAGATATTTGTTGCTGATTTCGTTTATCTAGTGCAAGAGATGTTGCTGTACGTTCTCCTACAAAGAGTGTCGATGATGTTCTCGGCTTTCTTGGTGAAGTAGACATCGGCTGATTCGAACTGAAATTCGTTGTGTGTAAACGTGTGACAAGTAATAAACCTTTCATATCAGGATCGGGTGTTGAACGGTATGGGGTCGACGAGATTTGTATTTGAGTATTGGTTACGGAAGGGTAAGAGAATCGGTTTTGCGATAGTGAATGTGGAGGTAATGAATTCGGCCGTAGTTTTCGGCGAAGTTTAATGGAATTCTTTTCGTAAAGTAATTTTCCATATCGTTGTAAAAGTGGTTGCTGTTCGGAGAGGAATCGTTGGAGTAATTTATTTGCCAGAGTATTTACAATATTATCTTTCATACATTTGATCATTAGTTGTGGATTGCGAGCGTATTTGTAATGTTGCTGAATATCATCACGCGTGGACGAATCAGATGACTCTTCGTGATTTTCATCTTCATCATCGTCACTATCGAATGAATCAACGCCAGTTTTTCTACTATGTTCATCGGAGATCGTTTTCGTTACATCACTATTATCCAAATCGGAATTGTTCGACAATTCCGATCCTTCGATGGAATTTACGGAAGAACGACCAGAAGTATTATCATGTATAGGTACCTAGAATTTTTCGTTTAAACTACGATTATTCAATCACTGGATAACAAATAGAAACTCCTGCTAGTTCATGGTCAAATTTCAGTTAATATTTACATGTCAAATGTTGACTATCTGTGTAACGTCATGTCTATTGACAATGCCTGATATTATAATCGGCAGAAATCTAGTCTAGAGCTCGCTCATACTTTTGTACACGAAATCGTCATTGCTCAATGTCGAATATCATCAGGTTTACTTACATTTAATTCGTCGAAATTCGAACTGGAAACTTTCGAACTACTGAGGAATAGATCGAATGTTGATGATGTTGCTGTATTAGAATTAATTGCGTCGTATTGTTTATGTGACGGTGTTAGCCGACTGGCTAGTTGTTTTTCAATCTGCTGTACGCGACCACGAACTCGAAAATGCGGTCGACTCGACCATTCTTCACAAATTCTCTTGATCGATGAACGCTTGGCTTTCTCTTCGTTGTATAGAACAGCATCGATTTCTTCAAATTCTCTCCTTGAACGGCCATTCGTTTCCCGAGCGTCATCTTCATTATATCCTGATAAAAGACTTGAGCCACTCACCGAATGAGAACACATACTAATAAATGGTTGCTATTATTCTTTTCTTTTCACTTGTGCAAAAAATCGAACAGAACGAAATGACGAAACTAAGAAACGAAAGAAAAAATTCCGTTATGGCATCCAACGTAGAAGAAAAAAAGAAAGAAAATGATCATACGAAAATCCAGGAAGATCCGTTCACATTGTTTGTTAAATGAACGAAATGTGCGAAGTAATTCTTCTATCTTTGCCTTTCTATTATTTGTCTAAACAACAAATACATGATGAAGTGAATAAGAGCTTTGAAAAAATAACAAAAACAAATAACTACTTCACACACGCACGCGCTCAAGTAACTTCATGACGTTGAGAAAAAGAAAAGACAGCATTGATAAAAAAATCGTATGTCCTTACGGTCTGTGTTTACTAAATTTGGACACTCGAATCGATTAGTAGAAAGAAAGAACTCGAGTTTTTCTTTTCTTTTTCAATTACGTCTTCCGATTGCTGCTATATATTATACATGACAAATGTTATTTATTTAATCTAGTTCGGCCATTGCTAGAAAGCTTCTGAGAGAGACTGCTAAGAATTGAACAGATCGAGAAGAAAAATTCCGAATGAACTACGCCAGTTCGAATTGAAATTCAGACAAAAATCACAGAAAATTGTTCTGTTATATGCAAACTGTTTTTTTTTCGCGATAGATAGATGTCGCATGCGTATAACAATTGAAGTTCTAAGGAGCTAAAGCACGTTGCATATGTTGATCGAGTAGAGAGTTATCTCGAAACCGAAATAGAGTTTGTGCATGATCGAGGCATGATTCGATGTAAATAATCGACGGTAGTAGAGCAAGGAAGTCAAGTCGATTGATCTTCAACAGCTTGACATTGGGTATTACGTACTGTACTTCACTGGCAATGCGTTCGACCTTTTCATTATTCGTTTGTTTCAAGATCATTTCAACAAGATTGTTGTAAGTAACATATCCTCGATTGGACAGACATTGTTCATTAAATTCTTCGAGTAAATCAACTAGAACATCATGATAAAAATTGAAATCCACATCGTCGAGATATGTTTGCCATAATATTGGACTACAGTAGAACGTGTACGTATTAATAAAGAATGAATATTCATGAAGAATGACTTACTCTTGCTTAGCAATAATTTCAACAATAATAGCTATGGCGTAGAACTCCTGCAGACCAAAGTACGTCGTATCACTGACAATTTCGTATAGCTAAAGAGAAAATAGTTAAAAATGTGACTTGAGGATTCATTTAATCGACTTACCACGCGAAAGAATGACATTTGTGCATGCGGAAGATTAGCTGGTAAACATTTTTCGACTTGAGTATAGAACAAATGTCTGAATACATTCAATGAAAATGAAGAAAATCGTTTTTCTCTTAAAATTGATTTACCCATCTCGATCGGTATCCAATTTATTAAACATGTGATTTAGTCGATTGCGTGTTACATCATTGAGTAACGCACCAACATCCATACCCTAGATGAAATCTATTTTATTGATTATTCATGCGAAGCGAACCGGAAAACCTGTAATGGACGAGAAGTTCTCTGATCTTCATTACCACCATAGGTAGTCGACCGACTTAATGCACTTCCCATTCGCGGTGTTTTACATTTTAACGTTGTTCTTTGAGAGAGATTCTCCTTCAACACGTGATCATTAATCAATGTTAAATGCGATGTTGATGTCATGGGTGGAAGATAATGACGACGTGGATACTGTTTTATCATTAATGCTGTCGTTATATTCGACTGTCTAAAAACATTGGATCAATCTATGGAAAGAATTTAAGCGGACAATCTTACGATAGATCATGACGTTGAATTGGTCTTGTTTTCGAGAACTTCCTGTTGATAACTGTGGGTAGTTTAGTGGGTAGAACGTCTCGTTTGATCGGAAGAATATTTGGATGTTGTCTAGGCTTTCGCAACGGTAGATTTCTTTGCGCTGGTCGTCCGATCATTTCTCGTTTTGACAAGTGTAGCATTTCAATGTAAACGTTTGATGCTATGGACTGATTCAACGAAACAAACGAAATCAATGAGACAAGCAAGGCGAAGAGAAAAGAGAATCGTTGAGACATTTCATTTTCAAACAAAAATAAACACATGCTTGATTGTTGATCATGTAGAGATCTTTTCAGGTAACCCCATGCGAAGAATAAGTAAACTTCTCTATTCTTCCGCTTGAAAAAAACACAATGATCAGACAGTAGAACAGCTGACGATCGTTAGTTCTTTTTTGAATAAACAACGATGTTTTTATTTCTTACTTGATCATTTTAAAAAAAGCCTAACAAATACAAAACAAAATTATCCTATTTTCTATAGTTTCTGTATGCTCTCTGCACTAGCGTTATTTCCAGCTTGTTCATTGTCAGTAGCGATTAGTTTTCCCGTGGTATGCGACGGTGTTCTAGCTAATTGCTGGCGTTGTTTATATTTACGTATTTGGTTTCGTATGATCAAAGCAATCCAAAACGGTTTCGTTGACAAAAATGCGACAATCATTGGCACAACCATCGCCTGAGTTGCATATGGTTGAGGAAATGAGTACAACATCACCATGAATGCAATGCCTGTGTTTTGAATACCAGCTTCAATTCCTATTGTCTTGATCTGTGCCCAATTCAATCGACTCATCCATGCAAATATACCACCGAAGATGAAACCTAAGAATGGTAACAATGGTGCTGTTAAGATTGTATAGAGATCAATCATGCGAAATAGATGCCAGTAGACAAAGCAGCCGAATGCGAGAAAGAATATCATGATGCATATCATCAATGGTTTAACATAGTTTTGAACAATTGGGCGGGTTCGAGGAGCAAAATGACTGATAGCAATGCCGATACTGTAAGGAATAACGACCATGGCCAGGGTGCGCGTGAGAACAAGATACGGAACGTTTATTGAAAGTTCATTCGTGTATAAACGACCAAGTGTGTAGAAATAGAGAGGCATCATAATAAATGATGTCGCAGTCGAAACAAAGGATAACACAGCTGACAAATTCACATCACCATCGAAGATAACTGTCCATTGATTAGACGCACCACTGCCTGAAAGAAAACGAGTTTTGTCGTAGGAGTTCTACTGAAGACAACCTACCTGGACAACAACCGATAACAAACAGTGCAAGACTATGCAACGGTGTATAGTGAAAAAGTTTCGCAATTGCCATGGCTAAAAATGGCATCAAACCATACTGAGCAACGAAACCGACAAGAAGAGGCACCGGTTTTTTAAGAATATTTAATATAGTATTTGTATCGAGTAAGATTCCCATTAATATCGATATTCCTGTAACCATGAATGGAATGGTGATAAAAAAGATCGTATCAATACGACGTTTTGGTGTTGACACAAGAAGATTCAAAACTTGACTATGTGACGCGATTGAATCATCATCGTAGAACACGTCGACATGAAACGTTAAGTTAGTTACACCGATCATTTCACCTTTCATTAACCATTCTGAAATAATTTGAGAATTCTCGGTGGAATTCTGTTTAACCTGAAGTAACGTCGGTGACGGATAAGCATTAAAAATATGACTAAGACCATTCTTAGTGGGAACTAAAAATACACATGTACATTGAACGGTTCGTTTACACAATGCATTTTGTTAAACACTTACATATATATAAATCTTCAATCAAAACAGTATGAAAATCAGTGTTATTTGTCGGTTTTCTTTGCGTCGAGATGATTTTCTCCATCTTTATAATGTTTGGATCGGTAGATTTCAATTCGAATTTGAAACCAATCACCGTACCAGCTGCTCGACGATCGGAACGATGCAGGTCATTAGCATGTACTCGTATTGTTACGTAACGAGTTTGAAACAAAGGCATTTCGTAAGATTTGTTACGAAAAGGTGAGAGTTGTTCATGATTTTTATATTTATTTGTCTCAATAAACAGATCCAAAGTGTGAGCATATTTTACGACAGTTAAAAAGAACAGCACACTTTTCAATACCTCTTTTGACAACATTCTTATTGACTGAGTACGCACTGCGTTCTTGCATATCATTATTTACGCACTTTTTCTGCGTAGGCTTGTTTTATTACAGAACGGAACAAAAAAATAGACGAGATGAAGACAGTCTAAGGACGAAGAATAGATGACGCCTGAAGATTATGTCGATGTTCAAGCAGACAGAGAGAATAAATGCCGTCACGTTTGTTTTCGATGTCTCCAGATGAATATTTGACCGATTTCATTGCCAGCTATCAATATTTGACCATTGTAACTGAATGCCAGATTGCGAATTAAATGTTTCGATTCGCGAAGAGTAAACACAGTTGGTCTGAAGGACGAAAATGATTTCGCATTTCAACGAATTCTCAACATTCCACTGATACTTACTGAACAGGCAAGATTGTCGTATCCCAAACAAAAATCGAGCCGTCCCGTCGACCAATCGCCATTAACTATATATAATAAGTTGAACGGATAACTGTTTTACTGTATGAACATACCTTTCGAGTGACAGATAGACCGAGTCGAACATCAAAAATGATATCACTACCTTCCGAACGATGCCATCGAAACAATATATTCGATTCTTTTTTCTTTGCGTCAAACTTCCAAATACAGTACACATGATCAGCCGACTGAACGGAGATTACACAGTGAATCTAATATGCTATCAAGAATAGTACTAACCTTGCTAACAATAATATTCTCACTGAGCCATTTCACTGAATCGACATAATGTTGATGAATTGTAGCAGAGTGAAAGACGGAAAAATGCACACGATGTGGTATTGACAATCTATATCACAGCATGGAATTACGTTGGAGTGTTCACTTTCTAGAAAGAAGTTTTCCAGTACCTGAATTCTTTAAACAGAGGTCCTCTCCTAGCAATTAGTAGATTTTCGTGTATCTCCGGCTCTTGTGTTGACCATACACATACAATGTTGTCCTGTCCACCAGAAACAATGAAGGTTCCTTCATAATTCAAATCCTATATGGAGACAGAAATCGATGCAATTTGATACAATTCATGAAATATCTATTTACCACCGCGAGAACACCTTGCTTATGGTGATCAGGTCCAACATAATGCGCTAAACATAGGGCAGCTTCGGCATCCCATAGAGACACAGTATAATCTATAATAGAACTAAATTTTCTTCGATCTAAACCAAAGGTTTCCACTGACTAGAACATGCCGAAGCCATCAAAAAGGGTTGTCTTTTCGCAAAAGATATTTGATTGACACTACCCAGATGGCGAAGCTAAATACTAAAATGCGACATGTTTGTTCACTGTGTTCATTAACAAACCGGTTTCAAATGGGATTGATGCCCCACATCAAGAATTCTAACAACACCTCGTAGCCCTCCTGCTGCTATAACCGGTCGATTATTGAATATTGTCCACTTGCAATCATAAAAGTATTCTTTTTCCTAACAATAAAACAAATTCAGTGCACACTTGAATTTCCTTCCTTAACAACTTACGTCAGAGTCAACATAACTTTGAATCAAATGAACCGTTGATTTCTCGTTTACGCGCTTGTACTTATAGACACAAATCTAGTCAAAATGACGATCGGAGATCTTCAAGCAAATTCTAAACAACGCTTACTTGGTTTATTGCGCAGGTCGCAAATAGCACTGCTTGATCATTTTCATCCGGTAGTGCTTGCTCGCATATACTAATTCCATAGATTGGCTGTTTATGACTTTCCTTTAATCAAAAAGAAAATTCACGATTAGCGAAATACACGTGTACTTATGTATAATGTTTACCGTGATTATCCGAGAACATTCAAAGCTGATTTCTTCATGTTCCTCTTCATCACTGCTCATTTTTAGAACACTAAATGCTGCTTCCCTGGAGAAAATGTAATTATATATGAATGAAGCATCGTCAATGTTTGAATCGATATTCAACAGAGAAAAATATATCATTGACCGTCGATACACCTTCATTCATTGTCGAAACAGACGGATAAAAAAGGCAGAAGAGAAGACAATTTATCGACTTTTATGAACACTGTCATAATCGAAAAATTGTCATGTTCAATTTGTCACAAGAACTCATTCTGCGCACATTTTCAGGATTATTCTCGTTTGAAATTTCTCTTCAATTAGTATTCATTGGAATGTGGTTTGGAAAGTAGACATTTTATCTGCTGAAAGAAATACATTAATAGAATATAGGGGTGAAATATTAATAGATTCAATTGAAAGTCTCTTTCTTTGACTATTATGTTCGAATGGATCTGATGAAATTTTTATCAATGGAACAAGACTTCGCTATCATGTGGGAGACTTTTTTATTGTGCTTGATGAATGACTCTTACATGTCGAGGATTGCCTAGATTGACACTAATAAGATTAAAGTAATCCGCTTAGAAGACATTGCTTTTTAACATCAGTAATGCCTGTTACTTTATTTTTAAAATATTTGAAACAAAAGAAGGATCTTTTTTTAATGAATTTCGGGTAAGGGTATATGAATATTATGTTCAGCAGCAGTGAAAACATAATCGGTAATTTTGTTCAGCATGGTATCTTCCATTTGTTGATTAACATCGATATTGAGTGCTAGAGTTTTCTTACCTAATGGACTTGAATAGAAGTCCACTAATTGAAGAATTTCATCGGGTGCGTAGTATTTTTCATACATGTGGGTCATGTCGGTGATGTAAGCATCAAATGAGAATAATTCATCGTATAAACGACGGAGTTGTGTGCCGTGATTTGGTGGGTAGATCTTCAAATAAGTTAAAAATCTGAGATATTCATTTTCAGTACCTATCATTCGTAAAAGATATTTGATGTAACCGTCGAGATCGTTAAGCGAGGGAGATAAAGAAGATGATTGATGTAATGGTTTCGCTTGTGTCCATGCCAAAGTGAGCACTAAGACAAGATAGAACACGGTAACACGAATGAAATTCATGGCGATGCTAAAATTTGAAAAGATACGTTTGTAGATCGAAAATGTCGCGTTCGTTAACTAGGAGAAGAAGATGACGTTCTCGTCTAATCTCCTTAAGACTTCTGAACACTAAATAACAAATATTAGAAATGACATGTATGGAGTAGAATAGAAGAGATTCTTCTCTTCTTGTTTTTTTCTCTCTTCTTCTCCTTCTTTTTTGATTCACATATAAAATGGAATATCATAGCGTATCATTTATTAGTCATTCCTAGATTGCTGATATGATATATGCGAAGAAGAAATGTATAAATAGAATTTTGAATATTTTATCATTGAAATTACCAATGCATTTCTATTGAATAGAAACTTGTCGAGGGATTCTACTAATTTCACTAACATGAACGAATAGTTCCATAATTTATAAGTGAGAGTGCACAAATTTCAATATTGATGTTACATGTCAAAAAATGAAAAAGAAACAAGCAACGACCTGTATGTAGTGTATCCCAAATATACGAAGGATTGTCAGTGTTTTCATTTAAGTAAGGACAAAGTATTAATAATTTATTTGCGTAAAGCTCATCTGCCTTATTCTGTTTTGGAAAAAGGTATTTTCATTAGGGAATGTCAGTTGTACTGGATGCTTTTCGACGAAAATAGTCGAATTAGGATGTTAGCAAACTTTACATGGTAATTCCGTCAGATGTGATTTGGAAGAAGATAAGCACTGTTCATTATTTGAAGTGACATCGTGCGTTTTAGTCTTTGTTTTTCCTTCAGTGAGTGTTTTCTCCGGGTGGACTCGTAATTGAATTTGCACGTATAAATATGCTGCTGGTTTATTCGATAATTTACGAAAATACAAAACTATTTCAGTGCATAAATATTTACGATTCATTGATCATTACCGATACACAAGGGAATATCGAGAACTGATGAAAGTAGCCTAAGTACAAGACTTTCATTCGATTGTAAAGTCAGTTGATTCAGTTCTATTCGATTTCCTTCTTTACCAATCGGAGAAGCATCGGGTATGTTAGTGGATTTGGCTACAACTTCTCCCAAGAGTTCTTTATTTGGATATTTTAATAGTTTGACGAAATCAGTCGTGATTGGCTCGTGACCGTTCATAGTTTGATTGATAACGATTAAATAGATATCTGAATGTAGCCATCGTATGAAAGCATAGAGTTCCTTCGTTGCGAGAACTTTCTTCTGATGCCCGCCGTAGAAAGGAGATTGTTGACGAAGTTTGACTAATTGCCGAAAAAGCTTCAGATGAGATCGTTCGGCTTTTTCTTCCTGTTCAACGTTCAATTCCGGCCATGTATCAGCTAAAGGAAGATAAGGTGTAGCCGTCGTCGAAGTAAAGCCAGCATGAGGAGAGTGACTTGTCCATTGCATTGGTGTGCGTTGACAATCTCGTGTTCTCTCCTCGACATACTTTTCACCATAATTAAAAGCTGTTATATCGACGATCTCTTCGGGATGTTCGAGTGTGAACGGACGATTACGCATAGCTAAAACTGAAGTTATTTCATAAAATAACTCGTGTTTGAAACATACCAATTTCATCTCCATAGTAGAGCAGAGCTGTGCCGGATTGTAAAAGTAGTAGCATGTAAAATCCATCGATAAGTTCTGTCGATGGTAATCGCGAAGTTACTCGTCCAGAGTCATGACTGCCCAAGCACCAATTCGACCACGCGTGTTCAGGTACTTTTGTTTGCCACTTTGTTAATTGTTCATCTAATTCTAATCCATGTTGCTCTTTGCCATTTTTATCCAGATAATATGTGATTAAAAAATTGATTGACACATCCGACCCACGCTCTTCGCGATTAGCACCGTAGTAATCCATCACTTTCTGAACATCACGATGGTAAGCCTGAAATCAACAGAAATAGTTTTCTCTTTTGATAGCTGAGTTTTGAGTTTACCTCAGTAACAAAAAGAAGATAATCTCGGCAGTTATCATATGCGTAATTATCCAGAAACCTTCTCCATTGCCGCACTAGTGCATAGCTTTCGGGTCGATCGGCTGTTTCTGTATGCTCATATGCATCGTAGAAGATGTTTGGATCTATATCCTTGGCATTTTTCGAAAGAGATTCATCGCGGAAGTCATCATTCTCGATGAGATGTCGCACAGCATCTGCACGGAACCCATCGACGCCAAGATCTAACCAGAAACGAAGGATTCTCTTAAGTTCTTCGAGAACTTTATCATTGCGAAGATTCAAATCAGGTTGACAATCGAGAAACTGATGTAAATAGTACATTTTTCGTTCCGGCGAATATGTCCACATACGTTGACCAGATGGACCGAGCCAATTATTGGGCAGATCTTTTCCATTGTTCTTTCCCTCATGCCAAACATAATAATCGACGTAATTTGGATCATTGCGAAGAGCGGCTTGAAACCAAGTATGTTCGTTCGAAGTATGATTTGGAACGAAATCAAGAATGAGACGCATATTCCGAGAATGAACATCAGCAACTAGTTGACGAAAATCATCCAATGTACCGAAACGAGGATCAATATCACAAAAATTTGAAATATCATAACCATAATCTTTCCATGGCGATGGATAAATTGGCGTTAACCAAATTGTTTTTATTCTTATTGATTGTATGTAATCCAAACGTTGTCTCAAACCTTGAATATCTCCAAAACCATCGTTATTGGAATCTTGATACGACGCGGTGATAACTTCGTAGATAACATCCCGCATCCACCAATCTTGAGACTCGTCGTAATCTTCGTAGAGTTCACATAGTTCAAGAACGAATGCTTGTCCGCGATTGGATAGAACATTTGTTAAATTCAAACTTTTCTTTGCTTGTTTCGAAGACGAGGCGACGATTTTGCCTTTACCGAAAGTACCGACTAGCCCAAAGAAATTATATCGCCGTAGATCAGCGTCGGATTCCGATCGTTTATCGATGAAGATCAGGTAAGTCTTCTGATTGTTGAACCGGAAGAAGCTGAATAAATCATTGGTGACTATTGCTGGTTTGTATTCACCGATGGAGAACTGTTCAAGAGAATCTTCACGTGGAAGTTTTATCAGGTCATCGAGTGAAATCACACGTTTGACATCATCAGAATGAAGCGATTCGAGTGGAGCAAGAAGAAAGAATGATTCGCGAGGAACAACTGATGACGACAATGACATTATAACTGTGTTGAGAAATAGTAAGAGAATATTTTGATGGTTCCTATCCGAATAAACAATCACCAAGCAAGATATGTAATCGTTGATGCTAGCGAAGAACGTTGAGATCTAGGCGTCGCTGATATCAGGTGCACTTTTTCCTCGAAAATGAGTTGCTGCAAAACAGTTACATCTCTATCGTTACGGAAATTTACAGCGCAACGATTGATGTTTAAGTGTAAATTCTACCAAATGTCCATTGCTTACAAATTTCTTTCTAACAGTGATTGTGATTAGAGTAGATTGTGTAGAGAAAATATATAGCAATTAAGAGACTTTGTTAAAGATCTATATTTTGCATTACTGTTTGAATGATGACTATGTACGAATTCATACAACAACCTTTCTTCTTTTTTCGTCCTTGATCATCTCTACGGTATAAAGTCTAGCGACCTCTTTAATGTTACGAATTCATTCGCAAATTTTCTCTCTCCTATTTACTCAAACACTCGAAAATTTTTTCGTTCGCTCCATAAAAAAATGCGTGTCTCATCAATTGGTAAAGGTCTTCGTCAAATTCCTACCCCTCGTTCGCGTTTATGTGAACACATATCTGCCGAAAATGATAATAATGATAAATTACCTTCGTGCCGGCAACGAATGTATGTCACCTGTCCACACTGTCAACTCTCTCTGTGTTTGCACCATATCAATGAACATTAGTTAATCATTCGCAACAGTTTTGATTCGTTAGTCAATCGTTTGAATGAGTGTCGGTATGAATTGACTACAAGACTTTCAATTCCGCCAAATGACCAAACAGCTGTTGATAATTGGCTCAACGAATTCCAAAATGTTATCATTCCGTATGTTCAACGAACTTGTTGTCAAAATGATGTCAAACAAGACGATGTGGATCGAGTCGAAAATTTCCTAGAGAAAATGTTCACTGTTATCCAACATATTCAATTGTGTCCGGATGACAACGAAGTTGATCGAAAGCGTTCGAAAATATCTGAAGTAAGTCAATGGATTTCGTTGGGAAAACGATCGATTTCTTATTGCATAGGGTGCGGATGATTCGACTGATCAACTACCGACTTCGAAACGTACACGAATAGATGTACAACCATAATTCGACCATTTCTCGTTTTATACTCATCGATGTTTTTTTTTCTTCTAGTCTGACAAATCACTTTTTATTCTCGAATATATTTCTTATCATTGTTCTTCCATGCGATAGATTTTATATATCATGCCAGAAACTGTACAGCTGTGTTATTTTCTAGATTGAACAGTATGAAGCGAGGATTCATCATTTGTATCGTATGGGAAGTGTTGTCCATCACGGCTTTTGTATTGAATTTAACAGCGAACAGTAGTGACCGATGGTGGGTCAATGCAAAGGATGGCGGAGAGAAGACCTTCGTTCGCGCAGGCCTTTGGCAAGTATGTTTCAACATGTATCGACATCGATTTGATTATTATGGAAAGATCTACCATGGTTGTTGGTGGTAACTATCTTGACTTGTCTTAAAAGTTCAATGATGTAATAGTCTATTTCCCTAGGTTATTCTCTCCTGAGATACGCTTATTACGACCATGGATATCGAACAATTGGCTGCGCTGGGTTCAAACATTATCAACATTATCGTTGATAACTTCATTTTTTGCAGTGATTGCTGCTTTAATTGTTGCACGCAATCGAGAAACCTTTAAGTCGACAAAAACTGTCTTGACCGCAGCAGCTTTGCATGGCTTAGCTGGAATGTTAATGTTTGCAACAGTGATTCTCTTTGGTGTCAAAGGTAAACGACGTGATTGGATGATGAATTGGCAATTCAATTGGTTTGGATGGAGCTTCTATCTTGCTATTATTGCATGCATATTCCATTTAGCAACAGCATTTTTTGCTGGATATCAAGGAATGAATAAGTACGGTTGAATTGTCGTATGTTTTCTTGTATTTACTTGGTAAATCTTTCAGATATCTACACGATACATTTGATTACGAAAAAGTGAATCAAGAAATTGATAAACGTGCAACATTAAGAGATTCTGCATTACGTAACCGTACGCCACCAGTTGAACGTATTGGTGAAGCCGAACGCCATGAATTCTTGTAATTACGATCAATTCCATTTGATTCTCGCATTGCTATTTTGTATAGATCTGTCTTCTCATATTCTTTTCTTTTTGTTTTTTTATACTCCTAAACAAATATTTTAACTTCTTTTGCTTTTGCTCTGATAAATAATCTAATTTTACTCAATATGATTATCTTTTTAGATATGTGGTTAGAATTTAGTATTGCTATTACTGTTTTAATTCTACTAGTCTTAGCTTACGTTCTCCGTCCAATCTACCGGCCATCTTGTCTGTCTGATCTCCGTGATGTGCACGTGGTAATCACCGGTGGTTCAAGTGGAATCGGAAAAGAATTAGCTAAACAGTTACTGAATAAGCATCAAGCACGTGTGACAATTTTAGCTCGCAATCAAAAGCGTCTTGACGAATGTCGACAAGACTTAGCTCCAGATAACAATGAACGACTATTATGTTTATCTGTTGATATCAGTGGAGCTTATTCAGCAGTACAGAAAGCAATTGAACAAGCTTGTCAGTATCATGGAAATCGACCTGTGAGCATTTTGATTAATAATGCCGGTGTGTTCTTTGCAAGAGCATTCGATGAAACTACACCGGAAGAATTCGAACAGATGAGTAAGTCAAGTTTTGTACAAAAAAGAGAATTATTTTGATTTTCTATGTAGTTCGTATCAATTATTTGGGTGCTGTGTATTGTACGAAAGCATGCTTACCATACATGCGTCAACTGGGCTCGGGTCGTATCGTTCTTGTTTCGTCTCAAGCTGGTCAGCTCGGCGTTTTTGGTTATACATCTTATTGTGCAACAAAATTTGCTCTGAAAGGTTTTGCTGAATCATTACAAATGGAATTAGCTCGTGATAACATCTACGTCACTGTTGCTTATCCTCCCGATACCGATACGCCGGGATTAGCTCAAGAGAATATATCGAAACCAATTGAAACGCAACTGATTAACGAAACATCAGGAATGCTTTCTGCCGAAGAAGTCGCGCAAAAGATTATCACATCAACTCAAAAAGGTTCGTTTTCATGTTGGTTTGGTATCAACGGATTTCTGCTAGAAAGTTTGACAAGTGGAGCTCAACCTATAACAAGTACATTAGAATTAATCGCTCAAACGTTGACGATTGGCTTAGCACGCATGATTATCGTCGGAATATTGAACACATTCTACGGAATAACCAAGAATAAGAATTTGAAAAAGACTAAATAGAGAAATGTGTTGTTGTTCTTTTTTAAAAAGCATTTAGCAATGATCTTAAAAACTTGCCAGTGATATTTTGTATCTATCGGGCCGCTTCAAACTCCTTTTTGCCTTATATGCCAATCTGCAATCGTTGAACTAAGTCTAGATATTGCATTGATTGGATGAACTTTTCCAAAATACAATGGACATTTGACTTTTAAAAGATAAGCTCATTGCGTTATTTGAAATGGTATTTAAAAGTTGAGACAAAAGTGGACTGTAGCACCCTCTGTTGAAGTTATCGCTAATTCGCGCTTGTTTTTATGGTAGTTATTTGTCGGTGTAGTCTGTATATTCCGCGTAATGTAATGTCTATGTATTCCATCCGAAACTCTAATGAGAATAGCTGAAACGTTAATCAATTTTTTTTTGTAGATTGTCTAATCAGACAGTGTGAACAGATGAATGAGGGCTTTTCTCGGCGACTCGAATGCTAGAGTGGTAAAAACTGCATGCGAGCTATATCCTGAATTATGACATCATGTCATATTACGAAAGATTTTCATTCCCATATATAAAAAAGTTTCATCAGAACACTTTCTATATGAACAGACAGTAGCAAAAGCATTTTGTTTATTTTTCAAGATTGTCGATAATGTCATCGACTGATAGTGAAGTTCAACGCGATGAACTCGATGCTCTTACCAGCATTCTCGACGAGGCCGCGTTCGAAATTGATAAGCAAGCAGAAATAACACAGGGTACACTGATCATCGAAGTAACATTACCCGATCAATTTCATATTCAATACCATCAAAGTATAACCAAGCTGCATAGATTGTTTTTGTCGCATTTAGTATTTTTAATCATATGAAATAGATCAACATCGCCGTACTGAGTTTTTGCCACCTATTTTCCTTCGATTCACTCTTCCCACGGATTATCCATCCGTTTCCGCACCTTCATTTCAACTGGAATGCATCTGGATGACAGATGAACAGGTATACTCATTATTCAGAAAGACTCGACTTTCGTTTGTTCTGTTCTTTAGTTACAAATCCTATCGGACAATTTGAAAACACTCTGGTCAGATAATTGCAACGAACCAATCTTGTTTCTCTGGCATACATCCTTGACTGCTCAAACGCTCGAATGGCTCAATATAAATGCAACACTCGATTTAACTCAATCATTTCCTTCCACAATAAGTAAATTGTCCAAACCGCAACTGACCTCCGCTCAAGTTGCAGCCACTATTAATAACTATGAGCGTGAAAAAAAGTTAATTTTACTTTCTCGTACAATTGTTACCTGTCCGGTTTGTATGGGTGAAGTGTACGGCACGGATTGTTTTTCGTGTTATGCTTGTTCGAGTGTCGCCTGTAAAGCATGTATCAAATGTTTTTTGGAAACAATTATTACCGACGGAGAAGTTAAGTCAATCACATGTCCGATCAATCCAAGCTGTAAAGTTGAATTAACACCTGCTCAGATCGCATCGGTTGTCGATAAAGAAACATTTCATCGATACGATCGCCTTTTATTTCAATTATCGATCGATTCGATGGATGATATTATCTACTGTCCGCGCTGTCAAAATCCTGTGATTGTTACTCAAGGAACAGATGATCACCTAAGAAATACTTTAGGAGAATGTGCGACATGTTCATTTGTGTTCTGTACTGTATGTGGGAAAACATTTCATGGAGTTAATCCATGTCAGTACACAGAAAGTGTGTATTAATCGTTTTTCTTTTTCGAACATATGTCGATTGTTTCCTATGTGTTAAGACCAATTGAAAGATATATACAAAGATTATCAAAATGCTTCCGCCGCAGAACGACGAGCAATTGAGCAACGTTATGGCAAAAGTTTCAGCCGCCTTATGGATGATATGGCATCAGTGGAAACGATTCAGACTACTGCTCGACGTTGTCCGCAATGTTCAATTTTCGTTGACGTATGTAGAGAAGATGAAAATATGATTCTTAGCTCACCCATCATTTACCTTTAGAAATTGGAAGGTTGCAATAAAATGACATGTCTCAAATGTCGTTGTTATTTTTGTTGGAATTGTCTGCGAGAATTGTCCAAGACGAATCCCTACGGACATTTTCACGATCCGGCGAGTAAATGCTTCAATAAATTATTTGAAGGTGCCGATGCCGTAAACTGGTGACAAGAAGCAAACCGATTTTACCATTGTCCCGCTCGAAGTTCTTTCTTTATCTCTATTTGTGAACATCGCAAAACATTGACTATTCTAGCTGAACGAGAAATTTGTTTTTCTTTATATTATTTTTGTAATAATATGAAAATAATCGATGGTGATAGGACACTCAAGTCTTGAACGGCAGTTTACACTACGAAAGATTTCGAAATTTATTATAGATAAAATAGAAACACTGCATGTGTCAAAGAAAATGACAAGTGAAACAATGTTCGAGAGTTCTTTATTTCTTTCCTTTTGGTTTTTTCATGCGCTTGGTCTTCAGGCCAATCAAATCTTCACCAATCATCTTAATACGTTCACGTGATTGACATTCCGGATTGTCTTCGCCAGCATTGTCATCGTCTAAAAGATTGTAGAACATTTAAACAGAGAGAATCTCGAAAACTTCATTCGTACCGCCATATATGTTTCCTTTGGCTGCTGAAGGTGGATTTATACGTGTGTTATAGGCAGGTAGTTTACCGTCGCCAGCATATTGAAGCTAAAGATAAAGATAAAGAAATTGAAGAAAGTTGTTCGTAGTGATGGAATATTTACATCTAATTGTCGCATTTCTTTCAATGTGCCATCTAAGTCTTTCGTTTCGAGCTCTTCGATCAGCTTAACCAGTTTCTCTTCTGTTGTACCAAGTAAATCCAAGACATAATCATTTGATTGAGGCGAGATGACTGTTGTTGGTACCTGACTCTTCGTCTAGAGATGAAAGTGAATGTCAATTCGGATTATTCAACTGTTAGAAAGAACATACGCCTTTCAAATGATGTAATTTATCTGCTAAATGTTCAATACCCGATTTGACTTCGACCATTTTCTTCATTGTCTTCTCCATTTTGATCGCATTATCATCACGACGTTTTTCGCTTTCATCAAGTTTTTCTTGAGCTTGTTCGAGAATACGTTGACCACTACGAAAAATTCAACTGGTGGATTATTTCGGTGTAAAATCACTATCGTTACCTGGACGTTTTCGCTTCACCACTGTATTTCATTTCTTCGAATTCTTTATTGAGACGAGCTTTTTCATCACGCAATTTCGCTACATTCTGTTCGGCATCCTGTTTCATTCTCTCTAAATGTTCTGTTGTACTATCTTGAGTGGAGAATCGGTCCACCACTTCCTAGAAACGTTCCTCTTCTTTTATAAGGATCTCAATACTTTTCCAACTCACCTGCATAGTACTGGCACCCGTCGCTTCTTTGATGCGAATGAAAGCGTTTTCGTACATGTCAACTTTTGACTGATCCTGTTCGGAGAGTTTATCTTTGGAATCTTCTTGCGGGCTACTTGGACGTTGTAAGGCACGACGATCAACACGTTCAGCATGTAATTTCTTTTCTTCGGCTTCAGCTTTCAACTCATTCAAACGAAGTTCACGTTCTTTGCGCTCACGATAGACTTTATCTTCGCTTTTCTTCAATTCATTCTTGGCGTTTTTCTGTGCTAGTTCAGCTTCGAGAGAGTTACGTTGAGCTTCTTGCAGTTCTTGCTGTGTACGACGAATCTGCATTGAGATAGCATCGAGACGATTAGCATATGTTAAACTTTCTTGAATCAAATGAGCTTTGATCTGATTGTATGTTCGTTGAATGGTCACTGCTTCTGTACATTTTAATTCAGCTTTATCCAGACGATTTTCGAGCTGACGAAGACGCTAAATCGAAAGAAAGACGATGAATTCTTTGCAATGGAAATTTTGAAGACATACAGCTGCCGTCTCGGATTCACCAGCATCGGTTAGAACGGCTTCCTCGGCGTCTTGGACCATTTGTTGATAACGTGTCTGAAGTTCGGCAAGCTGTTTTCTCTTGGACTCATTGGTATGTCGATGTGAGTTGTAACGATTCTTCAAATCACCTAGTTGCTGATTGGTTAATTCAATTGCTGCCTAAATAGTTTCGAATTTCATGTATAACGAAACAGAAAGTATGGTCAATCTTACTTGTCCGGATTTATTTTTCAATGCGGCACGTTCTTCTTTTCGACCGCTGAATGCTTCATTTAATACTTTTTCATCGCCCTGTTATCAAACAAGTACGAACTTTGGATCAGAACAAGTTCTTCAGCAAACTTACCTCGAGTAATTCTTTTAGCTTTTGTCGTTTTTCTTTGTTCTCCTTTTGTAATTGTGCGATCTTTCGTTTGTTTTTATCTGTCTGTAAATCGACTTGTTCGGTATACGCTTCTTGACTACCAGCTAAATGGACACTACGCTTGACAAATCGATCCTTCGACAAGAAACGTACCTAAGAGATCGCGTTTTTTTCGTAACTCTTCGATTTGCTCAGCTGTTGATAGTTTATACTGATATTGTTCATTAGTTCGCGCACCTGACGGCATGGTGAAAAAACGAACTGTTTCTTTACTTGGTCTCTACAGAAGTTAAAGCAAAGAACTGTTTCTCTAAGGTATGTGTGTATAGTTATTTTTTGTTTTACCACCATGGTCAACCGCCGTTACTTAGCAACGCATATTCTTCATCTTTTGAATCTGATCAAAAATTATAATAATCGAACCAAATATACGCATTCGTTTTCAAAGCATTACATCACTTGTAGGATGAGTTTAGTTTTGAAATAAACGAAAGCGACCTCTGACGATGGATCAAATTTTCATCAATGATTCATGCATGTGGGAGAAATCACTATATGTTCTTGCATTCTTGCGCAATGTTGTTGTGAAATAACAGCACATGATTGAGCAAATGTGTGTCATACATTGCATTTTAAGGATAAAAAGCGCTATCATACGCGTTAACTGTAGATATTCTAAAGAGTCGATAGTTGAGAGCATCGATTCACCTTATCTCTGTAGCATAGAGTGTGTAATGCCTCAGTTTGATTTTGCCGACAAAGTCTATACAGATAGTAAAACTCTCCGTTCTTGCACAACAAGTAAAACATTAAGACGTCTACGTGCATTTGAACATCACAATTACAAAAGAACATTCGAAGTACAGAAAATGTAGGTGATCTATATCTAATCTTGCCTTTGACTTTTCCTATGAATAATTTTTTTGTTTTTAGCGGTCATAATATCACAGATGCACACGAGCTGAATGATGGTGGCCTACCTAGTACCCGGGCGAATCTAACATTCTCATTGAACAAGAAAAAACGTTGGCTATTGCCAGACATTCTTGAACAACGTATTCTACAATGTAAATCTGATGAAAAAGCTTATGATCCGACTATTGACGAACGCTTAAAGATAGTTATGTACGAAAATGAAAATGTCGACCATGATTCAACTTGTATCCGCTATGCAAATAGTCAAGCTGAACCACAGATTCTCTATAAAAAGGGACGTAGATTCAATTCAAAAACATTGACGAAATGGATGGATTTTCAAACGCGTGAACGGTGGGGTCGACGGCGCCGGCGGGCCAGAGATTCTGATCAAGTAAATCACCCGAATTTTGGCTTTACGCAACGACCGGGCTTTTTTCCCAGTGAAGTTACATACCACTTTTTATATCCGAGACGGTCGGCACCATCATCAACATTTCGAACAAGAAAATCCGCGTTGTTATATAAAGAAGTACCAGATGATGTACATGATGTGGGTGGAAGAAGTCGTAGGGAGGAAATTCGTAGACAGCGTGTGCGACGAAAACTCGACTGTCGCGATATAGAACTGTACGAGCTCGATTCTTATCTGGACGAAGAGGAGATTGACTATGAAGAAGTCATTACTATGACATCAAATGACTTGGATGAAAACGAAAAATGGTCAATAGTTTTCGACAATCAATACGCTGAGGTTAATGAATTTCCGTTAGAATCTTTCATTTCCGCTTCGCGTAAATCTCCTCGTCTTCCTCATTCACGTGAGGCTTTTGTCAAAACAATCAATGATACAAAAGCGCATAAATACTACGAACCTACTGCAACACCTTCACCTGTCAAAGAAAACACTTCGGTTACCAACGAAACGTCATTATGTTCTATTCCATGTTCAGATGAATCAGATTTTCTCAATCAAATGAAACAATCAGCCATGAATCTCTCACAGGCAAATCTTTCACCAGCCGTATTTCTTCAACGAACATCTTCAGCAACATTTTGCGCTGTCTATACTTACTGTCGCGAAATATCAAAAGTCAATGTTACAATCAAGTACCCTTCGGTCTGTCCGAAAATTGTTTTCGATGCAAAATCTGTCACCTTAACACAATTAGTTCAGATTATATCAGACAAATTCGATGAATCTGTGAAGGAACCCGAATTGTCATCAATCTTACAGAAATCTCGAATTTCTGTCAATGATCTTCGAGGTTCATTACCAGTACCACCGAATGTTATGCGAAAGATGCTTTTAGTACAACCTAATGCATTGAATAAGCAAACAGTGTTACAGAATGAGCACATCAGCGCAAAACAAAACGATTCTACTGGGCAATTCTTTGATACAACTCATCATGAATACGAAATGTTGGAATGTTCGATCTGTTATGATGTTTTGACTACCAACGATGCTTATCGTCTTCTTCCTTGTATGTAATTTCTTGAAAAGTTTCTCGAATTCTCACTTGTATTTCATTTCGAAATAGGTAATCATACGCTTTGCCAGATATGTTTAAGCACATATATTCGAACAACTGTTGCTTCAGCTACGTATTCCTCGTCAAGTATATCACCTATTACTTGTTTTCAACCAAACTGTCCCACTCAATTGAATTCTGCACTTCTTCAAGTTTATCTCTCGTTCGAAATCTATCAACTGTACACTGATGCATTGGTTGATCGTCAGTTATTTTCATTGGGCAAATATCGAAAATGTCCATCGCGCTCGTGTTCAAATCTACTTATTGTTGATGAAAATAATAACCAGTCATCGATGTGTTCGTGCGGACAACGTGTGTGTGTGAAATGCTTAGAAGAATATCACTTTCCGGCTACTTGTCGTCAATATAAAACCTATGTAGAATGTTTACGTAAAAGCGGTGATGATATTTTAAGTTTGTCAAAAGTGGGAGACAATCCCGATTGTTACATTGCTGAAGGAAAGAACTGTCCCAATTGTGGAGAATTCGTTGAGAAAAATGGAGGTATGTATTTTTGATCTGAATCGAATCGGAATGGTTGTTATTTCCATCTTCAGGTTGTCCTCATATGACTTGTAAATGTGGTAATGAATATTGCTGGAATTGCTTGAAACCTTGGCATTCACACAATTATGCTACTTGTTTTGTTGTTGGTGAATCAGTTCATGAGCTTCGTTCATCCACACGCAATCGTTTGCATAACAAAGCGGTTAATCATCGTCGTCGTCGTAATCAATACGCATTTGATCAACTCACATCGGCAATCTGTCATTCGAAGCCTTGCTCACCTTATCATGACATTCTTCTCGCGACTTATATTGATTTGAACACATTAGCTGAATACATCTATGTTGTACTACAACGACGACGTTTGAATGTTTTCATTCGAGCAGTTTTAGGTCAGACAGCTAAACGTTTAGCATTAGATGCATCTCAAATCAAAATACAAGTTGAATGTGGAAAGATCAAAATCGAGTACATCAACCAGATGCGAGAACGGCTCCAAGGAACACTGGCTAGTTTAGCTCATATGAGAAAAACCAAAGTTTTATTTTAAAAATCTATAAGCAGTGGTCAAATTTTGTACATTTTCTTAGAAATACTTTTATGTGATAGAGCTCAGTCTGTACGGTGAAGCAATACCTAATAAAAATTCACAGGGAAGGTGATCATTTCTTGAAAATAGTATTGAACTGATTGATATAAGGCGAAACTGCCCTTATTAGTAAATGAAAGATGTAATCAGTCGATAAAACGTGATAGATAGCCATCGCAAGTGTGATTTCACACTTTGCGAACCATGAATAATATTTTTTGATCGTGTAACACCGTGCATACAGCAAATATTTTTCAAAAGCGAAGAAGTCAAAGTTATCAGGTGACATTGAAATGACGCCCTTAATAATACTCATTCAAGAAAAAAAGAGACATTCGTGTGCGAGTTGAACTTCGTACGCAAATGTAGCGTGATGAGGTATCAATTTTAATATGAAAAAATTCTCATTACTTGATTCATTTGTTTTCGATGGGTTCATCAGTTATGGGTATTTTTGGAAATGAACAAATTATGTCACATTTGCTAACTTGAAATATGTCGATAACATCTAATTGATAATACTCTAAAGTTTTGTTTATTTTAATACTCGTTGAAATAAAAATCAAATCGAAGGAGTGTTTCGACACATAAAAATGAGAGCAATTTTCTGGTATTTCTTCATGAAAAAAATTCGGTCTATTATGTGTCAGCCACATGTGCTTGATTAATATATGCAACGGCCATTGGCGGTGCTGCCATTGGACTCTTCATAGATAGTTGAAACTCTCGAGAAGTCACAATTAAGTTTTCCCAAATCAAACCAAAAGCGAGTAGTGCACAGATTAAACATGTAATAAATAATGCTCTGATCGTCACTGTTACACAGTCGCTTAATGGATGTGCATTGCATTCCTCGGTCATGACAGCAAGTGATATAGAATAAAGAATTATTACTCGTATGAGACTTAGGAACTCATAGAAACTAAGAAGGAAAACAGCGATCATTACATAAACTTGATGACGATAAAGGAGTAGGACGAGAAAGCCAAACGCGAAGACATGGATTCCGAATAGGTCATAATATTGTCGACCTGTGTTAGAAGAACTATAAAGACAAGAAAAATTCAATTTAGTAGGTTACAAAATAACATTTCAAATTCATTGTGTTACACGTTGCCAGTTTTTAATAAATAAGCTTCACATCCAATCGCAACTAATCCGATCACCATCAAGGCAAGTCCTAAAAAGTTCAGTTTTGTCGATGCTCTTGTAGAGATATTATCAAACAGAAATGTCCATCGTGGTTGATTTGCATTTTCGTTTGGCGCTGCCGTTAAGATTGCAGCAGTTGGTACGATGGGAATCATGTTTTAACTTTTTTTAGAAACAACGTCTCGGATCTTGCTACTGTAGTGTTTACTTATATTCAAAACCCGATAAGAACTCTTCGAGATAACATGTCTTATTTTTATCAATGTTAAGATTTCATTTTACGATAAAACGGTGTATAAGGTTGAAAAATAGATGCCTCTGTTTGTTATTGAGAACATCATGAATTTGCAAAGCGCACAGACATTGGTGACGCTACAACAGACAATAACAACAACTGACTATGAATACAAGAACAGTTCTCATTGAGTTACATATCAATAGGACTAGCGTTATTGATGCATTCATTTCACTAGTACCCGTATCGTAAACAATCAAGTCATAAGAATATTCTAGTTAATGAAGTCGTTTTCATGAAAACAAGTATTGCTGTTAGAGAAAGCTAGTCATCAAGGTGGACATTTTTCATGCTCCTTTTTTCAAAGGTAATCGAAGTTATTTCGTCATAGCTATTCGAAATAACATCTCCTTGATACTGACATGGGTACTCCTATCGTAATAAGACTGATCTATGTTCTTAAACAAAGTCTACATCAAGCCTTAGACATGACTCATAACACCTGACTTGTTTGTTCAGGCAGAGTAGTTTTCGGCGATACGATTGGAATGGATTTTAATTAATGATTCGCCCACGACTATAACAAGAACAGCCTTGTCAGGAGGTATGCTCATTGCCTTGTCGTAATAACAGGAGAACGAAGAAAATTATGAGTAATATCGAATACGCATCTTTTTTCTTTCGTTGACTATTTTCTTCCGCTAGTCACGTCTGACTTCTCCTACGAAGTAATGCATGAAGTTACATATACCCATGAAAAGAAGCAATCGCGCATTGCTATTCAGTAATTGATACGATTCATACAACGATGCTCGCGTCAGGACTCGCAGTACGAAGAAGTCCACCTGTTACTACAGATCAATTCCATCATAGAGAATCGATATGGAGAATCATAGTTGATATCATTTGTCTTCTCATATGTAAAGTGAATCATTTACTTTTGACACACAATTGAAGTTTGCTCCGTTTTGTGTTTAGTGATCGCTGCAGCTGCCGTGTCCAATGCTATTGCAAAACCATTCACGCGTGGATTTTTCTGTTCGGACACTTCAATTCGATACCCACAACGAACTAATACTATCCCGACATATGCCGCTATTATTCTATCAATTGGTCTCCCCCTTCTTGTGGTAAGATGAGATTCATATGAAACAAGAACGACATCAGTTTTTTGTACCATCTGCAATTTCAGATGTGGTTCACAGAAATTTTCAAAAGATTTTATTTTTCTTATTATCCGAAACAACCGTTTCTAACTCGTTTGGAATACTGTGGCACTCTCTTCACTTATGTTTCACCATTCCTTCGCAATTTGTACGTTCTAACTGGTAAATATACTTTTATCTTGATATGCCAAGGCTTTCTTTAAACGATCAAACTGTCTTTCTAGTTATATTTGCTTATGGTTACGTAGCCACATGGCTCTTAACGGAAATAGCGAAGAATTTCGTTGGAGAACTGAGACCACATTTCTTAGCTGTTTGTCAACCTTCGTATAATTGTTCGGCCGTCACGTCGTTGTACCAATATGATGCTTATCTACAAGAAGGGGTTGATTATACATGTCAAAATACAGATGCAGCTGCCGTACGAGAAGCACGGTAAGAGTAGAGACATTTATTTCGATGATATCACTTCCTCGACATAGAGGATTAGCAATCCTCGATTATTTACTCAGAGTCTCTGTCTGTGTTTATAAAAGAATGAAAAGTATCCGAGAATGATTAATGTGTACCTTAAACTCGACGTACTTACCTTCTATTTTCATTTTTTAGTCGTTCGTTCTTCAGTGGACATGCATCATCAATATTTTGTAAGTTCAAAATACGCCCTCGCTGTTTTCGAAAACACTATTTACACTTCTTTCAAACTAGATGGATTCGCTTGGCTGATTATGTACCTTCATGTTGCGTGGTCATGGCGTCATCTTGGCTTACTGGGCCACTTACTACAAGTCGGATTAGCAGTGCTCGCATTCTATATAGGTAATTAAACGAAGGCCTTGTTTTGTGTATTTCGAAGTATTTTCTTCGTTTTATAGGATATACACGTATAAGTGATTTTCAACATCATTGGCACGATGTCCTCACTGGTGCGATTGTTGGTTCATTGATTGCATTTTTTACCTTTAAATTTATTCTTGACTGGCATCAGTATAGTCCGCGATTTTTGCCCTATACAGCTGGAACTCAATCGCAAATACCGCCACCGTATCAACCAAGATTTGGCAATCTTCGTCCACGACTTCCATTCAGTTCCATGCGTGTACGAAACTATCCCTGACGATAAAAATACTTAGAGATCTGTCTATAACACTACTCGATATTGCTCTATTGACAATAAAGATTTAAAGCTTTTCTAGATCAATTTTTGAAACTAGCAAAAAAAAATACATTTCTCTTAGAATGAGTAATGCTCACCCACATTATTACGCATCCTCCTGTCAACAACGTCAAGCTGATGAGTCAGCTATAGCAACCAGATGGATAAGAACGCCTCCTAAGCTACTACGAAGGTATTTTTTCTTCCTCTGTCTTTCTTAAACAAAAACCTAACGGCGTCATTGGTTAAGAAATGATAGTTTATACTCATTCATTTCTTCGCATATAAAAATAACAGATAAATATGTCTTTCGACAGAAATCAAGTTTCGCCTGTTGCATACAAAACGATGGATATGGGAGGAGAAAGTATTCGGAGGTATTATGATAGAAAAACAAATTAGAACGATTATTAGGCAAACATCTGTGACCATCGTCATGTTTTTTCCTTTGTATTCTAGTTCTCCATCAATAGCACAACCAGTTTCGTTACTAAGACTGATTTTCGATGGATTATCACTTCTTCTTAGTAGGTTAATTGTGATTTTCGGCCAAGTGTTCCATCTTTGTTTTCTATCTGCAGTGCTTTCAACCTGGTTGATATTTAAATATATTGTACGACCTGTTCGACGACCATTTTTATGTTCGGATTTGAACTTGTATCATCCAAAGCCGCCTCATAATGTTTTTCCAACTTGGCTTCTTTTTGTTTGTGCAGTCATCGTTCCTGTCGTTTTCGTGCGTGAAATACTTCATCATCTTTTAATCATTCGATTCGTTTGTATTTAGATTCTTCTTTCCGAGAGCGTTCGCTGGTTTTACCTTACTCGTAGAAAATCAGTGCGCGCTGTTTATCGACTTCGATTTCGTTCGAATATCTACAACGTTTCACAATTGATCGGAAATCTCTACATCGTTATCGGTACGTCGAATAATGAACATCTTTGCATCGATATCTTCTCATCGATTCACATTTAGGCATCTTTGCTTTTGCTAATGCAATCAATTCTTTCCTAACCAACGTTGGCAAAGTGTCATACGGTCGTCAGCGCCCGCACTTTATCCCATCGTGTTTCAACAAAACTACTTATAAAGATTTCTGTGCAGATCCAACACTATGGATTGTGAATTACACTTGTATCGGTGAATCAAGTGCAATATTTGTTGAAAAAGATGGCGCATTTGATATTCGGTAAGAGTCAAATCTCGAATATTTACACGATAAGGACCCTTTTCGAGAACATATAACTGCAGATATTATCTGCACATGGTACGTCCTTTGTTCTAATGGCAGTAGAATAACGGAATAATGACGTCGTTGCCTCGTTTTTTTCGATCGAACAAAAGTTGAGGGTATCAATCGATTCCAATGTACTTTTAGACAGTCATTTCCATCTGGTCATTCCTCAACAGCTTTTTGTGGATTGATCTTTTTGGCTGTAAGTTGTCTTGGGATGAATAAAGCGAATATAATCTCGTTTTTGTTGACTTAGTTATACGTTCATAGAGCATGGAAAAATCGTAATTTGGGCTTCATTCGATATTTTGTGGAAACATGTTGTTTCGCCTTGGCAGCATATATCGGTAATTGAAATCTACTTTTAAAGGCGCAGTTTGAAATGGTTTTTTGGAATATTTCAGGCATTACACGTATCACCGACAATCGTCATCATCCAACTGACGTTCTTGCAGGTGCTATTCTTGGTACTGGTATCGCCATCATCGCTGTAAGCATTACATTGTGTTCGTTGTTGAAAATTTGATTTGTTTTCTACACTCTCTAGTTTCGTTACATGCTACATTGTTTGAAACAAACAGCTCCGATTGATTTAGAAAACGAATCATTCAGAGAACAAACTGATATCGAAAGTCAATATTAATTCTTGATTGTGCATTGTCTTGCTCTATCACTTATACTTGATCTCGCATGTTATGGTGGCTAATTTGTATCCCTTCCATATTGTTATAGTTTTTATGGTGTTTGTACTTATGAACAAAGGTTATTTGGAATATAAATAAATATGATCAAAGAAATCGTGTCTTGTCTGTTGTTTCATATCATTGTGTCCATTACACATCGATGAATCGAATATTAATGTTTAGACTGAGGAAATAAAATTAATATTTATTACATACGAAATATACAATAAGGTGTCAAAAGATGAAGGTTGACAGGTTTGCTTTCTTTGTATCCATATGAAAACAAGCACGACTAAGAATAATATTTGAGAAAATATACACGCTGAAAGGTTTGTTTGATTTTCGTAATTGTTGAAGAATTCTCTCTTTCTCTTCTCCGAACGATTTCTATTCAAGCATAAAACAACGTCGAATGCATGTCTGTAAGTATCATTAGATTACAGTCCAGCTGAAAAATCTCATCAATCAATTATTATCTAAACAGTATTTAGCATCAGTTGTATTTCTCAGACATTGATCAACAAGAATTGCTCGTTCATGTTTTCCTGCGATTCGATGTCTTCACGACTGGATTGCTAACAAATTGACTTGAATGCGACAATTTTCTTCTTGCATGTTCGTACATACTGAGCAATTGCATTTTGAACTATATAGTTTGCTGCGTAGGAAAGAAATACATATGTCACGATTAGGGAGAGTACAACGATTAAGAATAACAATTCAACTGCATCTACTGCCATTTCTAATTAGCTTTTCTTTTCAGACAAGAATGAACTTATTGTGAGAGTGTGAATAGAAAAGAAGCCGGGAGTGATTTAACGTTTTTTTTTCTCCTACTCTGTCTCTCTTCAGAGTTTTGACAACAAAAAAAAACAAGCGTGTTTTTTATCGGAATTGTATATGTAAGTGATAGGTTAGCCGAGAAGAGAAAAGCTTTTTAACGAATCAAAGAAAAAGTCTCTCAACTTCAATCTGATTGATCGTATCGTTGAATGTATAATTGAATCAGTCAGTTGAACGAAGACAATCTTCTATCTGATCAGCTCTCTCGATAACTATCCCCGGCAATTCTTCTTCGTTTTTCTTTGCCATTCGCTGTCATTCTTTCTTATGTAAGATCCTGTTTTTCTTCAGCACACATAGACAAAAGAAAAACAGGCCAACTTTCGGATTCTTTCTCACAATGACCTTCATCATCATTGGATAATACTGAGTACGTGCTCTGCAAATTCTATCGTAGTCTGTTACGTTTTTTTTCTTTGTTTCACAATGACTTGCTAAACACGAGAAGAGTTTCCTTCTTTTTTTTTCTTCTCTCTTTTTAGTTCTGTATTTGGCATGATCAACAGAAACATACATCCTCTCGTTCGTACTCCCTTCTTTTAGGCATTGTAAGTGTCAGCCAAGTGGCTCAGTTTTTTCTTCTTTTTTTCTGCTCTCACTCGTTCTTTTCGGCTTTTTCTTCTTCTTCTCTTCTTTTCAAATAAACCACAAAATTTGTAGTCTCTAAGAAGAAAAAACCACGTACTCTTCACGTTCTTTCCGCTCTACGTACGTCTACGCATTGTCGTTCTCTTATATTTTTCCTCTTTCTCTCTCTCTCTCTCTGTCTTCTTTTACTACTACGCTTGCTCTTCTTCTTATCATCATCCGTGAATGATGATGACTATTGCACACATTTTCGTGCGTGCTTGTTGTACGCATGTATGTGTCTGTTCGTTTATTGGCATCTTCAATATTCACCCGAGCACATCTGCACAAGGCAAATTATACCTCTAAGGTACGAATTATACCTGTTTGTAAATACTTTCTTTTGCGCTATGAGAAACCTTATTTTTCAAGTATGTGAATCAAGTTCTCATTTACTTTCTTCGTCTTGTCAAATGACTTGAAATGGATCAAACAGTTGAGAGTAATACATAGGTTTACAATCATCATTGACTGTCATGTATCACCTATCGTTTTCAAAAAATGATTACGCACGCTGTCAACTTTTCTTTTTATCAACGGTGGGTGTTGACCGTGACATGTGATGACACACATACATGTATATATATACCTCTGTACACACATAGTATATCTATTTTAAAGTAAGATTATGTTAATGGGTGTGTACGTGTGCGAAATACGAGGATAAACACACTTGTGATGGCGGGAAGGACATGTATTTTATTGTGATACGATCGTTCTTTAGTGTAAACGTTTGATTATAATGTTTTTTTCTCTTCGCATCAAGATACGAAACAAATCCGTTCATCTGAATTATTAGTAAGAAAGAGTTTTGACATAGACTGATCAAAGGCGAATGATCGATCGATGCATTCAGTCAGTATTTTTTTGAAGTATTGATTCAACTATTTCTCAAGGACGAATAATAGCAATTAGAGTCGAATACATATGGTTTCTATTGTGATATGCATTTTCGACGTGCGGGTATCATCTTGTTTTATTTTCACTCGACACGGATACACAGAAGTCAATCCAATTGACTGCTTTTCTCCCCAGAACAATATGTGAAGATCAAATATCAACAAGATATGTTCGGGTGGATTCACAGATAACGATGTGTCTACAAAAACGGATCATAACAACCGTTGAAAGCAACTTTTATCCTACTTTAATCAAATCCACCTTGAAATAAGCTAAACCATACAATAAGAACGATTTTCTTCCCAATTCGTAATCACCGGCAGACAGACATGTATGATGGATAGAGATTGAAATATATCACGCACTGCCTTCACTTTTATCTGTCTAATGTAAATAAATTATGTTAAAGTTTATCAAGTTTTCTCTTTGAGTTCGCTTGACATACGCAGCCGAAGAAATTCATCATTCGAGTAACAAAGATATTCCGATCGGTGTATGCATATTCCAACTGTGATTGATTTCATTTCTCGTAAACGATCATGTGAAATTATACGCGTACACACCTAGAGGATTCCTGACGGCTAGATAGCAAGACATTTGCCCTTTCTTTTTAATGTTGTACTACCTACATATTTGACACCATGTGAGACTATTCACGCACCTTTTGTGCTTCTTTTTTTTTCATGTCATTCGAGAGAACAACAACTGAAAGTTGATTCAGAAATCAAATCGCATTTACCTTTTTTTCTCTCGAAACAATTAACGAGTAAAACTTTCTCTTTCTTTAATGTGTTGTCTTTGCTCCAAGGCTATTTGATGTCATATTTACATAAGATAAATATCTAATGAGAAACTATTCATATTTTCTAGTTGAATGAATGGAAGACATGTCACCAATGAATTCACCGGATTATCTTCATTATTCATCCGATTCTAATGATAATAATCTGGCTAATTCATCCCTATCAATACCTCTACTCGCTTTAAACGATACATGGATCCTACCAATATTCGTTCTCTGTTTATTTGGAATTCTGTGTACAATTATCGTCTCGTTGATATTCATCTATCTTTCATATCGTCGTTTGAATGGTCATTTTTTATTAACGAATCTATTTATATGCTTTGGTGTATGCTTTATTTATACAGTTCTTATAATATTTCTTCTTCGTGCTAATGAATTATTTTGTGGTCTAAGAGAATTTCTATCCCAATTAGCTTATGCTCTGCTATATTCAGCGTTACTATGTCGATACATCATGCAATGGTTAGGCGCAAGGATTCTGTCGAAACGAACGAAACAGTTAACATCGCTGTTGATCTATTTCTTGTTGATTTTTACACAAGTACCGATCGGTATTCTTTGGTGGTACTTCACAATTCCACGGATGTGTCAACAACGAAGAATGAATGTTTTGTCATCATCAGCGACGATTCCGGAGTTGAATTTCTACTTTCAACAACCATTTACGTCATCGTCATCAATCAAACCATGTTCAAATCGTTGTCTTGTTGATTATCGTTTCTACGCCACATTTACTTACACAATTATACAATTATTTCTCTGTACAATTATCTCCACATGTTTATTTCTTTGTCGACATTGTCATCGAGATAGACCGCAAAATGATACACCGTCTATCAATGGAAACAATCCTGTACTGACATTTTCGAACATGTTAGCTTTTGTTCTCATTGATCTGATTTGGTTAACATGGACGGCGGTCTACTATTTTACGCATCCATTCTTTGTATTTCCAGCGATCATTATTGGCATGTTTCTAATCGCATCGATATGCTTGTTACTAATTCTCCTTCCACAAGTATATTATTATTCGAAATTGAAATTTAATGATGTAGAGAAATTGAAAAGCAAAGTTACTGTGCCATCGACGACTTTATATAGTAATAAATTAGCGTCAACGCATGATATGAATGATCAAGAAGGTTTATTGGAAGATAGTACGAAAGAATCGAAGAAGAAAAATCATAAGCTATCGAATGCGAGCGATGGATCGGATGAATTAGGAGCAAGTGGAACGTTTCTACCAATAACGCGCACGCCCAAAGGACAATTTAAAGTGACAACAACTGATACAAGTACACCGATAGAAAAACTTGATAAATTAATCTATGGTGAACATCAGCAGACATCTACATCGCCGAACAATGCAAATAAGTCGGCTCTTAATGAAAGGAAAGTCAATGCATCAGCCACCGATACAGCAGAACAACGATTACAACCACCTGTTACCGTTCCATTACAACGTCAAGTATGTGTGAAAACTTTTTACTCTTGTAATTTTATATTCACGAACAATTTCTTTCTCTATGTAGTTAACATCAAGTAGTATTGCGTCAGATTTTGTTACACCCGTTGTAACTATTACTCCACAACAGCAACTAGCTTATCAGCCTCATGGATCAGATTCCTATCGGACTCATAATCCGAATCTTCAAACGTCATCATCAATGTACTACTCAGGTTATCCACCGCCACGTCGTGATGAAACAATTGTACCGATTCTGTGTGCATCAGATCGCCCGCGAACATCGACACCTGTTCAAATGCGTTTTGTTGTGAACTCTGCACCGTCATCTGTTCCAACAACACGACGTATATACTCTGGTACTGATATTCGATACATTCGTCATCCATATCACCATACATATCCTTCCCCACCGCCACCGCCTACCACACCACTGTACTATTCTCCTCAGCCGCAACAATATCTTTTCATTGATCCCTATCGAACAATGCCGTCACGAATTGGTAGCAATCCATGGCATTCAGTTCTATTACAACCACGCAGTGCTTCACATCGTCAAACGCCTTCAACACCATCATCATCCTACCGCCGATTTCACATGGATAATCGGTCATTGTCCCAACGTCTATGGGATATAGATAGTGGTGATGATGAGAACGATGGCGAGGAAGACATTATAAAAATAGCTGGCCGTGAAACGCCACCAAAAGAACAAGTAACTGATATGCATCACGATCATTTCGAAACTGAAGATAAAATCTTACTTCATATTGACGACGATGGCGACGATGATGAAGATGAACATGATGAATCGTATAGAAAACAGTACGCACAAGTTTAACCGATGCGTTGATTGGTTTTCTCCTTGTGATACTTTTTTTGTATTCTAAACGTGAGTATCTAGAAGAAAAATAGCTCAATGTTTCTACTTGTCATATTTCTTTGTATCATTCTTGCTGTTGTTGTTTTTTTAATATCATGAACAGTGCAATGTCTCTTTTTTCCTTTTATCTCCTGTTTTGTATTCAAAATTAGCTTTTTCTATGTATCAGTGTCCGTTTTGTCGGTTATTTTAACAAATTAGAAAATGAAAATATCGAAAAAATAGATCAATGAAATCATCGTTCAGATATTTCCTTCTTTTAAATCTGATTGCCGACGGCGGATAAGAGGATGCAGACGTTCGTGAAAGCTTGCTGTGCTCTTAACAATTCAATGACATTTACCGAGTATTGTGACATATCAACTACCGATCGATGAAGTACCATAATCGATTTGAAACCATCTCATTTGTCTATAGTAAATGCATGACATCTGTGTTCGAAATCGGATTAGTCTTCGTTCCTCTTCTTTGAACTGATGAAACGATGTTCAGTTCAGTTCTTTTAATATTTGATAAATGATAATGGCTGTATCATGGACGATGATGCTTCGAAAACATCACGGAATTGTGATCGAATCCGAGATTTGTAAATCAATCTTCAAAGCAATTCATCAGCCGAGTCAGCAGACGATTTGTGTGTAAATATTCCAACGTGACGATGTTTTCCTTTCTCGAATCGAACTCTTCGTTTAGAAAATCCCTTCCACTACTCAGTTCGTTCTCATTGAATGAAGCCTATCTTCTTCGCACGATACTCGTTGATGATGACAGTCACACTATCCACCCAAATATTTTATCCTTGTTATCGATTAAGTATCTACCATCAACTTCGATTTATCACATTTTTGATTATGCATCCAATCGAGATTTAGCGACACATGGCTTACTATATGGTGGAACGGAGAGACAACTTACCAACGAACAAATTCAGACATATCTCTGTCAACTTCTTTCAGCATTAATCTACTGTCACGATCGGCTGGTTTATCATTGTGCGATTGAATTGAAGCATTTGTTGATCACGCGTACGGGACAGTTGAAATTAGCGAATTTCGAATATGCAAAACATGCCGCATGGTCAACGATGAGAATCGGCGTCAGCGATGTATGTATTGAACATTCTTCGATAGAAATGACATGTCCTTGAGATGTTAGATTTCATGCTTCGCGCAATCACCACCGGAATTATTACTGGGTGATCGAAAATCGAGCCATTCATTGGATATTTGGTCGGTTGGTTGTGTTTTTGCACAACTATGTTCGTCCACTCAAATTGAACCACTATTTCATGGCAATCATCAGATTGAATTGCTTTTCTGCATATTTTCTATGATGGGTAACGAGCGAAGTTTGTTCTAATTGGAAATTGTTCATTCTATCGTCAATCCAGGTACACCAACGAGTGATATATGGCCGTCATTTCCAACATATGCTTATTATAATAGTGAATTTCCCCGTTGGCCGAGAAGAAATGATCATTTGTATGAATTAACAAAATTAATCGGAGTGCAAGGTTTAGATTTTCTCAAATGCTTACTCACTTACGATCCTAAAAAGCGCTTCACAGCGAGAAAAGCTTTGCAACATGAATATTTTAATCGGTAGAGTTTTTGTAGATAACAGATGTTTTGTATTGTAACATATCGTGTTTTATACTTTTGTGGTCAGAAAGCGATTCTCTGATTTCTATCGGGGATAGATTTATCGAAAATAATTAGTGATTAACAGTAATTACAAACATGAAATCATTCGGTAGGTGAGGGAATCCAATCAAAGAAATGGAATTCTGTACTTTGCTTCACGCAGGTAACGATCGTAACGCATAAAATATTCATTAGGAAAGAAACGCAGTTCGACAAGTCACAATGCTGAACAATGGCTCATATTCTATTGATGAATAGCTTGTTTTTTGAATATAAAAAATTTACATACTTTTCCGCACATAACAATAACTAGCTATGACCAAAAGAAAAACTCGACTGGCGATAGAAAACAATGCTGTTCGATTGCATAATGGCGTATTACAACAATAAATACATTCTAGTTTCTGTTCACTATCGTCTGTATAAACACAATCGGAGATGGGAGTATATATCATCGATTGAGTTTTGTCTTTCCATGAACACGATCCTTTTCGTACACAATCACGACGTAGATATGTATCGACTGATCGATAACTGATCACTAATTTTCGACATTCATATTCGCCGGTGTAATTCTCATTCTCATGACTATCACAGTTCCGGATGTATGACGATGCCATTAAGGAATTGGGATCGAAGAACCGACATGAATCTGTATGATCAGCTGAAAATCGGAGATGAAATAAAAGCGAGAAAAGACGAACTCCTACTGTATCCAACCAATGGCTCCACACATGTATAACACGATTGATTACTTAACGAATGCGTTAATTTGAACTTCAATAGCAATAAAAGGAGAAGTTTTTCCATCAAAATACTCTCGGCCGTTTTCCCATAATTCATATCGTTAATATGGCAAAGTCAAATTTCTCGAGAAGTATTTCCCCTTCTCTTTTCCTCTCCCTTTCTCTTCTGTATGCATTCTTTTAGTTCTATTTTCCGAAATTGTCATTATTGCTTTTTTTCCTCAACTATAATTTTTTCCTTGTCATTCCTCTTTCGCACGCACTCCTGAACAATCACCATTGTTGCAATATCGTACACATCAGCATGCATTTTCTTTTTCATTAACAAGAATATAAAGCTTTTCTCTTGATAGTAAAAGATGCTTTGTGCGAGACATGCCACTCTTTTCTTACGTGTTTATTTATGACTTTCGGGTGAAAAATGATGATGAGAAAAACAATAGATTACATTTGAAATGATTAGTTAAATGTTTCTGTTCGACTTCGATGAAACTAATCGAACACGCCCAATAGTTTAGATCTGTACGATTGATTGCTCAATGATCAATCAAAGACTATCAAGTAGCGAACATCAATGTGTAATAGACTGACATCTATTTGCTCTGCTATCCAATGGCTGTTATCCAATAGCCAACAAGAAGTTATGAAGGATTCTTCTTTACATCTTTCTTTGTAATTGCATTTTATTCAACGATCATCGCAAAATCTATCATGCCGCCTGTTGAATTACCAGGAAGTACTGGCGAAGGAGCCAGTACTCAGCCAACAACGATGACTCCAACTCCACCAACATTTGCACCTCCATCGGTCAAAGCCAAGATCGGTATTATTTATCCGCCACCTGAAGTTCGAAGTAATTTTTGCACTTAATGATTATGATATAATTGCATGTAATTTCTCTTCGATAGATATCGTCGATAAAACCGCCCTGTTCGTTGCCAAAAATGGACCCAGTTTCGAAAGTAAAGTCAAAGAAGCCGAAGCGAATAATCCGAAATTCAATTTTTTGAATCCGAACGATCCCTATCATGCCTACTATTTGCATAAAGTAAGAGAATCCACAGAAGGCAAAGGTATGGCACCAGGTGCTGCTGAACAACAATCATCAATTGCACCAACGCCAACGATACAAGCAGCTGTTACTAAAGTAAGTGATTTGTTTGCCGAAGAATCGTCCAAGTTCTATGAAATCATTTTAGATGCCAACAAAAGTTCAAAGTGATATCTCGAAATTTCTCGAACCCATCATTATCAAAGATCCACCCAGTGAATATGAATTTATGATCGAACCACCGTCGATATCCGCTATTGAACTGTATGTTTTGTTTTTATGTTGGTTAATATTGAGCTCTTTTGTTTTGTAGTGATATCGTTCGATTAACTGCTCAATTTGTTGCCCGTAATGGTCGTCAATTTTTAACATCATTAATGTCAAAAGAGGCTCGCAATCCTCAATTTGATTTTCTTAAACCAGCGCATGGCTTATTTAACTATTTTACGAAATTGGTTGAACAGTATACAAAGATTCTTATTCCACCACGAGATTTTGCTGCGAAGTTAATGAATGATATCGAAAATCAACAAAAGATTATGGACGAAGTCAACTATCGCGTTGAATGGGTGAAACATCAAATGCGCGAGAAAGCCAAAGAGGAAGAAGCTGTAGAGAAAGAACGAGGTAATGAAAAAAAACACGATTGTTCTGAACTGAAAACAAAATCTCAATTGTTCTTTTCTAGCTGCATACTCTCAAATTGACTGGCATGATTTCGTTGTCGTTGAAACAGTTGATTACCAACCACAGGAACAAGGCAATTTTCCGGTAAGTTAAGATCCGTTTTTTTATTTACATTAGTAAATAAACCTGTATGATAAACTCTAGCCTCCAACAACTCCAGACATGGTCGGTGCTCGAATGCTTCTTCAGGAACGTTTCGATCGCAATGTAAGTTTTATTCATGTTCACAAATCCTCCTCGATTTGTTCACTATCTTTTTCAGAATTTTCAACATATTACATCGACTACTATGATGAATATGTCAGATTTAGCTGCAGAAATGGATATGGAATCGCCACCACACTCACCTCCAACGGCGATGATGTCTACTGTCAATATGCAGGAAATGGATATGGAACAAGACGATGATGATATGGGCGCTCCTCAACCACCACAACCTCCGCAACAATCTCGCCTAGCACCAGCTCCACCCGCAATGATCTCTCGTATTCCAGCTGGCCAGCCTCCTCTACCACCACCATTGCCATCTGGCTTACCATCAACTGCCTTACCGCCAGCTCTCCCTACAGATAAATTTCCTGCACCTTTGAAACCACAAGATGTTATTATCAAAGCTTACAATCCGAAAGGTAACATCGATGGTTTCGCGGACACTTCACAGTCATGACGAATGATTTTCTTTGCTTTTCAGAAAAAATGCTTACGGTCCACCAGGGTGAACAATATGTCATATCGCCAATCACAAACGAGAAGATTCCAGCTAGTAGCATATCTTCTCATACCAAATACGGTAAGCAATGATTTCTAGCAGAATTTATTATTCAAATAACCTTCGCTGTTCGTTCTTCATAGCTCTACTTGATCCGCAATGGATTCAACGGCGTGAGAAAGAAATGGCAGAGCAGCATGAGAAAGAACAAGTTTATGAAGCAGGTATGTGTAATTTTCCTTCAGTAGTTCCACCTAATCAAAGCATAATTCGTTTTAGGTTCAGTTGTTGAAGCTGAATTGAAAAAGTTTGCCGAGCGTCGAACAGATATTTTTGGTACTGGTATACAGGAAACAACCATTGGCCGAAAGGTTAGACATCCTTGTTACTTTCTCATCTATCAAACTCAAATCGTTCATCTTGTTTCTAATCGTAGATTGGTGAAGAAGATCGACGTGCTGACGATAAAGTTCAATGGGACGGTCATACAGCAACAGGTAGAACTTCTTCTCAGTTTAGTCCATCATCGACTTTCCTTTCTTTAGCTGAGAAAACATCGAAGAAAGCTATGGCTAATATTACTATGGAAGATCAAATCAGTGCTATCCATCGCAGTCAAGGTTTGCTCGATGACGAAGCTTCAGCTGCTAATCGTATTGGTCCAGCTATACCCAAACCAACCATGTCGTCAACATCGACATACTCTTCAACAGCTAAAACTATTCAAAAACCACCACAATTGTCACCACTCGTAGCCAAACCCATGATTCCCATTGGTGCAGCATCTCAACGAACAATTGTCGCTGCACCAATTATTTCACGTCCCGGCATTCCATCAGTTCCAATTATTCCTCAAGGAACACATGCTATGATTGCTATGCCATCTGTAGTAGCTGTAGCATCACAACCACCCATGCATCCCCCACCAGTCATCGAAGAGCCAGCTGCAAAGAGAACAAAGACAGAAGATCAACTTATGCCAGAAGAAGAATTTTATAAACGATTCGGAAAAGTAAACATCATTTTCTTCTCATTACGCATGCAACCAAATCTATTTCACGAACTTCTTTAGGGCCAAGTTACCATTACTATACAGTTACCGATCGTTCCAGAAAAACCGGAATGGAATCTCAACGGTCAAGCTATACCTTTGACTTTACCTATAACAGATCCTGTAAGTGATTTCGCTTTTCGATCTATGCAATTACCTTTCTTTGTTTGCATCGTAGATCTCTGTCATCAAAGCGAAATTATCGGATTTACTCGGTGGAATGCCTGCAGGAAAGCAGAAACTTGTTTACAATGAAATATTCGTCAAAGATTCGAATTCTCTCGGTTTTTACAATATGGTCAAAGGTTCAGTTGTTTATTTACAATTGAAAGAACGTGGTGGACGAAAGAAATAAACTTGTGCATTCAGTTGTTGTTTGTGTGTATGTGTGTGCGTGCGTCTACCTTGTCAATGATTATTCAGAAAAAAACGTGTTTAAATAAGAATAAAACTCTTTTTTTTTGTCTTGTTCTAGATGTCTGACAAAATAAAGATTAAATTTCAGCAAACCATACATGCTCTTGATGTCTTAGCTTATAATCAAAGATTATTGAGAGATAATCTCAGTGAAGATGGTTCGTCGGCCATTTGTCGTTTCGAAACATACAGCTAAATGTCGAATATTTAGATCTTTTGGTGTGGGTGAAACGCTATGTAGATCAAAGGAAACTTGTCAAGCAACTTGAAAATCAATTGAAATGTGTTGTATCGAAAACGAAATCACAGAGGTGAAAAGGATCAATTCATATTGACAATATCATTCGCTCTTGTTTTCATTGATAATAGTCAGCAAATTCATGATCAACGGAAACGACGTTTAGACTCGTCACATCGTGCGATGCGATTGGTAAGTACTGTTCGAAGATTTGATATCCTCGTTCGAAAGCTAAAACAAGGAAACGTATTCTAGCATAAAACTCTCGGAGAAATCTATGATCTGGTCAATTATCGTGGACAGCATACATCACCTATTGATCAATTGCATTATATAAAAAAATTATGTGAAGATAAGCTAAGGTTTGTGTCTTCAATGAACCGAACACAACTATATTTCGTCTTTCTAGAGAAGATAAATCATTCATATCTGATGAAGACGATGATGACGACGATGAAATCGATAGTCATAATTGTACAATTGATGACGATGATCAAAACGGAAGTCTAATCGTGCATCCACGTGTGGTTCTTTCTCAGACATCAACAAAAAACAATCTATTGCATCACACCAATGAGAGAATTTCTCAAGAGACAATTGTTCCAATAAAGCGTTCTCGTCAAGATGAGAAACAAGAATTCGTAACTAAAACTATTATTGATTGTTATAACACAACTCGACCATTTACGATCACAACGGATATTAAAGTTATTGATAACTCATCAACAATGAATAGTACGAAAACAGAATCAACGTCATCGATTGAACAGACTTTACCATTGAACATCACCACACCATCGAAATTGCCTACGATAGTATCGCATCGATTTGTTTCGAAGAAAATTTTCAAACCTGAAAGTTGTTTTGTGGTAAAAATCATTCTTAAAAATCAATTCAAATCATTCGCTTCTTCATCCCTAGTGTCTCAAACGTATTAATTTCGGTTCTTTATCATATCGTTGCTCATATTGTTCACAATCAAGTCATGCTGATTGCAAAACTCATGCAGATACAAATTGTAAGAGTGCGCCTAATAAAGTCACGCTACCTCCATACTCACCCAAAACACCTCTCATTCCAACGTTGAAAAGCGCTCATCATCAACGAATGGTTAGTTCAGAACCACGAAAGACCATACTTTCTTCATCTCATACATCCACCATTCAACGACGTTTACCCTTCGAACGCATAATGTTATTGAAATAATAGTAATCGATCTTATTCTTTGGTTTATTCGATAATAAGTCCCAAGCACGCACAGTATTTCTTTTGTTTGTTTTTTTTTGTCTCAATGCGCGTGCGTCGTGTTGAAGGATACAAATAAGTAACTTTTTGTCTTGCTAGTGTGTGATAGGATTAATTTATATAAATTGTTATATGCATATTGAATATGAATACACATTTGTAAGTAAAATGGTTCGTTTATTGTTTTTCTTACAAGAATGACAGTACGGTAATAATCTGGAGAATAACTATCAAACAAAAAAAAGTGAGCTACTGTTCTACAAATGAAGAAAGAAAAAGAAGAAAAGATCGTTTTTGTATGATGTATCTTTTTGTGTTCTCTTGTTTAACACTGGGCGGATTCGAACAAAGCGAAAGAAGAAAAAGAGATTGCACAAAAGTTTCAAATATAACAAATAACAGAAATGGAATGAACTCGATGGAATGTATGGTTATCGAAAGAAAATATAGCTTATCAACATTGAACATTTTCGATCGGACGAGAAAAATATATATAGAGGGGAAGGATAGATATGAAAATAAGATTTTGACTACAAATGAGTTGTCGACTGTAGCGATGATGTCGTTGTATCGAGTGATATATACATAGATTCATATAATTTATCATTTTCAAGATTTTCAGCAAATAAATCAGCATAATCGGCATGTTCTGGGTCCGGTTGACCACATGGATAACGAAGAACATCGCTGGAATTGGAACGGATCGGTGAATGCTAGAAAGAGATATTTCAGATTTAGAGAATTGTGTGGTTTTTTTTTCAAATAACTTACAGTGTATTTATCGATCAGTTGACTAAGATTTTCAAATAGTTCTTTTTTCGCCCCACCTAAAAATCGGTAAGTATGTTTTCCTGGAGTTACTTCGATCAATAAATGACGACAATGATCGGACGCATGGTACGAGAGAACATAACCAAACATTTTTTCACTAACACGAATCAAATAAGTGCCAATTGGTTTCGAAAAGAGAAGCTGTTCCGTATGAGATCGTGGAATAATGCCTGAAATATAGAGCGACATTAGAAGTTTCGCTTACAAATAGATCATACCATGAAACCATGGATAGATTTCTCCATTTGTTGAACGAAATGCACCGTAAGGTATTTCATTAGTGCAAAACCATTGCCGGATATCTGCACGGGTTATTGCTGTTAGCGGCTTACTAGAAAACAAACAAAAAATGGCAACTATGATTCGAGTTCGATTAATTCTGCATTACGATCGTGATTTTTCCGTCGGAAACGTTGTTCCTTGTAATTCGTGTTTCATTTCGGCGGGTTTCACGTCGTTTGAAGGAAGTATAGGAAATGCTGGAGTATCACTATCATCATGTTCAATTTCGATCTTTTTCTCGATTGGCACTGACCGATTGGCAGATGTTAAAACGATAGGCTGAAGTGTAAACGTAATATGATCATTTGCATCGAAACAGACGTTGGACTGTGATGATTGTCGGTGAATATAATCTCGTGCACGTTGTGCAGCTTCACGTCGATCTTGGTCGGCCTTTTTAGCACGCTGTTCGATTTCATGATAGAATAGTTCATCCACAAAATCCGATTGAGTGATATGGAGTGGAGATGGTTGAGAACGTTGTTTTTGCAGAAATTCGCTTTCTTTACTCTAGACAACGAAACCTTTGATGAAGAGAGACGGAAAAATCTCGACAACATACGATTGCCAATCGTTGAGTATCTAGTTCAAGTCGTTCGAAGAGGCGACGTGCTTCTTGGATATTATTGGAAATTTCTTCGATTTGCTTGCGTCTAAGAATAAACAACAGATAGTGTTCTATAATTTCTCAACCTAATTATCGATCGAATCTCTGCCATCACATCCAACTAGCAAGCTTAGTCAACCTTTGGCGGAAAGAAGGCTATTTCATTTCGTAAAAATCATACACTTACACACGATCGTATCTTGGTTTTTCTACAGATTATCTAAAATATGTTCAATCAATCGTTTCATTCCTCAAGTTCGTCTACGGAGCCATGACTCATTTCCTTTTCCAAGCACTTCGAACGACTACACTTACTCATCACGATGTACGGTAAAGTAAACATCACTTTTATTCGAGCTGTTGTTATTGTTGTTATTATTATTATTATCATTTCTAAAAGAATTCAATTAGCAAATGTAGATAAGCAACTGGCACATCATACCTCAATGGTTGGTACGAATTTTGACCGTCACTATCGAGATTTTCATTGTTAATCCTGAATCAAGACTTTGTTTCTTCGAGATAAAACTAAACATGCATTTACCTGCCATCATCTTCGGTGGATTCGCCCATCACCCAGCAGCACTCATTTCCGTCAGCGCCTAATCGGAATGTGACTTGTTTTTTCTTTTTCGTTGCCTTGTCATTGATTATCCTTGCTTCGTTTTCTTCTCGTTCATGGTATCGTCGTACTTGTTCTTCGCGCATCTTACAAAAGAGCAACTGTTTTTGATCGTCTGGCAGTTCATCCAGGATATCTCGCGGTATGTAGAGATCATGTAAGATCTGTGCGAGCATCTCATGCTAGAAAATTCAATGAAATGTAAAAGAAAATATTTTGTTTGTCATGAACATCAAGGTTCTTTTCGCCTACATAAATCAAACTAGATACGAAATGATCACACGGAGAACAGTAAAGAAAACCGATTGGTTACTTTCTCAGCCATTATAATTGTATGAATGAACTCAACTCATTTCGAAAAAAATATCATTGGCGTGATATATTTAGAACAGAACAGTGTAGGGAAGTCATTTGGTTTAGGTTAAAATCTCTTTATTTCATGCTGACAGTGAAATAATGATGCAACCTGCAAAAGATTGTTCTGGCGCGAACGTGAACGTTTGTTTCTTTTAGTCTACTGATTTGTGACATTTTATAGATCATCTGCGTCGCTCTTGTTGTCGTGTTTTTTAGAAATAAATAACTGATGAGTGAAGAGTCAACAGCGGCTGTTGTTCCTGATATATCGAATGAACATAAGCATACACATCCGAGTGACACGAGTGGCTCGGCTGATTCGACAGAGCAGCCGCCATTGAAGAAAAGTGCCTCAAACGTCCCAATAACACTTCATATTCGGTATAAAACTCAAACATTTCCCGTGAAATGCGATTTGTACGATACGTTGAAAGATCTTAAAGATAAACTAGATAAATTAACTGATGTTGATCCTCAAGCACAAAAGTTAGTCAACAAATCAATAACGAGCGTGAAGCGAGATGATGCAACGACGACGTTAAAAGATTTGCATTTAACTGATGGGCAAACATTGTTATTAGTAGGTGCAACTAGAGCAGAAATTTCATCAGCATCGGGATTGAAAAGTAGCTCAAGTGCAAGTAACGATTCAGATGATTATGCATCAGCGTCCAATAAAAAAGAACCTTTATGTAAACAAACGAGACATGAAAAAGTACTTAAAGCCGGTATGTCAATATCACAAAAGACGTTTTCGACCGCAAAAGGTATTATTCGTTATATCTTCAGGGAAACCGGACAACGCTCACTTTGGCATTCGCTCCCAAAATGATTCTCTACCAGCTTCAATCGATGGATTGTACATGTCAATGTTGAATCAATCTGCCAAGAAAGCGCGATTGACATTTAAACTTGAACAGGATGAATTATGGATCAATACAGGTAAGTGAAAAAGCGTTCATTTTTTAAAACTTTTATTACAGATTCCGTTTTGATTTTTTCAAGCTGAAACGACGAAAAAGATACCGATGACACACATACGAAATGTCATCGATGAACCGATTGAGGGACACGAAGAGTATTCAATCATTGGATTTCAGACCGGTACAACGTAAGTGTTCGACTATGAATAGCTAAATCATCATTGATGCTTTTCTTTTTTCAGAGATAACTCGATAATATGGATCTATTGGTGTCCATCACAATATGTGAGATCTATCCGCCGACAAATTCTCTCTGATTGAGGCCCAATTAACTGAACATTTTCTCTTTCAAACGTTGTTCGATTTTTGTTTTTCTTTATTTTATTATATGTGGACTCTGACGTCTTTAAACAAGGTGGTGATCTAATAAATATATAGATATTATATATTTATTTCGCCAAAAACCATTTTATAAACGTTCTTCTTTCAGAAATATCATGTTCAAAACATATCAAAGACCTGATTCACGATGGATAGTGTTAAATGATTCACAAATCAACTCCATAGCCGGTGCTACGTCTGGTATATTTGCCAGTATTCTTGTGAGTCCGCTTGATGTGATTAAAACACGCATTCAAGTAAAACGTCTACCAAAAGGTGTACCTAACCCATCTCTGCTAGCTGCCATGTACCGGTTAGCTCAAAAAGAAGGCTTCCGAGCATTTTACAAAGGACTAGGTGTCACTATGTTGGTAAGGGAGACCTGTTCATTCAGTTGCTATATAGAAGATTACGTCGATGAAGTTTTAGGGTTACGCGCCGAGTTGGGCTGTTTATTTTAGTATCTACCAATGGTCGAAAAAGCAATACTCAAGTTATATTTCAACAGAAAAGAATGAACATGACATAACAGTTAATTTACTCGCATCGATAACAGCGGGTGTAGTGGCGAATACCGCCGGTGCACCAATATGGACTATTCGAACACGTATGATGACACAATCGAATTACGATGATTATCGCAATGCATTCCATGCAGCACGAAAAATTTACAGAACAGAAGGAATCCATGCTCTGTATCGAGGACTTCTACCATCAATGTTAGGTTTGGTAAGAGATAGATGTAATTTATGTGATATCATTATTTGTAACTCTCCTCCAGGTTCATGTTGGCATTCAATTTCCACTGTATGAGTATATCAAGAAGATGTGTGCAACGCATTTATCATCACATGAACATTTATCCACCGGACATTTGATTTTAGCATCAAGTGTATCGAAAGTAGTTGCTGCTAGCATTGCGTATCCACACGAGATCATTCGTAGTCGTCTTCAAGATGCTAGCTATGTCTCCAGTTCAGAAAAGCAATCTTCGGCTTCAACGACAGGCGAACATCGTGAATATAAAAATGTTCGCGATGCTATACGAACGATCGCTCGAGATGAGGGTATACGAGGTTTTTATCGTGGCCTTTCAGCGACTCTGATAAGGGCAGTACCAGCAGCAGTATTGACATTGTCATCCTACGAGAAAATGCGCGAATATCTGACTGATAATTTCGGAGAGCAATCCATAACAAGATGAAATAGCCTATTTTTCGACTTATTTAGATGATTAATATTATTTTGTGTCTTTCTACTTATCGTGATAGAGCTCTAAATAATAGTTTTGTTACATCAAACAATATAAATAAACATATAGGTAACATGTAAAACTCAGTAACCGAAAACTTCGTCCTAGAACTCCTCTTCATACTGATGAATCCGTGAGTACCGATGAAAACTAGCATATTCAAGCCTTTCGATGAGACAGAATAAAATTTTTATTATTACTTTATAGAGAAAAAGAACTAATAGACGACTAGGACAAGAAAATTCGATTACATATAAATGTATACACATATAATCAATTGTTGTACGTCAAGCAAAAAAGTTCCTACAATTGATAAGGTGGTAATTGACCATTATTATTCGTAACTAAAGCTGTTAATGTTACGGTTGGATCTAATGTTGGTTCAACATTACTTATTCGTTTTGGTTCGTCTTCTTCAACATTGAGTGCCGATTTGCAATTGGCATTTTCATCGCTGTTTTCGGGAATATTCATATCAGGTCCAGTAATATGAGGCATGACATGATTATAAAGTTTAGAAGGTGGTAAAACTTGATTATCTATTTGAATCGGGGTTCGAGATATACAATCTATCGAAATGAGAATAGTTTTTTTTTGAAGAAATTTCAAAGAAATCTTACCGCTGGGAGATCGAGGATCGAAGAGAAGTCGATGGTTGGTTTTCGGCGGTGTATTCACTGCATTGCAAAAGTTTTGACGATTTTTTCCTAGAGAATGATTTGCACCCATGTTCAAATAAAGGAAACAAAGATTCGTCTCGCGCGATAGTCCTATATATACACATGAATGTCGCCACAATCGCCTTCTATTGAAGTCTTTGATGACGACTTTTTTCTGATTCGCTCCTATACTTCTTCAATAATCGAACAGAAGAAAAATCCGTTGTTATTTATTGTTTATTTTTCTCTTATTGTCTTGGATTCTCGTCTTTCTGTACATGACTGATTATGCAATAATTTGCCATTGATTTAAATAAATTATGCTCGAGTTGTTCAATTAGTCGAATCTTTACATTTCAGATATGACATCGAGGACACGGTGTTTTTTCGATATTCAAATAGCTGGCAATGATGGTCTCGTTGATTTAAACGAAGTTTTATCTTAAAGTTTTTTATCTCTTGTTTTTCTCTAGTTGGTCGCATTGTATTTGAACTTTACAATGACGTATGCCCGCGCACATGTGAAAACTTTCGATGTCTATGCACAGGTATGAGAAACAATTGATGATGTCGAACCGATCGAAATCGTGGAGCATTTTTAGGAGAAAAAGGTAGCGGATTGACCTTATACAAGAAATTGTATTATAAAGGATGTCAATTCCATCGTGTCGTGAAAGATTTTATGATCCAAGCAGGAGATTTTACTGAAGGTAATCATCTGACTTTTGCTTGGACAACCACTGCGCGTCTTGGCAAAATAAATTTTATATGAGTGTACGAGTTTTTTGTGTCTATCGGCTCTTTAAATTCCAGGCGACGGTACGGGTGGAGAATCTATCTATGGTGGTACATTTGCTGGTAAGAACATTCATTTGATTGTTAGAACAAACAAATAATCTGTACCGGACTTGATTTAGACGAAAATTTTCAAATAAAACATGATCGACCTTATCTTCTCTCCATGGCCAATCGCGGTCCAGATACGAATGGATCTCAATTTTTCATGTAAGTTAGAAATCTCCCCATTTAATCCAATAAAAAAGGAATCTTTTTTCTGTTTATTTAGTACAACAGCTAATGCATCCTATCTTGATGGGTACGTTACTAAACGATTTGTACGATCGATATGTGAAAAAAAAAACTATTCTCGAACGGAGTTGAATGTACTCTGTTCTGAAATGAAACTTCGATTGATGAAAGATTATCAATATTTGCACTCTTTTCTATCTAGTAAACACGTGGTTTTTGGTCAAGTTGTTTCTGGTCAATCTGTCGTTGATGCTATTGAAAACGTACCAGTCAATTCCAGTAATAGTCGTCCGTTGAAAGATGTGGTTATTTCTCACTGCGGTCAGCTTGTCCTCGTTTCAAGTAAATCGAGTCGATTTGTTTAGTTCTACTCTGTAGAGGACATTGTACAATGTGCAAATTTTCATTTAGAAAATCGGAAAGAGAAGAAACGCAAAATTTCTACAGGTGGTGAGAGCGAAAATGGACAGGGGAGCGAGAGTGATTCATCGTCATCAGATGATCATAAAAAGAAAAAAAAATCGAAACATAAAAAGAAAGAAAAGCATCGACGAAAGAAAGAAGCAAAACGTCTAGCGAAGCTTGCTACTGAAGCCCAAAATCAACCTGAAGAATCGGTTAATGATGAAGCCAATGAAAAGACAAATGAACTGTCTGGTCGAGATATTATGGGTTTAAAGACTACTATCGATCCCGATGAAATACCTGAAATACCAGCACACAAATTTCTTCTTCGACCGACCTCAAATGATAATAACGAAACTCGGTGAGACAGAATCTCAATTATCGGCATATATAGTAATTATCTACTTCTAGTACAAATAATTATCGCCCGTCACAAAAAACAGATTCAAGCGGACGACCCGTGAAAGGTCGTGGTTTTATGGTATGCTCGTTTTTTCTTTGTACAAAAGGTTTTTCATCAATTCTCTTTCTTTTGTTTATGTAATATAGAGATACACTGGAAAGAGCCGCTCGAGATCACGTACACCCCCACACTGGCGTCATGCAGTTCAAGATCGTAAACGTCTGGCTGATACGAATGAATTTCGCAAACAAGATTCGAATAGTAATGCAGACGACAGTCACAAACGGAAGCGTTCCGATAACGAAGATAGAAACAATCGTGACCATGATCGTGACCGCGATCGTGATCGAAGAGATGATCGATATTCTCGTCGACACGAACGACGAAGAGATGATAATCGTCCAACAGAATCCACGTCACGTCACAAACGTCAACATAGATCTCGAAGTTCAGATCGTCAACGGTCAGATCATACCAAACAGAAAGAAAATGATGCACCCAGTCCTGTTCAACGTAGCCCTTCACCAGTCAGAAAAAATGACGATCATCATCAAAAGAAAGAGTCACGCGGACAGCATCGTCGACATTCCCCATCGCCAACAAAATATGATCAACATTCACGTCAACAATCATCATCTCATAATGATCACCGACATCGCTCAAAAACACCGCCACAAGTTTCAACTACTCGAGCTCATTCACATTCGCGTTCGCCGGATTCTGACAACAAAGAATCTCGATCACGTCAACCACCACCTGCTCGTGATGATAATCATCGTCGTCGTTCAAAAACGCCACCATCCTCACCTAAAGCTGACCAACAACCAATGAAAGACGACTCTCGCTCACGAACTCGTCGCTCAGAGACCCCACCACCATCGTCGTCGCGTGTTCGTTCAGTTTCACCAGTAGTCGAGCAACATGAAACTGATGTTTCACGAGCACCTCCGCAGGACAATGCAACATCTGCTTCAGCAGCCTCGACAACTAAACGACGAAAACGTTGGGAGAATGAAAGTGATTTCAATGAACGACAATCGCTAGTACAAGCTGCACAGCATACTAGTCTTGAAGATGAATTGCGCATGATTGCACAATCCAGCGCTTTGGATCTTCAATCCAACGATAATCTCGCGAACGTTGCGCAACCGCCTATCACCACCACCGTGCCTAGCAAATCAAAATGGGATGATGAAGAAGAACCGTATGCTATTCATTCGATCTTTTGTTGTAAAAACAGTATCTCATTTCTTTTCCCATTCAATCATATAGATCGTCCAAAGTCGGAGATCAGTCATCGTCCACTCTTCCAAAAAAACCTGACATATCATCAACGACTAATAAGCAAACGGACAAACCATTATCGGCGTCATCAAGTCGTGATCGAGACAGACGTGAACCTCATTCATCGCAAAACAACCGGGATCGAGACAGACGTGAGCCTCATTCATCGCAAAACAACCGAGATCGAGACAGACGTGAGCCTCACTCGTCGCAAAACAACCGGGACCGGGACAGACGTGAGCCTCATTCACCGCAAAACAACCGTGATCGAGAGCGAGATCGAGACGCGTACAATCGACAACCTAGTGGGAACCGACGAAATTGCTCTCCCCCACCATCATCATCATCATCTCGCGATCGCAACAAAGGTGAGTCTATCACTTAAATAGATTTCTGAAAAAATGCGTCTATAGCTGACTCCATTATTCAATCGCTATTTCTGAGTAATAAGCAGTAAAAGTAAAGATATTCATATCTAATTTAAGCATTTGGTGTAACAATCGATGAATACAAATTTATTCACGGTTATATTTTTGCGTATGAGAATAAAATTAAATGGCTTATCTCGGGTATCTCGTAATAAGGCTATTTTAGATCCTTTTCTATCGAACATATGTATGTGTATGTATTCCGTTAAATGAATAAACTTCCGTGTTGATAAAGAAAGAGACTATTCAAACAATTGATTGTTTCCACAGCTAGCAAAAAAAGAATTGACATACAAGCTGTGTTCTATTCTTTTTTCCTATCTCTTTGATAAGGTTGTGTTGACCCGATATGATAGAAAATCTTCTTTCATTTGGCTATTATAGGTCATGATCGTGATTATCATCATCGTACCGACGAGCGCGAACGAAGTAAATTTAACTAAAAGCAAATTACCATACAGATTTTTATAAAATGCATCGTATTGTTATTTAGATGATCGTCATCGTCCTCGCGGTCGTTCATCGCATTCACGTACGCCTCCACAACAGAAAACAAAACGGCAATCATCGAGTTCCAGTTCATCATCATCATCATCATCATCTTCGTCATCATCGTCGTCGTCATCGCGGAGTTCATCTGGCTCGTATGTTTTTATTTGAAATTGTGTTTCTATTTGCAATAATCATCCGTCGTTTTCGTTGTTTTTAGACCTCGTAAAAACGATCGAAAGTCACCTGTGGATCAAAGAAAAGCTAAAACTGTACCTATTAATTCTGTGTAATAATCTTGTTATGTCTTTAATCTAACATTTCTTTTTGTTCATGTCGAAGAACAATAAAAACAAATGTTATCATTGTTGTTTTTCTCTACATTCTTTTTGTCTCTTTCAGATATTGACAAACCGTCAAATACAAATAACTAAACGAGAGTTTTCTTTCTCCATGGTTGATACAACATCGCCCCATGCAAACGACACCAGTGGTGAGAATAATAATGACTCCTCAATGGCATTTATGCGTCCGCGAATCTTACTGACCGGTCTTCGTCGATCTGGGAAAACTTCGATTCAACGGGTTATATTTACAAAAATGCAGCCATCACAAACCCAATTTCTTGAATCGACACCACAGTTAGTAACCAATCATTTTTCTTGCGGTTCGTTCATCAATTTTCAAGTACAAGAATTACCCGGTCAATTGCATGTATTTCCATCATCACAATCGTCAAGTGTAACTGGTGAAACCAATGAGCAGTCGTCATCGTATGATGACGATGCTACACATATGCTTGGCAGCGGCTATGATATAGAACGACTGTTAAAACGATGTCATGCTGTTGTGTATATCATTGATGCTCAAGATGATTATAGTGAATCAATTGCGCGTTTGAATATGATTATACAATTAGGTTGTACTGTAAATCCAAAAATTCGATACGAAGTTTTTATACATAAAGTCGATCAGTTATCTGAAGAAGCAAAAGCAGATACACAACGAGATATTCATAATCAGGTATGAGAGGAAGCTCGATGAGAAGAAGAAGATGATGATGATGATGACGAAATTTGTTTAGGTAAGAGATCGTTTTACTGATACCGGTAATGAACTAGATCACTGGCCATCGACGCCATTCTCATCCAATGCAAATCCTCGTGGAGTGTTAATTAATTTTCATTTAACATCCATTTATGATCATTCGATATTCGAAGCATTCTCGAAAGTAATTCAAAAATTGCTTCCACAATTCGGCCATCTGGAATATTTACTCAACTATCTTCTTTCGGCATCAAATATCGAGCAAGCATTTCTGTTCGATATTCAAACGAAAATCAGTATCGCAACTGATTCAACTCCAACGGATATGCAAGTAAGTTCGATGGTTATTTTCCTTCAGTAAAAAGACATTCTTCTGTTGAAAGATGTATGAGCTATGTTGTGATATGATCGATTTATTAATTAACATGAGTGAAATCTACGGACAACCCAGTGGAAACGACGGTGACGAAATTGAAAACGATGTTGATTATGATCCGACAAACGAACATGAGATGAATGGTACTCATTCAGCGGCAGAAGATCCGTATCAAAACGGTAAGACCGATTGTTTCGAATCTTCTGTTCCCTATCGCTTGAATTCCTTCAGGTCCAAGAGCAATCGAGCAGCAGTGCTATTCAGAGACAACCGACGAACCTGCGTTTAACGTATTTGATTCCATGTCATCGAGTGTTATCAAGCTAACCGGTGGTCGTGCACTCTATCTCAAAGAAATCAATCACCATCTTGCACTGATATGTGTCTTACGCGAGGAAGCATTGGCAAAACAGGCGATTATTGATTATAATGTTAAACAATTGAAAGATTCGATTTTAAAACTGTTTCGTTTAAATCAGGAAATCACAGAATCTTCAATGACATCATAGGTTTCATTTATTCCTGTTTTTCCTTCTACTTCATTTCTATCTTTCTCCCCCTAAATCCACCAATCTCTATCAGGAATGCGTGTTTTCTCTTGTCTTGCTAAAAGCCCTTCTTTTCCGCATGTGTGAGCATTGTTCTTGTACATAATTACCTATTCCTTTGCATGAAAGAACAGTAGTGCTCTCTTGTTGTCTGTATTTTGATGGATGAAGCATTATAGTTTATGTTTTCCCTTTTTCCATCAACTCTCTTTTTCTGTGCATTTGGCACAAACAGTGAAATTGTTTGTTTAACTATTTTTTCGTTGTTCTTCTTCTGCTTGATATCTTTTTATCGACGAATATGTTCGCACAACCAAATCGTGTTCGCATCCAACTAACTATACATATGTATTTTGTTCGTTTTGTTCACTTGTGCACAGAACATTTCGTTAATAAAAGACAAAAACATCAACGAAATCGTCATTCGTAACGGCATACCTGTTCGACTTCGCGAATAATTCTGTTTAGGAACTGATTTATTTTCCTTTGAGTTCTGTTTAAAGACAACATATTGATCGAAGGCCATTCTGCTCATTAATCTTCTGTTTGCAAAGACTTTTTAAGTCTGTTATTTCAATAGAAGCATTTTCAAAGACTTTCTGCATAATCACGTCGATGAAAGTAATCAAAGAGAAAAGAAGTATGTATTTATCATTAAACATCGACTTGTTCTCTGTTTTGTTTATAGCAACGTAAATGTTGCTCCTTAGTTTTGCTATTTTTTTTTTGTTTAAATAAAATTTTATTATCGTTAAGAAAAAAATGTTTCTCATTCCGTGAATTGACGTTGTGTTTGTCTAATGCAGGGAGAGGGAAAGAGAATGAGGGCAGTTTCTAAGGGGAAATCGATGGTTTTTTTTTCGTTAGTTTGTTTGGTCGTTAAGAGAAACTTGACAATGCACTTTATTGAAGCTAGAAAAGACAACAAAAAGTGATTCATCACCAGCTATTACTAAACTACTGTTACCATTCGATTCTATTCTCTCTCTCTTTCTCTTGTTTCTTTTTCTTTCGTCGCCTTCGTTACACATTCGCTCCGCTATATAAAATTTCAGCCCAAGTCGTATATTCTGTCAGTCAGTCGCAACAAAGAGACGCGCAGGAGCAAANTCGGTACTCGCGGGGCATAGCCTAAAGAAACAAATGCATGAGACGTTTTACAAGAGAAAGTACTTACGATTGAGTTCAGGTATCCATTTACTCAAAATATTCGAATAACTATCGGGATCGACAACGGAAAAACACAGAATAAATACATTTGTATTCGGATAAGCCATGATACGAAGTTGATCATATTCTTCCTAGAAAGAATTCGTTGAATATGAAGAAAACAACCGAGTAATTCTCCTTCTTCTGTATTACTTGTCCAGCACTATCGAATAGATTAAGAATATACTTTCGATTGTTCAATGATACTGTTGCTAGAAGAGAACGTAGACATAAAAACAAAATTATTTTCATCTGCTGTTGACTCACCTGCATAATTCTCAAAAATCGTCGGAACATAAGGATCTTGTGGGTATTCTCCATCTTTATAAACTATACATAGTGTGGTCTACAAATAGAAGCTTAGTTAAATCTAGAAGTCGACGAATGTTTTCTCCTACTTTGCCAGTATAGCCATCGCCTGGAAAGATGAGACCGAAAATATGCGAGAATTTGTTTTCATCATTAATGTAACTTACCGACGACAACGATTTTGATTTCTTCGATTGTCGAAGATGCCATTGTCGGTCTATAGTTGTTCGGATCTAATTTTGGCATGTTCTGTAATAAAGAAAGAAGAGAATGAAGGCGTATGAGTTCAAACATCTGACAATATTCTCATGCTTCTTTTTACTAGAGAACAAACTAATCGATCATTCATATAAAAAAAAAAGAAACAAATCGAAGCACAATCGTTCAATATTTGATAATAATTCTTCTTTTCTTTTTTTCTCATATACCTTTGCCTGTAAATGTACTGTTAATAAACATTGATAACAGCTCGATTGCTGCTTTATGATTAGGTTCGAGTAAATGTGAGAAGGTATGGACAACGAGCGAACAACAAAAAGCGAGTCGAACGTACGAACAGTTTTTTTCCTCTTTCTCTCTTCTCACTTTACAGATGACCTAAAGAGGAGAAGAAAGAGATGCGATGAGACGAATGAAACAAAATGATTCATTCAAATAAATGCGATCGAATCTTTTATTTATGAATGTACATATATTCGAGCATATGCATTGATTCAAGAATCTGTGCTCACTCAACGAATCGGAATGAGAAGAGCTCGTTTTCGAATCCAACACATTTCTCTCCGCAAAAAATAATAATCTAATCAAGAATTAATTGAACGATTTCATAGCTATGCAAGATCTGTATGAACATTTACTCTGCTTACCTCGAAGTATGCAAATGATGACAATGAATAGTATGTTCAAGGTGAAAATTTTTGTTGATGTTGGCGATATATATACACACGCTTACATACTCAACGAAATACAAAAAAAAGAGACGAAAGGGATAGAAAAATGAGAAGAACCCTTTTTCTTCTTCTTTGTCGTCGTATTCAAAGAGATGTGCTCTTTCTTTAGGCTTCTGTTCTCTTTTCCTCTCGTTCTTCTTTGCACTTTTTCTTTTTTTTCAAAGAGGTGTGATTTAATAATTTTCATCTAGAATTTCTTTCATCAAAACAAGCAATCGATTAAATAGAGTAATCAATAGCCATCGTCCGTCGAACTATCAAGTATAGACAACGAATCGGAGCAGAATCCCTGTGAACTTTATTTTCATTTACAATTTAGAAACAAAAAAAGCTACACACACACGCACGCAGAGGAAAGTCGTGAGAATCTTAATTGGTAATGTTATGGCCAATTGCATTGACAACTTCAATGAAAAATGGAATGAAACTGCAAATAGCAAATATGGGCCAGAATGAAACACTACACCAACGAGTAAAAACCATGAATGCGAGTGCAATGGCGCCAGCTGAATGAAATAAGGTTGCTAGAGAAGAGAAAAGATCAAAGAATGATCTTTTTGATTGATTGAAAAGAGAAACGAACGTACTCGCAAATGTCACTTTGTTTCGAAGTAAACTCGTTCCAAGTAAAAATATAATCAATTCGAAAACAAGCAATGCAATCGATAACGATAGTGCAACGATAAATCTAAATTGTTCGACATCAAAAGGAAGACAATTCGAAGCAAATAACTTACTGATTACGAATTGCTGATCGATCGTTCGAACTACAATAATCAACATATTGATCCTAGAGTGACAACGAATAGATTTCAGTTTCCAATCGTTCTTTCGTTCAACATATACATACGAATTCCTTGAAGATCATAATCAGAATAGAAAGATGTGCCGACATAGCGGTAAAACGCGCAAAGATTCCATTCGCTGTGAGCATCTGGAAAAACAAATACGATCTGCTAAAATTTGTTTCATAAACATGACTAAAACTGACATAAAAAAAAGCTCAAGAAAGAACCCTTGTTTATTTGCAGTATAAGAACAGGAAAAAACCATCAGCGAAATAAAAGCGAATAAAACAAAAACAAGTAACAGACATGGCATGAACAGAACGAACAGACGTTCGCTAGCAAGATGAAAACGAAATACTAGAAGATTTCGATCCTCTTAGTCTTCAAAATGATTATTGGTTACTTGTATCGAAAGCGAATATGTTTATTAAGAACCAATGATAACCAGCGGAAAATAGAGTAGTAGAGATTTCGATATGAATCAGATTGTTTTCTGAGAGAGGGAGAGAGAGAGAGAGAGATGTAGTCATTAAAAAAAGATTATGGTAGATTTTGATATTGATGAGTATATCCATTCTGCGGCTGCTGTTGTTGTTGTTGTTGTTGTCGCTGTTGTTGTTGCTGTTTGAGAAAACCTAGATCTACGAAAAGTATGTCACCATTTGCAGCTATGATCATATTTTGTTTCGTCATTGCCATCGTTGCTGCTTCACTATCTAATTGGAATAATTCAGTGACAACATTAGTATCATCTTGGCCGATTTCGAGAACACGTGACCAATGCTTTTGCCATTGTCCATTAAAGTATTTGCCTGACGTCATCGTGTCTAGGATATAGCATTTATCGTTGTTAATGGCTTGAACTGAACATGGCCAACGTAGCCGTTGAGTTGCTAATAGATCAGCATCGATGATTTTGATGATATTACCAGAATTTGCGTCGCAAATATGCAACGAAAATGTATAAGCGATACCTAAACGAATTCAATCAATAGTAGAGCGTCTCGTATCTTTTAGAAATCATTTACCTTGATTATAGTAAGGTTTACATGAATGTTCAACGATCATATATAACTTTTGTCCGTAAACAGAAATCAATTTCGGTCGTGCTAAATAAAGAATGCCAGATTCTATTGAAATTATATACAAATATCGTCACTTACCTTCATCGTATTGTTCGGAATGGTTAAAGATTCTCCATTGTGTAATATATTCTAATTTATCATCAAACTTAATCACACATGAATTTCGATAATCGCACACATAAACATCGCCACGTGTATTATCTGTATCGATGCCCAATGGTAAAAATGTTCCCGTTTCACCTGTTGAATCCGTTTCTAAAAATAAACGAATAATACAAAAGCAATCAAGCCCTTTTCTTTTTCGTACCTTTAACACTGTCTAGTGTTTGTCCGGTATTGATATCAATCATGCTAACTGTTTCATCGTGTGAGATATAAGCAATGTTTTGTAATTGATGTTTTTTCGACACAGCAATACCTCGAATGCTAGGTGCTAATGGAATGGTCTTCAATGTATTACCATACTCATCGAGTATATACAACTTGTTGCATATGCCTAATAGAATTTTCTTGTTGTTTTCTGTGATTGTAATTGCTTCGGGTTCCAATGTTGATAAATGATCGATTTTTAAATATTTGAATGGAGTAATATTTGTCGAAGTCTGTTCCTGATGAAATGGTGATAATGATCGTATCGGTGCGGGCGGCGAATGGAAACGTTGATGAGATTCCTTTTGATTATAAGTTATTTGTCCGATGGTATCTGCGTCTAATGCTCGATGTCCTTCGGAAAATGTTAAAGCACTGCGTGGTTCTTTCTCCTGTTCAACTGCTTGACGAATACTACGAATATCCGCTTCAATTTGTTCAAGATTAGCCCATAGTTGCTGTTTGTTAGTAGGAGTATTATTATGTAACTTTAGACGTTCTAATTCTGTTCGAACAGTATTGCTGTCTGCAGCTAAATTAGCGTAGATACGTTGCTTTCGATGATAGTGTTCAGTTATGTCTTCATCGAGACGCGTGGCGATGTTTTTGACTTCGTTATGAATCGACGATTCTTTTCGATGAATTTGTTTTTGTATATCCTCGTAGTCATGTTGTAAATGTGTGATTTGCTCTTCAATTTCACGTTCTAATCGTTTCTGATCCGATAGTAAAAAGTCAACGCGTGACGAAACAGCAGTTGTCAACGATGATGCGGGTGCTGCTGGAGTTGGAGCAAGATAGTGGGAATCACGTTCAACGGATGTGGATACTGCACGATTTGTTGGCGTCGATGGGCCATTACCAACCTGTGAATGAGCACGAGAAGAATAGGTTGTATGAACCGGTGGCGGTACATTAGTTTCAGGATTAAAACGTTCGGTTAATAAAGGATTAGTCTACAATTTTTCAAAAACGTGATCAAATTAAAGAATTTCAAAAACAAATCTTTACCTCAGTGGGTGTCATGTGTCGTCTTGTGTCCGCGTAACTCGATGCACGAGTTGATATTGATGAGATCGATTGCCGTTTTATTGTACTATCTCCATCCAAATCGATCACGTCAATGTTCTGCGGTGGCGGTGGAAATCGGTCGGATGATTTTCTCGATGATGAGTTCGCTGAATAAGTACGGTGTGACATTTTGTCATCCTGTTGCGGTGGAATGGATTTTTGTTGCTGATTGTTCGTTAAGGATGGAACAGGTGAATGTTTGGATGCGGATTCCGAATCACTACTGTCAATGCTATCAATCAGACTAGCCGCAGGACTGCGTTGCCGTGGTTTAACACTAGCGTAGACTAATTCGTCTACAGTTGTTTGATGGCGATCCTCATTTGGAATGATTTGAGAAACATTTGATGGACGACCATTTGATTGAGCGTCAAACATGGGTCCCTGGGGCAATACAGATGTTGTTTTTTCACCTGATTTTTTGTGGATAGATGCAATAATCTCTTGAAGATTATCAACGCCTGAATTTCGATAAGATGATGACGAGGACGATGCTGAGATCGGTCTCTCGGTGTCTTGAGGAGGCTGATGGTGGTTTTCTTTTGCCGTTTGCCACTGATCAGGAAAGGGAGGAGCTACTGGCGTTCTAATAAATCTAATTTAATTTAATCTTTTCAAGCAAAATCTAACTTACCCATGAACAAGATTATCCCATGTAATTTCTTCGTATGCTACTTCATACGCCTGAGATGGTCGTTTAATCACAGACGATGACGTTGGTGTCAATTGTCGTTGTGGTCGACTGGATGCTTGTTCGAAAATTCTTGTTAGTTCATCATTTCTACCTGTCGATACGACACTATCAGTTCGTTGTTTGTGTTGTTGTTGTTTAGGTGTTATTGTCGTTGCTTCAGTATAGATTTTTGCAAGATTAGAAACATTCGATTGCGCACCGTTCACACTTGATGAACGGGATGATCGAGCACCATTGATCGACCCATTTTCCGATGATTTGCCGTTGAATACATTCACAAGAGCAGATATCCCATGGGGATTCGATCCATTCGATGCGGTTTCGAAATTATTACTATCGGTTGCACTTGATTTACGTTTATCTTGCTTACTTGGCATTGGTGTCGATGGAGGAAGCGACGGTGGTTGATATATAACTGGTTTTTTAGGCGACGGAAGGACTGGAAGAGGACGAGTATTCATACGCCATTCTTGACTCAAGATAAGATTACGTGGTAAATCGTTCAAGTCCGTTTCATCAAAAGGTTCAACCTAAAAGAACGTTTTTCTTTCGTTATTGTCAATGTCGTTGTTGAAAGAACAGAAATAAGAGTACGTCAATTTAGGATTCTTTAATTTGAAAACTGATACCTTTCAATCGATGTTTGTTGCAAAAGAGAAATTCAAAGAAAATAAATAACTTTCATTTTCACTCACTCTCTCTCTCTCGCGCGCGCTGTTCGTTTACGCACTCATGTAGGTAGATGTGTTACTCAAAAAGAAAAAGAATCTGAAGGGACATACATAAGTATTTTTATCTTTGATTTATTTCTTTTGCGTATTTAATAAAAAAAAAAGCGGCGAGAAATCTTTTCTTCGTAGTGTTATTCTTTCCTTCGGAAAGAAGAAAAATAACACATCAATCTTTTCAGCCAACTTACTTGATTTTTGCATTTTGGACAAGTCACTTGTTGATTGCTGATCAAATTCTCACGGATGCAATTTAAACAATATGTATGAGTACATGGTAATACGCGAGGATCTTTGTATTCATGATTGCATAGCGGACATGCATGTACCGTTTCTTTTTGCACGGGTGGCGGCGCTGCACTGCGTACGGTAACGCCACGACTACCGCCGTTTTTTGTACTATTTAAACTACTTGAATTGCTTATGGAACGACTAACAAAAGATGTTGAAGTCTGTCCAACTCCGTTATTTAAACGTGTCGTTGGATAATTGCTTGCTACACGCGACATTATCTTTACTGCGTATTCTTATGTTGATTTAATGATAGTAAATCACATTCGTTTGACGTTTCGGACAAAAAATATATTTAAGAACCGATAGTTTTAGTAGTTATGGTTCTCCATCAAATAAATACACACATCTGAAATAGAAGGAAGAAGGAGAAGGAGAACAAGAAGAAGAAAAACGAAATGTATATCGATCGTCTTAAAAGACGATAAATGAAAAGAGAGAAAGAGAAAAAAAGTCGTTGCAGCGTTTCGTTTTTTTCTTTCGAACATAGCATATTGTCAGATCCTTTGATAAAGAGTATTATTCACTACTCAATAGGAGTATTCGTATCGTGTATGTATTACGACTATTCTCTCAAAGAATCATATCAATATTTGAGTTTTTGAACAAATCGTGAATTTGTAATCGAAGATTTCATGGTATGAGCAATGTGAAACGTTCTCGCCAAAAATAAAATTTGCCTAGGAGAAGCAGACGGAAGCAATGAATAACCGACGGTGAAGTGAAGAAGAAGAAGAAGAAAAAGAAAAGAGAATTTGCAACGATGTTTGTCGAATCACTTCAAGTGAGTGTATAAATAAGTATATGTATGCGAATGCGCATAAGATCTCTGTTGTTCATCACTTTCAGCTACTAGTAGCAATTCATCAAGCACTTGGCTACTGGCAATTTTTGATTTCTATAAATGACAAGAATGTCAAGAACGAGAAAAAGAACAAAAAATGAAAGTTTATCAAAACATGAAAACTATGTGAAGAGAAAACGTTCTTCTTTTTCAATGAAAGGCAAAAAATGTGAGAAACAATAAACAAGGGAGATTTATCTGCCCAGATCGAATAACTCAAGCACGCGTTCAATTAGATAATTGAATAGGAAAATGAAGGATTCAATAGGGCTACTCAAGGATTAGTCTCGGCTTGATAATCGAACAATATAAAGAGTCATTCTAATTGCTCTTCACTCTCATTTCTTTGCGTGACCGTACTGTTAGTTGTGAGATTAAATCGACAAGGAGGAGACTAATTTCTGCTCTTTGTCTTACTCTTCGTTTTTTCTTCTTGTTGTTTCTTGTCGTTATTATTCTCTTTACTCAATATGACCCTTCCTTTTGTTCTCTCTCATTTTTCGAACCAATACGCGAATATGTATAGACGTTTTTCTCGTTGTCCTATGACATATATACACGAGCCTAAAAGCAACAAAAGCTCCGTCATATTCTCTCAGGCAAACAAATATAAGGAGTACAGACAACATCACGTTGTTGAACATTGTTTTACTATTTAATAATCATTGAAACAAAACATATGTATGTAGTTCGACGTACCGGCGATCGGAAATATTCATATCTAAACATGAGTGTAGCATAATAGATTACCTAACTGTGTCAAGTATTGAGTCAATGTGTGAATGAGATTATGCGAAGGTAACTTCAACATCACATATGTCCATGAAGATTAGCTATTAATGATTCGTCGACAATAACGAACAGTACGAAATACTTTGACGAATTAAAGACAAATTCACTTTTGTTTTATACGATAGATAATCTTTGTACTCAACAAGATCATAAATCGGCGAAGAATGACCATAAATGAAATGATTTTATATGGAGCAAAACTTCAATCATGTTTACTGAGAATTGTTTTGTTATTCTCGATGTAACTCTAGCCTAATAACCAGACAGTCAAGTGTGAACTTTGATGTGTACATGTGATCAATGAAGTGGTAATACAAATAAATAGAACAGTGACGCAGACGCACGATTTTAACTAGTCTACTGATTAGGTTAATGTCCCTCGAGCGTTTTATTTCATTTGATTTTACAGACCTACTACGTTCTTTCGTTATCTATAGGCAAATAGTAAAAGTCGATGATTACCTTTTTTTTTTATACAACTTGTAAAAAAAGAAGTCGAAGATTTTTCATGATCTTTTATCTGAAATATTGAGAGTAAAAATTTTTTTTTCCAAATAAATCTGATATGAATGAACTAAATATAAGAAAAAACAAACATTTTTTTTATTATTATAAACGCTGTCGAACAGTTTTATATATCGCTGCTGTGCATTCGATCAGAAATGGTACGCAACTGCAGATAGCAAAAATAGGCCAGACGCGCAGAGCACATTGATATTGGAGAAGAAAAAAGACAAGACCGACTGCTGCTGATAGATGAAGAATGATCGCTATAAGAAATAATTTTAGAGAATGTTTGTCGCGAGTTGTTATTCTACGAACCGAGAAAGGAACGAGCATAGTTAATTGATGTGATACCAAGAATTAGAGGAATCAGTTCGAATACACAAAAGGCAATGGCTAATGAGTGAGCAACGAATAATCTAAATATCAAACAATGAAAAATGAATTGAATTCCCTGTTTTTTATATTTACTGATTTTTATATGAAGTCTGTGATGCATCGTTTTCACAACCAGTTACATTGCGTTCCTACAGGAAACACAATCAATAAATGTCACAAATGATATTGAACGTACCCAGCTCCAAAAACAGAGTGCAATAGCAAGCAAATGTAGTACATGAGATAGAAAACGAGCAGAAACCAATCGTAGATACATTGTCAATTCGAAGATAAGTGTTCAATATCCAATACGAATCAGTCTATCGCAGGACTCATCGAGATGTCATCGTTAGCAATTGTCACCTCGCGACAGCCTTCATTGCTTCAGTCAATCAAATACTTTCCAAATAAATTCTATATATCATAAAAATCATTAAATGAGAAGAATTCCGTTCTTTTCGAATTAATTCGATATTTAACGCCTCGTATACGATAACAAATTCATTGGTCAAAAAGAGCACCAATGAAAATCTTGCTTCTCTTTGTTGATCGTGCCAATATTATTCATTGAGGTTAGTTATCAATTATGACAGATCTGAAGCCTATTGTACCCAGCAGTGAGTATTGTAGTTTAGTCTTTTCTGTTTGGTATCATAGTTTCTTATTTATTCCCATAGTTGTTGTACAAGAAGAAGGCTCACGAAAAGTATTGGTGTATTTAAATATTCCTGAACTAAAAGTCAAACGATCATTTCCAAACCTACTCAAACAAGTTCCATCAAATGGAGTTCAAAGAACGCTTGAGTTTCGTGATCAGTAAGTCGTCGATAAATTTTGATATAGGAAAGTCGAAAGAATTACTTTTTTGATCTTTAGGTCATTCACATTCACATTGAATGTTCAAACAAAAAACAATCAAACAAAAATCTATTCATTGGCAGTCGCACGTCTACCAGGTGAAATTCATCCTCAACAATGCTCAATAAAAGTTCGTTTTCGTGTAAATCAAACTGATGCCGTTCAAACGAAATTTTCATCTCTTATAGTATCAACGTGGCGGCTGTTGGATTACAATGGTTAAAGTTGAACCGATGGGTTGGATGAATCGCATATGTGATGACATGAGTCCGGGTCTAGATATAGAAGAGAATGACGGTCAAACGCCAGCCGCATCAGCGCCTGAAGAACCTGTTCAACTACGAGATACCGATATGCCCCCACCATTCAATCTAGTACCAATTGCTCCATCACCTCCTTGTCGCGCACCATCGACTAAATCACCTGCACCACTGCCACCACCATCATCATCATCGGCGACATCTAACAATTAACTACAGCAATTTAGATACTCATGAAATTTCTGACAAAATCTATCAATATGAGATATGTGTACCAATTTGTGTTTTTTTTTGTACTTTGTTTATTTGCAATGCACGACTTTATGTATGACATTCTTGGTGTTTTTTTTATTCTAACGCACGTTGAAATCAAAATAAAATAAGAGAACATCTTGGGATACTTGTGTCATTCTTTCTTACACAAACGTAGTAGACTGGACGAAAGAGCATTCAATATGAATATATAAGATAGACCTCACCATTTGATTTCCACATACAGTGCTGACCAAAAATATAAGAAAAGTTTGTTTTTTATTCATGTACTTTTATGCTTTCAACAATAATTTGAGTCTCTAGAAATATGCATTGGAAAATACTCTATCAAATGGTGTAGACAGATTTTGGGGTGTGGACAGAGGAGGATTTCTGCTACAAAGCTAGTTACTTTTCAATTTTCCTTGGTAGCTCGAAAGAGGAGAAAGAGCAAGGATCTACGAAGAAAACATATTTTTACTTAAATTTTGGAAGAAAATCTGTATTTTTCACGTTTTTAAGTAAAAAAATTGTCCTTTGCTGTAGTACATATACATATAAAACTTGAAACCAGAATTCAACTATCGCCTCAATCATTCGACTGAGAACGCTTCGGGGAGTGACGAATACTCGAATAGTTGAAAAGATGGTTAAATTCAAGTTTCTAGTTTGACGCTACTGACTTCTATCAGATTTGATGACAGAATCTCCGAAACATTGATGACCTCATCATTACGAATGATCTATACGTCATCGCACTATGACAATTTATTTCTAGGAATATATACTCTATCGAAGAACGTTCATGGATAGATACAATATGGCGACAAGGTGAGGCAACAGTTGTGTTATTCAGATAGACTTTGTGTTAATATCGATGAAAAAAAAATTTATATGGTGGATTCATCAAACCATCGAATTCTTGATACAAAGTGACTACTGGAGGAAATGGATGCGGCAATGATTAAAATCATTTGAATTGTATAACTGATGCCATGCTTGATAAATCGCATAGGTATATTTGATCATTTGTGATTATAGAAATCAGCACCTATACCAGATATTGATTGTTGACAACTGACAACGAAGTATGATGAAGGTCTCTATGCTTCAGCTCATGAAAAACGTGAAGTTCGATGATGAAAGGATGCAGAAGCAAACGAAAAGATTGTTGCTGTTGTTGGAGGACAAAGCGATACCTTTTCAAGATTGCCCAATCCTCACGGGCTTGTTGTTGATCATATAGGAAATATTTATGTAAATGGTCCATCGAATCATGCGTTGGTGCAAAAATACTCGTCAAGGTTCGATTGTTGTCGGAGGAAACAGTTATGGCTAACAACCAAGTCAATTTCATAAGGATATTGGATCGGCGTGAAGCTAGCATGACGGAGCTAAAATATCGTTTGATCGTGCTGGCTTCACACTGATGAAACGGTGCCTCATCATAATAATTAGTAGTTTTTATGAACGGGACTTATTTAGTAAAAACAGTTTTTAGTTGAACCTTTGCTTCATCGTGTTAGCTCCACGCCGATGATGTTTTTCGATTACTCCTACTAGTCCGTTTTGTACAGAATTAAAAGCTCTACGATGTATGGCTTCAAACCTATTGAGAGTTCAAATACAACGAATAGGAAATCATGGAAACTTCATGTGTCTTCTTTCTACAAACATGATTTTAAATCTTCATGAAAAACGCTCCGAGTGTTCATTTAACTTCCACTATGAGATATCTGAGGCGTGTATTTGGAAACAAAATCAAGCTTGGATCCTTCCTGACTAGTTTCAAATTCATGAAGGTTGTATTTAAATGATGGAAGAAGAAGAAAAAATATGTTGTCGCTATGCTTTTTTAATATAGATCAGGTTTAGACATGCAGGAAGAATACTTTCAGACAAGGACGGTTCACATTTTTGTAAAAACAAACCAAACTGAACCGTACCCATACCTAAAGCTCACGTTGTTTTATATGCGAATACTGTCGGGAATTTCTCAATATAAAGAAAGTCTGAAAAATCGATTCCTCTATATGACGTTTATTATTTTTTAAAATTCAGTCGAGGGTAAAGCGAGTCACCCTCGACGAGCGTTACTTGTTTTTAAACATGAACCGTACATGGCAGAATTGCAAATCCATACAAAAAGATGAAGATAAGAAATCTTCACTGTATTTCTTTATGTTTGCATTTATACCAATTTCGTTGTTATATAAATTATTTTTCAATAGTTTGCGTGAACAGTTCAGCTTCTTTGAAAAATAATGGTATTTCACGATATTTTTCATTCTTTGTGTTGCCTGACGGAACAATTTTAAGTTTCACAACATCTGTAGAGACCTTTTCAGGTTTCGAGAATTGAAAACTATTTTACAGTTGCATCTGAAGACCATCCAAATGCTCCGCTGGTCATCTATTAATTGGAGCTTGTTTACTTCCTATCTGTGGTACAACATCTTTCGTAATTTCGTAACATACAAATCGATTTCGAATATCATTAATGAAATGAATAAATTTATCGTAAGTACCATTATAGTTTCGTACATACCACATAGAACTCGGTATAGTATGGTTCAATCACACGAAACGATCTGAACCCCTTTGGAACTCTGGTAACTTAGTAAACTACTAACACTTTGCTTCATAAAACTGTTCAAGATTAAATATAGGGTTAAAAAAATTAGTTTATTCTACAAGATCAACTCGCTTCGTGAAGAAGCTTGAACACTCCGAATTTAGAACAACTGCTAAACGGCTTGTTTTTTTTTTATATAGATACGAAATATGATCATTGTTGATCTTATTGATAAAATTTACAAGAAAAATAGAACACTGTGTTACACTCTTTCATTAGTCATAAAATAGACATAATCTGCAGTATTTTGTCATAGATGAGTTATATTAATAATTGCTGATATTCTTTTGATTCCTAGCAATGTAATTTCATTATCACTCGTTTTCGTTGTCAGATCTGTATACCGCCGCATGTACACGTACCTCTTGGAGAATATAAGCTTGTATACATCTCCTTTGTTCCTTAAAATAATCCGGATATTTCATTCTATAATCATAACAATCTGTATTGAACATTTGTAATTGTTCGATTGATGATGAATGCATAGAAAGCAGATTATTTTAATCATGAAAACATATTGAACAAATGGCATCGCTCACATATAATTCTTCTTTGTACATTTAATTATCTTTCCTTTTTGTTTTTCTTCAATTGTCATCGAATATCTTTTTGCAATGTGTCGATGAGAACTTCTTCGAATGACAGATGAGGAAAAAATAAAACAAGAATAGCATTTAACATATGGATATACGTATATGCAGTCTCCATTTTCCACTTGAGAAAACTAATCGATTTCTTAAGTGTTGACTCACAAATGAACAGTATGATCAGTGAGTAACAAAAAAGTCTTTTATGCATATATGATTCAATTGGAGACGAAATCAGAATGAAAAAAAAAAGATGTAAAATAAATATAATCGATTGAATTTTTTCCTTCGTCAAGTATTTACTTAATGGATTGAGCCAATTGAGAAAAATACTTATTCAAATGGATTTTCCTAGCAAACAATAATCTATATATCTCTAACCGTAAGAAAAACCGCGTCTATGTTTACAATCAACGATCCCTTTCTTTTGTAGTTGTCTTTTATCGACAATATCTTCAAGTGACTCTTCATTGGCATCACAATATCAATACACAGACATTGATAAGGTCACATTACCACCTGATCATTTACAACTACTGAAGAAACACCCTGAGGCTTGTTTCATATGCATCTAGATCCTTTTCTTCTTCTTTGTTCATTAATCGAAAATGTCTGTTGCCTATTTTACTGTTTGATGATGATGATGGCACTCAAATGAAAGATTTATACTTATCACTTTGTTCGCTTTTTTTCTTCATTCAATGATTGGCTGTATCAATGAACACGATTGGATTGGATGTTACCATCTTATTTTCTCTTCTTCTCTCTTTCTCTTTCTTTCTCAATCAATTAATCGTCTTTTCATTTGATGAAATCGAGTTCATTAAGAGTACAAACACAGTTTTTCTCCATGTCAGATCCGATACCGTCTGATGATATTGAAAGTATTCCTTCGAATCATCACTCTTTGTCCGATTTTTCAATCGATCTAAGTTCTCATTCACCTCAATCATCAATATGCGATGAAACTGATGAAAAACAATATTCATCAATGAAACAACACGATGCCAAACCGCCCTTTTCTTACATTGCATTGATTACAATGGCTATCTTGCAATCACCTTCGCATCGTTTAACATTGAGTGGTATCTGTGATTATATTATGCAGCATTTTCCTTATTATCGTGAGCGTTTTCCCGCCTGGCAAAACTCAATTCGCCATAATTTAAGTTTGAATGATTGTTTTCTCAAAATTCCGCGATCACCAGGTAGTCCAGGTATGCTACAAATAAGTTAAATGATCTCGCTTAATTATGTTTTCATCTTCAGGCAAAGGGAATTACTGGACATTAGATCCAGCAAGTGAACATATGTTTGATAACGGTTCATTTCTACGTCGTCGCAAACGTTTCAAACGTTTAAATCAGTACTTTTCACATGACTTACCGTCATCATTACCACTTATTCCTCCGATGCAATACTATCCATTACTACCAGCACTTACTCTTCCGTTACCAACGTCAACTATTTCCACAGCATCGAAAATGTCGTTCACCATAGATAATCTAATTGGAACTCGTCGATAGAGCAATTGATTCTCTTCTCAAGTAAATAAACCAATCCACATACGAATTCGTTTAAATAAACATCGAGGATAAATATCATTTCTTGTTATTCAAACAATTTCCATGTATGCGTTCGTTTTCTTTAAAAAGGAAATAATAATTCGTTTCTCGGACATCCGCCGATTGTTGATGTAAGCAAGAGTGATGATGATACGGACTGCTGTTCGAATGGAAAGCAATAACAGTTTGATTCATCGTTTGATATCCCATCGATGTCGATCTAATGTGAGAATGAACACAGCTGTGTACAATTGTTGCAGAAAATTACATTTTTCAAGATTCACGAATGTTAATATCGAGCAATTCTATCGTGTGTATGAGGTGACTTGTGATAAGAGGACGAGTACGATCATATTTTCTAAAGCTAAGCTTGATTGCAATGTCAAGAAAATCTTTATAGTAGTCTGAGAAATACCGTGCCGTTATTGTTTTTTTTTTCGTTTTATTCTTGTTAAATAGCGATAAACATATCTTCAATGATGCAACTTTGTCTGATATGATGATCGAACATTGAAGGGAAAGAAAACAAAATCGAAATAACCGGCGAATACACACAAATATGAATAGAATGTCTAGGTGAAAACATGTTACAAAAAATAATATACAGAAGAATAATTTTAGGTATCAGTCGGTTGTGACAATGCAAGAAGAATCATTTTCAATTCCGCTTTGCTGATCTTTTTATCGCGATTATGATCACAACCATTCAATAGAGTCCGTTTAAATTGCTGTAAATCTTCATGATCGTAATCCTAGAAAGAAGAAATTGTTGAGCATATCATTTGAAACTGATTTCAATTTACTTTTTTAATCAAATCCATGAGATCTTTAACAAAGCCGTCTAATTCATCCTCTTCGATTATTTCATTTCCATCCTAAATCATAGTCGGATAATAAGTATGCAAACGAAATCGTTCGTTTACTTTATCGTAGAGTTGAAATACACGATCTAGATCCTGAGGTGTTATCGTTGAACAGCCCTAGAACACAAATGATGCGATATTTAAGACAGATTATCATTCAGAAAACAATTACTTTAAAAATTGGACGTAAAAGAAAGTTCTCTTTTACTGGTAATAATCTAAAAATGCATGAGATTTTTTTCCGGAATGGAAACACATGATCTCATTTCATTCTTACTTGGTCATTTCACTGAATTGTAATTTTCCATCACCATTCGCATCGAACATGTGTAACTATGTAAGAGAAAAGGGTCAATTCTTGAAAGACAAGTAGCATAACATACGATTGTGTCGGTGTATTCGATTAATTTCTCTTCAGTGATGTTCGTTCCTTGTCGTTTCGTCAGTAAAGCTTTGATAAATTGTTTTAACTCATCCGCTTCGATGTAACCGGAACAATCCGTGTCGAATTGTTTCCAGACTTTCATAAATTCAACACTTGAGTCAAGTGGATAATCTTTACGAAAGAGCAGAAGAAAGTTCTGGTCAGTCGGAAGGATTTCTGCTAACTAAATCAACTAAAGTAGATTAATAAACAGAAAGATTTCAATTTACTTCTGCCATTTCAATTTTTCCATCATCATTTTCATCGTACGCTTCAAGAAAACTTTCTTTTAACTCTTTCAGCACACTATCAGGTATCAACTAAAATACCGGGATAAGTTTTTCGTCAGTTTTTTTCTAAGACGTTCCACGTACCTCGGGACCTGCATCATTGGAATTAACGGATGACGCAAGTTCACGAAGTAAATCATCTAATTCATGTCCTTCGATAAAGCCATTACCGTCAGTATCATAATGACTCCAGATTTCCATAAACTGTGCAGCAGTCAATGGTTTGATTTCTTTACTATGTTCATCTCGAAACTGTCGCAGGAAGTTTTCTTTCTTCTGTTGACGTTGTGTACCGTTCGTTGCCATCTGAAAATAGGAATACGAAAGAGAGGAAATTGACAGCGATATCTAAAGTGTGAATGGAACTAAGACGAAGTACACATCATGTCTGAGAATAAGAATCGTTTATCGCTTTTTTTTTCTTCCCTTCTCTCTCGTTTCCTCTTCTCATCAAATAGAATGTCATCATTTTTTTTCTCTCTTCATTGTGTATTTCATTTGATTCTTAATGTTCTCGCTAGTAATATGTCGACACTCTTTAACAGCAGCAACACACTTAGAAAAATGTGCATCCAGATTGAGTGGGCAAGCAAATGCCTCGATAGAAATTTGGCCAGCTGATGCATTCGTATTCTTATTAACATAAGAACAAATAATAGTATCAAACTTACATTAAAAACGGCCCGAGAGTCACCAAACTGTCAAAGAAAAACTTGTCGATCGATCTCTTTCGTCTTGCATTCTTTTTTTGTCCTTCTAGCCTTTTGATTTAGTAATCCTTGTCGTGTTTATTACAATGAAGATTGAAGAGGGAGAAGAATTAGAGAGCTTAGTCATTTCCTAATCGGATATTCAATTTCAGATGTTACAATCATCTTGTTTAGTTCAGTTTTCATATTTCGTTTCTGTTCAGTGATGCGAAACGTGTTCTAAGGAAATATTCGGTAATAAGGTTTTTCAATTGATATTCAATTATCAAATCTAATATGTTTTATTCGATGACTATTTACGCACTTTGAAACAATCAATGAGCAATGGAAATGATTGATGGAATTTTTCCGTTCGATGATTTATGGTTATGTTTCTTCTTTTATATTCTTTTGTATATGAAGTCAAACAACAGCACGTTTGCTTTTTACTACTTCCTTGAGTTGAATTGTTGGAAATAGGAAAATCTATACGTCGTAATTACTAGAAGTGATCGACATATAAGTTGATTGATGAAATTATGCAATAGGTAGAAAGTGAAACACAAGAGATCGTTTGTCCTGCGACAGATCAGGATGGTTTTTGAGGACATCGGAAAAAGAATGTGCACTTGAGGCAAAATCTAAGAAGCGATGAAGTGTCGATCATGCGATGTTATTTTATGCATCGGATAAACAAGCATATTTAAAAGTACGTTCATGTTAATCAAATTGTGTAAAGAGTTGATCCAAATAAGATCATCATGATTCGATCGGAACCGAAATTGATGTCTGCATTGTTCGAAGGAATCGAACACATGCTATTGATTGTGAAAGAAAACAATAAAGTCCCAAGACTCTATGAGATCGGGATTTGGTGTTTTCTTCCTTACGTTGATTCAAATTCTCTCGGGATTATTCCGAACGAGTGAATCATTCAATGCTTGTGTAATGTTGTTGAGTATCGGAGCAGTGATCATGCTTAAGAAATTTCCGATCAAATTGTGATGCTCAGTTGAATATCACTATGGGCACGTTTTGGGATAATTACGAATGAATTATTAGTTTGTTAGTGATGAGTGAAATTTTTGCATGAAAAAACTCAGAGATGAATATTACTAGTACTAATCGTTTTATTTTATATTTCCTAGAAGATGCATAACAGCCGACATAGAAACACAGAAAAACAAATAAAGAAAAATAGCTATAACAAAACTGTTCCAATGGCCTGAATAGCTTAATTAAAAGCCCATTCCTCCCATTCCACCGCCCACTAGAATACAAGTAACAAATCATTTTCGTACTTAGGCAATATCAAATACTACTTACTGCCGCCCATGCCAGCTCCAGCAGCAGCAGCAGCATCTTTTTCGGGTTTAGGTGCTTCGACAACAACAGCTTCTGCTGTCGTTAATAATGATGCAACACCACTAGCATCTTGTAAAGCTGATCGAACGACCTAGAATAGGAGTACAATATGTGACAAATGAGTTATTGATGAATGAATCGATGTACTTTAGTTGGATCAATAATACCAGTTTTTACCATATCGACAAATTCGTCTCGTTGTGCGTCATAACCGATTTCGAAGGGTGACATAAGTACTTTTTCGACAATAACACTGCCGTCTTTACCAGCATTTTTAGCAATAGTTGCACATGGCATACGAAGTGCTTTACGAACGATGTCAATACCTAGACGAATATAAATCAAAACAGATATCAGCTATTTGTATGATAGTTGCACTTACCAATTTTTTGATCTTCGTTGAGTGCTCCGGCATCTTTTTCCAATACTTTGAGGCAGCGCAAAAGTGCGACACCGCCGCCAGGTACAATACCTTCTTCAACGGCAGCACGTGTAGCGTTTAAAGCGTCAGTTATACGATCTTTCTTTTCATTCACTTCGACTTCACTACCACCGCCAACTTTCAAAACTGCAATACCATTGGATAATTTAGCTAAACGTTCTTGTAATTTTTCTTTTTCATATTCCGAATTTGTATCAGCAATTTCTTCTTTCAATGAGTTCACGCGTTGCTCAACAGCAGATGGATCGCCTTTACCGCGCATCAACAACGTATCGTCTTTAGTTATAATAACTTCGCCGATACGACCAAAATCTTGAGCTGTTATTTCGTCAAGTTTATGTAGATTAGCTTCATCGCCGAACACAGTTCCACCACAAGCAATGGCAATATCGCGTAAAGTATTCTTACGATTATCACCGAAGCCTGGTGCTTTAATTGCGCATACTTGAAGACCAACTTTCAATCTGTTGATAACAAGCGTAGTCAATGCTTCACCATCGATATCTTCAGCAATGATCAATAGTGGTTTTCGTTGACTATTTGCTAATTCTAATGCTGGAATGAGTTCTTGGACAGATGAGATCTTCTTTTCACTCAAGAGAAGAAAAGCATCTTGATATTCACATTTCGCACCTTTGGTTGTGTTGATGAAATAAGGCGAAATATAACCACGATCGAATTTCATGCCTTCGATAACTTCTAATTCGTCCATCAAAGTTTTACCATCCTACAGAGATCATCAAAGAGTATTTGCAACCAGACATAGGCCTCCATTCTAATCTTACCTTAACTGTGATCACACCATCTTTACCGACTTTCTTCATTGCATTGGAAATAATATCTCCAATGGATACATCGCCATTAGCGGAGATCGTTGCAACTTGAGCAATTTCTTCTGGTGTAGTGACTGTCTTTGACATACGTTTTAATTCGGCGACGACAGTTGATACAGCAAGCATAATGCCACGACGAACTTCGATTGGATTAGCACCACGAGAGATTTTGTCGAAACCTTCCTTCGCAATAGCACGAGCAAGAATAGTTGCAGATGTTGTACCATCACCTAGAGATCGAACGATCAGTTTTGAAGTTAGTTCAGGAAGACTTCTTACCAGCTTCTTCGTTGGTATTGTTAGCTACATCTTGAACAAGTTTAGCACCAATATTTTGAAATTTATCCTTCAATTCGATTCCTTTCGCAACAGTGACACCATCCTTGGTGATCTTGGGAGCACCCCAACTTTGCTCCAGAATGACATTTCGACCCTAAATATACAAAAAAAAAAACAGTTTTGAAACGTACATGGAAAGAAAATGAACCTTAGGACCCATAGTAACGGCCACAGCATCGGCGAGAATGTCAACACCTTGAAGCATCAATACTCGAGCATCCGTGCCGAATTTGATGTCTTTTGCCAATGAACGTCTGACGACATGTTGAATGAGCGGCGATGTTGTTCGCGAAATAGTTTTTGTAAAACGGTACATCTTCGCTAATGGTAATGTTCTAACAGTGATCAACGGAATAGAAGTGGAAGACGAGAAAGAGAAATAAACGAAACGAAATCCTGGACGTGTTTCTTCTCCTCCTTCGTTTTCGTTGTCGATTGACCTCCTTTCTATGAATGGACTAGAACCATCTTCCAATCAAAATAATTAGACTTCACTTACCGAAAATATTTGTAAGTCAATTCTAAATTATATTCTCGATTATTCTAGAAAATGGTAAGTACAATAATTTTCGTTGTCAACACGAACTATGTATTTCCTTCTTTCAGGCATCAGCATTCAAACAAATCTTTCCATTATTTGATCGGGTACTTGTCGAAAAATTTGCAGCGGCAGCAAAAACTAAAGGTGGCTTACACATTCCTGAAAAAGCTATAGGCAAAGTATTGAACGCAACTGTTGTTGCTGTTGGAAAGGGTGTCAAACAAAGGGTAAACTTCCAGATGTTTTGTTGTCTTCGAATTTTTCAAATTGGTTGTTTCTAGGATGGAGGTTATACTCCAGTCTGTGTACAAGCTGGTGACAAAGTTCTCTTGCCAGAATACGGTGGTACCAAAGTGGAAATCAACGATAAAGAATATTTCATTTTCAAAGAATCCGACATTCTTGCTAAATGGGAATAATAATCTTTTGGTCTTTTTTGTCTAGGAAAACATATTGTGACCAGTATTTTTTCTATTTCTTCCGCATCTTTCATAGTTATTAGGTGAAACGAAACGCATATAGTGCCTTTTGCCTATTCTGTTAATAAAATAACAGAAAATCGAACAATATAGTCGATGTCCTCATTTTTCAAATCAACTATCTTGTCTTTTTAATTTCTAAAGCAAAACAGCATTCATTAGGGCAAATAGCCGAGTGTATGTTCAAGTGTTAGTGTTTGTTGACGTTGTTCTCCACCATAGAGATACACACCTTGATCTGTATGACGTAGATATTGTCTATAGTCAATGGGCAATTCGCTCTCGCCATTTGGAAACGATGTTACTCGTTTGGGTTTGGATGGAAGTGGAGAAATATTTGATTTGATAACATGTTGTTGCTCGTCAGCTGATTTCAGTACATAAGGAACTCGATGATCATCAGCATAGCGGTTTGTTTCCATGTCTGCAGCATTGGAATCGTTCTGGCAAATGTTCAGAAAAGATTTTCTAGAAAATAAGAAAATACAATTGATCTTTTCGCAATTGAGATCGTTTCTTTACGTATGATTTTTTTGTATCTGCTGTACCAATGAATAAATATTTCGATCTTCATTCAAACAAGGTGTAGACTGATATTGCTTATTCTCTTTCAGTGGTGGAATGGATAAAACATCTAGTTTAAGAAAACCGTTGATCAGTTGTCCATTACCTGAACGAAAAAAGATGTTTTCATTGCTATCCGACGAACGCATGGTAATATTTTCTCGTAAGAATTTCGGTACATAGTTCCCGATATCACCATAACGATTCAATACGATATGTGGTCGTACCAAATGACCATCGATCATCGTTGCGACCTTGTCATTCGATGAATTCGTCGATACCGTTGGTATTGGATTTAACAAACGTTTTTTATGATGAAAATAACGTTTTTTGTTCATTGTCGAATCGTTTGTTGCAGATAATTGATCAAACGAAGCATGACGTTTAACAGATGTTTGACTTTTCGATTCTTCGACTGCAACAATATTCATTAATTCGTTGACAATTTCTTCAGATTCATCTGAGATTAATGATGATGCTTTGATGAAATAACGTGGTTTAATCGTTGGACATGGCGAAGACATCCGATGAATGTCATTCTTCATAGTTAATACTTTTGATGTGTTATGAAACGAAGAAGAATGCAATGCAGATGACGACAACGACGATGAACAAGGATTACGCGAAGTATTTGTTGTCGATCGATGAACATCAAGCAAATTAACATTTGTTAGTAAGTCATTATTCTAAATGAAACGAACAAACATATTGACTCCGGTGGTAATTCAATTGAGAAGACAAGCGTACTTCTTCATCTGCCTCGTCTTCATTCACTTGCTGCTGTAGTAATACTGGACTCATCGTTCGTTTTATGATTAATTTACGTATCATATCACATAATTGAAAGGCAATGGCTTCACGATGAACGATGAAGACATGACAATCGAGAAGGGAACATGAGCCAGTGACACCTGGTTTTCGAAGAATGAATAGTAAAAGTGACGGATGTGATATGGGCTGATTGGAAAGAAGTTTTGTTTGGGATTTGTTCATTGAAGAGTACAGAGAATGAAAGCGTTCTTGATGTTCACAGCCTGAAACAATGATCTATCAATGGGTAATTTGCTTCACCGTAGAAAGAACTTACCTAGTGGCAGGAAAGCGACCTGAAGATGTTGCTTCGGGTTGTGACTCCGCATGAGTGAAAATTTCAAGATTTGAATGTTGACAATAGATTCTAATTTCGCATAAGTAAATGAACGTTTACTTTTTTGAACATTCTCCGATTCGAATATCAAAATATCCGAATCCGATATAAGAATTCGCCGTTGTTCATGCGAATGTTCATGACTGTACGATAGATACATCTCACGTAATGGTTTTTGAAAGGACATTAAATTCGGCGGAGACTTCCCTAAGAAGATCGTACCCAAGTACGGCAATTCCAATGAATAAGGGTTCGATGCTAACATCTCGTTATTTGACGCGTTGAATGTTTGTGGTTGCAGTTTTCGATTGAACACAAATGACATTGGTAGTAGACGCATCGATACGAATGAGTATAGAGCGAAATCAATGAACGTGCGAACCTTGCATATATATGTGAAGGAGACGGATGTTGAATAAAGCAATGAGAGAAGGATAACCTGTATGTCGTGAGTTCACTTGAACAAAGGAATGAATCCGATTAAATGTAAACGTGACTTTCATATCAGACAATGGATTGTAAGAATGAATGTAATTAGATGAAACATGTGAATGTTTATTATTGACAAAAATTTATAAACGTGACACAAGAAAAATAAGAAGGAATTAATCTGTTTCATTCGATGTTAGTCATATGTTCAATCTTGATCTCTAAATGTCTACTGATAAACTTTAAATCAAATGACATCTCATTAGTTCAATTACGACAGTGGTGCAACTTGATTCGATTTAATTTTATTCTTTCGTAGACGATATTCTGTTGCACCATAACCACTCATACCTAATGTTAAGAATATCACTAGAAGAATCAAAGCGATTCGTATTCGAATGTATGGTGTGATGATATAAAATAAGACAAAGCCACTGGATTCCCAAAGGCGATAATTGGAGAAGGCTGCTTCGTCATTATCAACAAATATAACACCGTAGAATGCGTTAATTTGGGTTTGCCAAACAGCGTCGCCTAAACCCCAAAGACCAGCGAGAATGAACAGAACATAGATTTGATCTTCTGATGGTTTCCAAATGAACATCGTGATAATTAGGGAATAGTTAATCAAAGCAGCAATGAGAAAACATGGCCAACGACCAACGTACTTAACCAATTGACCAAAACTAAGACTTCCAATCGAATCACATATGCCATATGCAATTAAAATAAGCCCAACGTATTTTGCGTTAAGAGTACAAGAGACAAAACCCTAGAAGAAAATGTTTGGAAAAACCATTGACAAGATTTATTCGATTTACTTTTGTAAATTGTGCACCAAGGTAGGATTGTTCAAGACCAGACCATATTGTCAATGGAATGAGAAGTAGCTGATTTACGTTACGCATATGTTTGACAGTTGAAACAAGCAAGGTCACTGATCGACGAAGCATAACGGAGATTTTTTCTAAGAAAGCGGAAGAAATTAGAATTCTTTGTTGTCTTCCAAGTTGTATTACCCTTCGATGCTTTTCGACGTTGATCGAGAAAGATGATAACGGTAAGTATCGAAAATACACAGATACAAACATAGACAATACAAAGAACGTCAATCTAATCATGAGAAAACAAATGACAGTATTCATTTTAGTCCTCTCGTTTGTATATTCTTACTGTTCTACGATCAATTTGATTAGTAACTGCCACACCTTTATATTCTTGTTCACTGAAATCCGCTCCGCATTTATTATACTTTCCAGACAATTCTGCACGGGTTCCATTTGCTGCTACTTCTGTCGGTTTGAGTACTAAATACGATATTAGATTTCCCCATACTTGTCCTACGAAAATACAAACATCACTTCGATCAGAAAGCGTAATTCATCCATACGAACCCGATTGAAAAAACATGAAAAATATACCAAAGAATCGGTTGACAATCACATCTTTATGAACGCGTTTGCTTTCGGCGTACAGCGTTCCTGTATCTGTCAAATAACTACATTTTGATGTCCACAACGGTGCAGCACCTAAGCCTACCAATGCAGCAGCTAAAAACCGAAACAATCAACCGGATGCGCTCATTCAACACTTTTTCTTCTTCTTTACCTGGATACATTAGATATGCTTTCGGATAATAATTTGCCGCTACATATAAAAGGTACGGAATCTGGGATAGAACGAGTGTCCATTTGATACCGAGAATGGTGATTAAGGGATGTGGTAAAAATATCGACGAGAAGATTAAACAAGCGTAGATAATCGAGAGAGAATTCACACCAACATTGGCCTCTGTGTTTAATGAGCTTTGTAGATTTCCGATAGCCCCGAATGCTGTAAATTGAAGAAGAAAAGCCGTACAAAGCACGAAGAGATTTTTATACGTCCGAAAACGTAATTGTTTTTTCGCTGATGCCGCATTGACTGCATCGAGATCAACATCCGCGACTGTTCGATCAATTTGTGATTTTAACTCGATATCCGATATAACAGATGCCATGCTTCTCTCCTTCTTGCAAATCCAAGCAATTTAGACAGACTAGGAGTATATTTTATGACTAGAGATGATTACGAGCGTCTAAAGTGGACAAAGCGATAAATATCTTCACTTATTTTGTCGTTCGAATACATTTCTTCGGCTTTCATCATCTCCGTTATTGGTGTAACCTTTGCCGATTAGAAAAGAGAGAGCGAAAAAGATATTGTATCTTTTTGTGTTTTTCAACAACATAATAAAAGTAATCGGGTAATTCGAAACGAGATTTTCTTCATGAAATAAATCTCGACTATCTTTATCGTTTTTGATGCATTTTAAAATAATTCCTTTATTAAAAGACAAACGTATTCAACTAACAATCTAATAGTTTTACTACATCGTCTTTTACTTGCTGTTGTCGTTCTTCAGGTAATGCAATACTGTTCAAATCTTCGCGTAACGCCACTTCGTCCAAATCTTTGAAGACGTTCTCGTCTGCATACAAATAAATCAGTCTTTTTCGAACAACTAAATATATTACTTACATTGTAATGGCATAAATCCTGCGAGTTCAATACATGCGAAATTACAACGATCAAACATTTGCCCATCTAGATTTCTGTGAGAAAATCAATTCGACTTGTTTTCACGCTTTCTTACTAATTATAGATTGACGAAACCATATGAAGATTCGTAGAACATCTGTGGAAGGTGATGAGAACGAATCACCCTTAGCGATGACAACATTATGAGCGATGTTTTGTAAGCTGAGATAATTGGTGACTTTGTATACAGATCTAAACAATCGATAAGTTGTGGATGGATGATTAAAGTCGAGAGATTTACTCTGCAGTTCTTTGAAAGTCATCTACATTAGCACACTGAAATGCAAACGCTTGAGTATCAAATGCATCTAGCAGATAACAGTTCGATTTTGTATCAAAAACCGAACATTTCTACAAACAAAACCGATAGAAAACAAACGAAAATTATTACGATAAAAATACTATTGTTTGCAGGTAAAATCGATGAGGAATGTAAATACCATGTAAATGCAACTAAAAGCATTACAAGAATGTCATATGAATGGAGGGTAGACTAACTCACATGATTCACCGATGCGTAGCCACAGAGAGAATTGAAGCCAGCTAAAATGTATGGATGTGCACTCGATGCCACAAACTCGAGACCGAATATTATACAGTCGATGTTCAGCACCTGTGTATCATCTCGTTTTATCAAACAGAAATCATACGATTCGATTACTTGTGCTTGTTCCAGTCCTCGATGAGGTACAAGTAAGACGTGATATGGACGGATTGGTGAATTGTTGATGATCACTAAGTATTTATCATGATCTTGTTCATTATCTAAGGAAAAAAGAATCTTGAAAAGAAAAGATGATCTACAGAGCTATTCTCAAAAGATCATATTACTTCAGCATCTTTTATTTTGTTGAAATTGAATTTCAACGAATCGAATGGTGTGTTGACGTGTTCGAAAGGAAAAGGCGTTCGACGTTTTCCATATCGATCGGGATTTAACTGAGAAACAAATACAGCTAATCAACTTTTGACCGAATACATCATTTACCTCGATCATGTAATGGAGATTATCCTCATCGAGTATTCGTCGCTGAACGTCATCTGTGATTTGAAAGGTAAACAGACCCTCAGTCACAGCCCGATCCCATTCTGAACGTAGTAACACGTCAAACTATAAACAAGAAACTACAGTCTCAATCAGATTTCTCCATCATACTTCATTCAGTTGTTCATTGGTGTGACACGACAAATGAAGAGATTTCTGATTGAATTGAAAATGTTGCCACATTTCGAAGAAAACTGTGTTCTACTTTGACACACACAACTACTTTATGATCGTTTTTAATTGGTCTGTTTCAAACAAATCATGTCGATTTCTGTTATCGTTCGTATTACATCATTGGCGTAGACACAGCCTCGTATTTAACAGCACTCACTCAAGCTTTTGGCATATTTTGTGAAGAATAAATGACTACTATGACGGATTTGTCGGATAAACGTACCAACGACGTTAACGTAAATCGTAACTATCTCATTCCGGTTGATTATCTACGGATTTTTTGAAGTAAAACATGGGATCACGTATGTCCATAATCAAACGGAGGAAAGAGCAGCAAATGATGTAAGTTAGCAGGTTAATGAGGAAGTGATTTTTAATTATCGTTTTCTAGAAATTCAAATAATGCTTGGAACGCTTTGAAACAGTAGCACGTGAAACAAGAAAAATCTCTTGTGTTTTACGCTTTGGTACGACACGTGTGAATAAACGATCCTTATCAGTTTTATTCGATTTTCTTACTTCGCACCATCTGCTATAGGAAGATGTTGATAGTACAGCTAAGAAACGACGCTTGGGTGACGGTCCCTGTTCTTCCTCATTCAGCAGTAAGAGGTTAGTTTTGTAGAGAATCGCAATCTCCTATTTGACAATAGGAAGATGGACAGCAGAAGAAACGTCAAGCGAGTCGATCGGTTTTGATCTAACTAACCCTACTAATGGAGAAACCAAGAAAAATGTATCGATCTTTTTGGCATTGTGACACCCCCAGCTATAATTCGTCATGGCTGTATTCGATCCTTTCTGCAAAAGAACTATCGATTTTTCTATTCTAGAATACAAAAGAATGAAAATGAACGTCAAACATTCTCACTCTGTTCGATGCCAATCAAAGTCGAGCTAGATATTTCGGCACTATATTCCAAACAGCTAAAACCAACACATCAATGCAAAATAGCTCCAGTGATCTTTCAAATCATCGTCCTTTCTTCTTCTTATTTCAGGCAAAAGAAAAACATTTGAGCGTACTGAACGCGTTAAACCACAGGCAAATGCATAACTGTTGCATTAATTCGTTTACTCTTGTTTTATAAACATAAAAATAATAGACACACACAATTTTATGTGTGAAATACATGAAATCAAATCAACCATTTATATTTAGATAATGACGTCCGCTGTGCGACCTCGTCTTTTAATCGTTCATCAAATGCCAACACAATTCATTCGTGCGCTCGAACGTGTATTTGATTTGGACTATAAAGATACATCAACACGGTTTACTCATGAGCAGATCCTTTCGCGAATACGCGCCAATCCACCGGACGCCATGCTTTTCCCAGGACAAACGAAAATCGATAAAGAAATACTGGCAACCGCTGGCGATAAGTTGAAAATGCTAGCAACATTTTCAGTCGGTTTCGATCATATTGATTTAAAAGAATGTAAAAAACGCGGAATAGCCATCGGATACACACCCGGTAGATAGCAAACAAGTCATTGATTATCAGTTTCTAGTCACTGTTTTCCATCTTTTCAGGTGTCTTAACTGATGGTGTTGCTGATTTGGCAATAGCCTTATTATTGGCAACATCTCGACGAGTTGTCGAAGCAATGAAGGCCGTCCGAGTAAGTATGTCGATACTTGACTAGTTTTCGTTGATTTCAAAGTTTCGTTAGAATGGTCAATGGGGCCAATCTTCGGATATCATGTGGATGTGTGGCAAACCATTGGTGAATTCTACGGTTGGTATCGTCGGTCTAGGTCAAATCGGTTTAGCAATCGCACGACGTTTACAACCATTCTCTATTCAACGTATTCTTTATAGTGGCACACGTGAAAAACAGTTTGACTCGGAAAACGATAAAAGAATGTTTCAATTCGTGGAATTCAACGAGTTATTACGCCAGTCCGATTTTGTCATTATCGCGTGTGCATTGAATGATCAAACACGGCATATGTTCAATAAGCAAGCATTTGAGCAAATGAAAAATGATGCGATCGTGATCAATATTGCACGCGGAGGTATTATCAATCAAGAGGCATTGTACGACGCGTTAAAAACCGGTCAAATTCAGGCAGCAGGTAAAACGAAGAGTTTTAGTCACGTTCATTCAAACTCCATCTTCTTAGGATTGGATGTGACAACTCCTGAACCTTTACCTACTGATCATCCACTTCTATCGCTGGAAAATTGCACAATCTTTCCGCACATTGGTAGTGCAGATGTCAATGCACGCCATCAAATGGCACAACTGTGTGTTGATAATTTACTGAACTTCTTTAGTGGCAAACCGATGGTTCATGAATTGAAAACCGATAGTGCTTGAAGCCAGTGCACGAAAATCTTTTCTACATTTCTTTTGATTATAGGGTAGTATAATCCAGCCCATATTTACTGTTAGAAAAGAAAAATATATAATTTATTTTCCACATCGAACGAAGCAGTCGCAACTGAAAAGACAATTTCGAAAGTAGAAGTTTCTATTTAAGCCATGCATCATCATGTACAGTTGATTGACGACCGAGACCTTGTAATCGACTTTTTTCTTCGAAACGTTCAAGAATATCTTCCGTATCCAATCCTTGTCCATCGTCCAATTCAATATGACGCAATTTACTTACGCGATGATCACTCTTCTTTGCAATTCTCTATAAATAAATAAGTCAAAGAAACACATTGATCCACATATCTCTTCTCAACATACATTCAGTTCTTTGTCAGCCATCTCGAGCGAGTCGATGTTATCATAGAAAGCAGGAAGACTGTTTCCATAGCGTCTTCGCCCAGCTAAACTTTCTATACTTGAAGAATTAAACAATTCGTCGGATATGCCAGGCGGTTTGGGAACGGAAAGAAATTCTGCACTTGTGATTCGCTTTCCTCCAGCCACTCCTTGCATCATCACGGAATCGTCACGAACATAACTAGGATTTGCTTCGTCGCCTTCGGCTGTTTTCAAAATGTTCAGTAAAATGTCATGTGTCAATGGCGCATCTCGATAATGAATACGAGCAACATCGAGTAGATCATCTGAACTTTCTCGTCGTTGTACATAAAATGGTTGTGGTGGTGGTATATACGGTGGTGAAGAATAATCAACTATATGTGTACGAGTTGTTGTCGTTTCTTGTTGAATGGTATCTCTCAAGCGATTCTCTTTGTCTCTTAACTGTCGCTTCAATTGCATCAGACGTCGTAGAACATCGGAGTCGGAAATTTCGCGGGACACGGATGGAGATGCGGGTCGAACAACTCTAGCATCTGTTGAAAAGAAACAAAACACAGGTCATTTACTTTTATCTGGAAGTTTTTCAAGAATAGAAAAGACTTTACTTCGTCTTCGTCGTTCTTCTTCTTCCTCTTCAAGTCTTCGAATTCTTCGTCGTTCTTCTTCTTCTTCTTCGATCAATTTTCTTCTTCGTTCTTCTTCTTCTTCCCGTTTTCGTCGCTCTTCCTCCTCTTCCCTTAGTCGTCGTTGTTCTTCGATGTCTCTTCGCTTTAGCTCTTCTTCGAATTCCCGTCTTCGTCGCTCTTCCTCTTCTTCTTTTCGTCGGAGTCGTTCAAAATCTTCCTGTTTTCGTGTGCGCTCGATTTCCGTGCGTCTTCGTAGCCGTTCGGCCTCCTCTTCTTTTCGTAATCGTTCGATTTCGGCAAGTCGCTTCAAACGTTCTGCTTCATCTTCTTTTCGTTGCCTTGCTAATTCTTCTTGTCGTCGTAGTCGGTCAGCTTCATCTTCTTGGCGCTGTCGTTCCAATTCTTCCTCTCTTCGTTTTCGTTCGGCCTCTTCTTCTAATGCTAGCAGCCGTCGACGTTCTTCCTCTTCGGCTTGCTGCTTTCGTAATGCTTCCTCTGCTAATTGCCTCGCCAGTTGTTGTTCGTATTGCAACTGTCTGAGACGTTCGCGTTCTTCTTCGGCTTTACGTCGAGCTGCTTCGGCAGCATCCCGAAGACGTTTCTCTTCGATTTGCTGGAGCAAATCAAGTCGATATCTTTCCTGCTTTCGTATTTGTTCTTCAGTTTTGAATGTACCATATATACCATTGAAGATTGACCCACGAGCATAACTCGGCGATTGTGGACGATTCTAAAGAAGAGAGAATTTGTTTCAAATCCCAATGATATTCATTGAACTGAAGATTGAGAAAAATACGAGCAGTGATAGACAGACAGAATCGATTACCGGATCTCGTGGTGTTCGAGGGGATTGAAATTGTTGTGATTCTTGTACTCGTCTTGATTGACTACTAATCTGTTCAGTACTTCGGGATGTCTGTTGACCAAGTTGTAAACTATCTACTGGTCGTGGAGTCATTTGTGGAATTGGCATATTCATGTTAGATGTACCAGTGACAACAACGCGCCCGCCGGAAACATAGGGAACTGGTGGTCGATTGAGAATTTGAGCCAATTCGTAATCAACAGCAACTCGTTGATTTAATCGTTCAGCAAGTAATGCATTTAATGCATTCAAATCTTGAGTGTATCGTTCACGTGTTTCCTTCGTTGAATTATGAACAGTCAGTTTTCGAGCTTCTGTACAAAACAAACAAGAGTTTCGTTTCAATATAACTGAAGAGTAGTCAACAAAAATACATGATTACCTCCTTCTAATTGTCGAATACGTGCTTCTAATTCATAAATCTGTTCATATAATTCTAGAATATATGCTTCACGATCACGAATATATTGTTCACTGTGCTGTTGTAGTAAGCGTGCACGCGCTCGATTAGCTGCTAACTCAGATGTTGCTGTTGTTGATAGATCGTGCATACTATGCACATTATGTATGGACGAACCTGATGACAGATCACTCATACTTTGAGAATTTTGTATTGTTTGTGATGATGATATGTCGTTCATACTATGAGCATTGTGCATTGCTCGTTGGTCTTTTGATCCACTCATGGAATGTCCTTGCTGAAACTGTACACGGCGCGTGGTAGTTCCACGCGGTGTAGCCATTACACTCATTTGTGCCGTTTTATTTCGTGCCATATCTTGTAATGAATGTAAATAGTCATTGTATTCGCGTTTCAAATCATTATTAAGACGAGCACGCACTAGATCGTGTTCGCCGAAACGATCGAAAAAAGAGAAATAACTTTTCGTTTGCTCATCGGTTGCGAATGGTTGATCTTGCTGATGGCTCATCGACGGATTGTTAGGAAAGTATGTGGATTGTTGAAATTGAAGATAAGATGATGCGTCACCGAATTGACCGTCATTGTTGGGCGGCTCTGATGTTTGTGCAGGTGGTGGCGGCTGAGGAGCGGGAGGAGGAGGAGGAGGGGGAGGTTGTGCTTGAGCTTGTTGCTGTCGACTCGACTGTTTATTCATTCTCGATCTTTCTCGTTCAATGAAGTTATCAATGTCTTTGGAAGCAGTGATCATCACGCCTTTGTTGTTGTTTTTCTAAGTGTGCATGAGCGATGTCGAACTGATGATGTCGAGAATTGTTTCAGTTCTGGCGTCGATTACTGTTAAAAACGTACTCACCTTTTGTCTTTTTCAAAATCAATCATATTGCCTTGACTACGAAGAGAAAAGTAACTAGAAAAAGAAAATGTTGAAAGTAAATGGCAATTATCATGGTCTACAGGAAAGAGAGAAATAAACATCACAATATTGATTTTAGAACACATTTCTTCATTCAATTTACAATAATACAAAACAAACGAGTAAATTGAGCAATACTTGGATATCCCGCTCGTATTTTCAACAAATATCCTTCTGCTAAAAGATTCTTTCAGAGTGAAACTCAACTGGTGCTTTGATGATCGCGCGTGTTGAAGCGGGGTGAGATCTATTGAAGTCGGAAGGGTTTTATTTTTGGCAAATTTTTCTTTTAGTCGATAGATGTCGCTATCGCTTATCAATAATTGCCAATGATCACGACGCCGTCAGCTAATTTTTATTCTTTCTTTTCGAATATTTCCACTAATAAAATCTCAATGGAGGATATTTCATGTCATTCTAATCGTTTAAAAATACCCATTGGTCACATCTCCGCATTTACTTTGTTTATTTTACGAGATATATCTCTCCTTTCATTATTTCAATTTTTTATGCCAACAGTGAATTCGCTTTCGTAATAGTTATTTCATCAATATCAAGTAAGTGGTCGTTCAATCAAATCAAACCGTTGATTATTTCATTACGAATGTCTCATTTAACACCGATCGATTATCATTCATTTGAAGTTAAATTTCACGATGCGTTTCGCTTCGAATGTTTTGAATTGACCAGTGATGATGTAGTAAAAGGTTTGAGATAATCGACACAATCGTTGACCATTGAATACATCTTTTTTTGTTTACAAATATGCCGCTGTCATTCGAGATTATTGATCGTGCAGGCATACGTAATCAGATAGGAAAAGGTGTGAAATTAAACAGCGACTTCGTGCGAGAGGTACCATTCGAAAAGCTTACTCGATGGTGACTTTGAAAAGACGCGACAGACTCCTGTCAACGATTGTGTTGCTTTATCACTAACTGAAAACAAAAACCGATTTCGTCTGAGGTCAATCTCACACGACGACTTGTTTTCAACAGCATGTACCAAGAGTGACGTGTTTCTTTTTCTATGTGTATCACAGTGACCAAATGTTGATTTCAAGGTTGTCTTGTGTTTAGTTTGATAGTTTATTCGATAGATACTTATATATTTTCTCTCTATTTGCCAAGAAAAAGAACAAAATGATGATGTCGGAGAGCCAATAATATATGCATAGAAGAGAAAATATCTCAGATTTTTTTTTGTATATATACAGGCGAAGACACTGTCGACAAGATAGGATACACATATATGAAAAAAGAAGCGAGATACATGAGACGATACAACTGATAAACATCTTTATTTTCGGCAACATTTCACTTTCGAGTAAGTTGCTGATAAACATGTCACTGTTCAACAAAATATCACACCGTCGATGCATGTTAGATATCCAACTAGAGACAACATTCGTAGTGGGTTTAGTAGATTTTTTCTCTTCTGTATATATTTGTCTTATCTTTCGGCCTTTTCGTTCGTTCTTTCGCTGACTGAATCAGCAAGACATACCAGCATGTGTATCACGCACTACGTGCATGATCCGCTAGCAATGGCATTGATAGTCATAATAAGAATAATCATAAACATTGTTTAAACATAGCTAGCTTGTTGTCTTTTAGTGAATCGTGTCAAAATCGCTGGTGAATTCGACGAGAGAGTAGCGCATGTCAAATGTGAAAAGAACGATGAGTATCTCCGTCATGACAATGAGCGAATATCAACAACAATGGCATTAGGAATCAATTCAGCGAATAATAATACGTTTGGGAGTAATAATGAACTGTTAGATTGTGTCGTGTGTGGCGATCGCGCAACAGGTAGGTTGCTGATACAGAAAAGACCATGGATTTTGTGTTATTGATTTTTCAGGTAAACATTACGGAGCGATATCATGTGATGGTTGTAAAGGATTTTTTCGACGAAGCGTGAGAAAAAACTCGACATATGAGTGTCGACATCAAAACAACTGTACTATAGATAAAGACAAACGAAATCAATGTCGACACTGTCGATGGAAGTATGTATGAGAAAATCTTTCGTTAGTTTCGTTTTCTTCCAAGAGAAACCATTGACTTTTCATAGGAAATGTATTCGAATGGGGATGAAGAAAGATGGTAAGATATGAAGTTGTAGATAAGAATACTTCTATGAACGATTTCAGCTGTACAAAAAGAACGAGACCGTCTTGGACGACCACGATCACATAATTATACCCCACGGCCTGGTACAATAAAAAGCTTAGCACCTTTCGACGGTGACTGTGAAGACGATGATGATGATTTTAGTATTATGGCACTTCTACGAGCAGAACAAACAGCAAAAGAAGTACGAGCGAACAGGAGTTTGATGTTGAAACGCTTTTGAAAAAAAATCTTTAGTACATCGGACGTCAAATTCAACTAGATCGACATCCGTCGAATACCGAACGTGTTCAGGCAACTCTGGAGACAATTGCCATATCAATGAACTATCAACTTCGCAGTTTAATTGAGTGGGCAAAAGATCTCAAAGGTTTTACCGATTTGTCCGATAACGATAAAGTAAATTGATACAGAAACACGACGAAAATACATTGCTTGATTTAGATCGCTCTTTTGCGTGGTCATACAGGCGAAAATGTCCTCTTAGGTGTTGCATGTCGTTCACTAAACTGTGATGATTATTTACTTCTTGGCAATCATTACGTTATTCCTCGTTTAACATCCGATGCTGGCTTAACACGCGCTGCCGGAAGAATTCTCGATGAAATTGTCAAACCATTGAAAGACATACAATTAGATGAAAATGAATATGCTTGTTTGAAAGCAATCGTCTTCTTTGATAACGGTTCGTGTATTTTTTTTCGCAGCAAACACTCATCTAGTAAAACATCCTCTCGTTTTAGATAATAAATCGTTAGCAGATCCGATGCGTGTCAAAGAATTACGCAAACGTATTCAAGTTAATCTTGAAACATATATAAATCAACAAAAACCTCTCATGCGTGGACGATTTGGTGAATTGTTATTGTTACTTCCGCCTTTACAAAACATTGCGCGTCTCATGGTGGATCTCGTTGCTCGTTACAATCAAGATACGCAATTAGTCGATGATCTTATCAATGAAATGCTCCTAAGTAAGTGAAGAAGAGAACTCGAGCACGGAGGATTAGAAAGAACGAAGAGAGAAACCCACCAGATTCCACCGAATAGATAAACAGAAATTGTAGTTTGATAAGTTCAGATAGATATCGTGATGATTGTCAAGATTCGATGATAACGACAACGACGAATACGATTCCAATGACATCAACTACGACATTATCTCCGAGTAATTCAAGTAAGAAAGAAAAGATGGTACGCATGTATTAACATAAACGCAATTTTCGATGCACTGCACGTTTTTAACTATTGCTTCGTTTTGCTTCTGCATGTACATATGTGTATCCAAATACCGAATAGTCTCGTTACTGTTCTTTGCACAATAATGATGATAAAAACATTCAAATCGAAAATAGTTTATCTTCACATTCTCATTCTGTTTATTTACTTCCGTTATTTTTCTCTTTTCTAGTTTCAAAAGAAAACGATCTTGATTCCAATGGTTCATCACTCGACACCGACATGGAAGATAGTACATCACAATCACAAGATAGTCAACAATATCCCAACCTATCATTGGCAACACCTGTTCCAACTTCTATTCTACTTCAATCACAAGTCGAACATGATAATCTGCCTCTTTCTCAGCATCAAACTTATCTTCCCAATGATCTCTCCCATATGCATCTTTTACATACCAATTCGGTTACAGATCCAAATTTAAATCATCACAATACTACTTTAGTTTCCAATTCAATTAATTCCGATTTACATGATCATCATCATGAGCAAATTTTACAATATTTCTCTGCGACACCAAATCATCGAGCAAGAGCCGTCAAACGCTCAAAAGCGATAACAACTCCTGTATCATCAACAGCGTCTACCAATGATCCTAATGGTGATATGAACTTCTTATGTGATCTCGTTACTCCACCCGCCAATTCGAGACAGATCAGTCCGTCAACTCTTTTTCTCGGTCAAGACTGGCACGGGCGAGTAGGACTAACGAATCACACCTTCTCCCATTCCGATAACACATTCAAACAAATGCATGAACAGCGAAATATTCTCCAATAAGATTTCCACATCATCATGTACATCTTTATTTATGTGTACAAAACAGGCGAATTTTCTCATGTTTCTTTCCTTTGTTCTCATCTGTCTTTCTATGATTTCACATCATCTTCATCATTATTATTATTGAAAAAAGCAGTAAGACAGTTTTTTACGGTTATCTGTTTGTTGTGTTTTGTTTCTTTTCTCTTCCTCTTTTTTTATTGTCAACATTATTATTGCTATTATTATTATTATCATCATCCTTTTCTTTTCGTATTCTTCGAATTTTTAGGCAGATTTATTAGAGTGCGAGTGTTGTATTTTTTATTTACTTCTGTGCGCGTGTGTGTATAGACGATTTCATTGGATATCATGAGTATCTGGTTTATCAGTATATATAGACATGAAAAAAGAGCGAAGCTGAAATATATTTCTCGTTGAATGAAAGATTCAGTAAAAAAAAACTATGAAACACGAATATTGATTATGCTTTGTCTTCTATTCAGTTCGAGAGATACAGAACAAGAGGAAAAGAAAACAAGATTGTCCTTCATCAAGCTATGTATTCACCGTCGACGATGGTCAAGCATACCTTTTTCTTCTCGCTCTTTTTCTTTCCTTTTCTGTCATTAGAACGGTCGGTTGTTGACCCTTGCCTTCGCATCGGTTAGAATTCGTTGATTATCTTTTTCACAGAACATGGCTCGTTTCAAGGTCATCCAAGGTATGCTCGTATTGATTGACACATTCGAAATCGATGTCGCTTTCTCTAGAATTCTTTCTACTCCATCTGATTTTCGCTGCTTGTTATGGACAGTTTTTGACACCAGCTCAACTACGAGAGCAATATGATCTTGCCAATGCAGCACGCACACACTATCAATTGTCCGGTAGTCGACGAACGGATATGTTCAATCGTGTCAATCCGGATTATTTACTTCAAGGTTACTCATTCTTGGGTTCTACTTACGAGAATCAACTAAATCGTCTCATTATTTCATCTAGGCTTCTTTCCATTCTGGTCACTCGTGCTCATTGGCTTTGCGCTCGTCTTTTTAACATTAGCTGTCTTGGGATTGATTGGTTATTTACTTGGATTTCGTCGACCAACATTGGAAGAATTATACGCGGACGAATTCGATCAATTGACTCCAGACGATGAGTTCCTATTAGGCGGAGGAGAAATGTGCCGTTTGAATGAAACAAAACTGTCCATGCCAATTTCCTCCAATGGCTATTTTGACACTCAATCGAAAGATTTTCGTTACGAATCTTTACCGCCCATAGAACGAATACGTATTGGACAAAGTCACGAAGATATGGTGTAGATATATGCTTTATTAATTTTAACCGTAAAGTAACGAAATAAATAATCTTTGAAGATAGTTGAGACAGAGAGAAAAAAGAATCTATGTATTGTTCTCATTCTACCAGCAAGGCTTAAGATTTTTCTTTTTCTTCTTGAACAAATCCTGTTAATTGTGGATATCCCTTCGATGGTCGTGTTGGCGGTTCTAATTGTTTAATGACTTTACAAGGATTTCCAACAGCTACAACATTCGCTGGAATGTCTTTAACGACAACACTACCAGCGCCAATGACACTATTGTCACCGATTGTTACACCGGCGACAATTACGGCACTACCGCCAATCCATACATTATTTCCAATTCGAACGGGTTTACCGTATTCGAGTCCATCAAGTCGTAGTTGAGGATCAGTTGGATGTGTCGCACCGTAGATCTTCACATCTGGACCCATCAGAACGTAATCTCCAACATGAACAGAACATATGTCCAATACCACTAAGTTGTAATTTGCAAATGAATTTTCTCCCCAATGGATATTGGAACCATAATCACAGAAGAATGGAGTTTCAATCATTGAATTGCTGCCAAATTTACCAAACATCTTCTGTAATAGTCCAGTACGTTTTTCACTTTCACTTGGTCGAGTATTATTATATTCATAGATAAAATCTTTACAAAGTGATCGTTCGCGTAGTAATTCGGGCGTAAAGGCATTGTAAAAATCCCCGGCAAGCATCTTCTCTTTTTCACTTCGTGTATCGGACGCCATTGTAAAGCCGAATCAATCTGAAAAGTGCTTTGAAATAATAAATGTCGTCTTTTTATCCTCGGATCAGCAGAACATTTATTGTTGACACAAAAACATTACACGTGCGTGAATAGTGTCAACTGCAGATTGGAAGATGTAATCAATCCAATAGACATTTAAAAAAACAACACGTCACTATTTCATCACTCCATTCGAAACTTCATTTTTCTGCTGATAGAATCATCATTTAAGCTACAACTCCAGCAGCGTAACTGAAAGTGCATTCAGTACGATCGCAGAGACACTGATGACAGCTGATTGATAGGATGAAAACAGCTGGTTTTTTTCCTCTTTTCTCGCAATTCATGACAAAAACAAAGTAAAGAATGATGTTTAGATAGTTAATTTACTAGTGAAATCTCTCGTTCGTATGATTTCCATCCATCGAAGAAATCTTTGTCATTGGTTCATACTGGATGAATCATATTTACGTTCGTTTCTGTCTGCTTGTTACTAGAGAATAGTATCGATTATTCGTTTAGCCTTTTTTTATTGATTTAAATGGTGATAGACATGACAAGAATTTGTTCACAAAACGATGACGATGATGAATTAACGAATATCGTTAACGTTCATGATCCATTCTTTCTCTGGGGTTTGCTCGAACACTCCGATCGTACACTAATTCGGGCGTATGATACACTATCCGAACCAGATCGAAGCCGACTGTATTGGTCGTGCCATTACTACAAACGCAAAGCAGTGTGCGAGTATGTGTTAAACAACTGTAAATTAGTTCGAACAGCTGATGAAGCAATAAGAAAACTCTCTAAAATGACAGCAGCGGCGGGCAAAGACGAACCTGACCTAAAACAAATACCAGTACCATTTATGTTGCCAACATCACCGGATTTCATCGTTAAGGAGTTACGCGATGGATCATTCGTCTCATCGAAAGGTAAACCATTGAAATTTACCGTTGTCAGTGAAGACGGTCAAACAAAAACGTAAGAACACAGAGAAATATTTTTTTTTATTAACGAAAAACTATTCGAATGATGGTTTTAGATGCATTTATAAACATGGCGATGAATTATTACAAGATGCTTTGTGTGTCAGTGTAATGAAGGAGATGAATAGCATATTCGAAGAAGAAAGTATTGATGCCGAAGTTGTTCTTTATGAAGTAAAGATGAGCTAATTAATGAATGACCTACTTACGACGATAATTTTAGGTTCTTCCAGTTGATAAAACCGAAGGTTTAATTGAATGTGTGGAAAATGCTCATCCATTTCTCGAGTTCAAAGTCGCGGATGAAAATCGTAACTCGCAATCGACGGATACACTGAAAACCTTTATCGAACAGTCACCAGAAAGAAAAGAAAATCTGCATCGAACATTTCTTGGTTTTGTTGTCTCAGGAATCGTTTTAGAACTCGTCGATCGGCATGGTAAGAACGTTCGATGAGACTTTATTAGCGAATTTCGTTTGCATAGATGATAACATCATGATTACCGACGAAGGTAAGATCCTTCACATTGATTTCGGTTGTGCATTTGGTCAGAAGACGAAACTCGAACGATTATTCGGTCTCTTCATGGATATTCCAAGTTCTCCATTTAGCGAAGATGTTTTCATTGGTAAACTTACCATTAGCAACGGAACTGATGAGATACGCTCTCGTTCTTTTTAGCAATTATTGGTCAAGAGAATGACAACGAAGTGATTACAAAACTCTGGAATACGATGAAGGATCGTATGTGGTCGTGTTTCAACGCTATTCGTTTGCATAAAAACCGTTTCAAGCCGATCGGTGAAGATAAATACAAACACTTCTACGAACATCTCATGATCGACAAGAAGGATGACGATGCTCGACAAGCATTGGATACCGAATTAGAAAAGTGTTACAATAATCGATTTAACGCAGCTCGAGCGTTTTATTATAAAATTCAGCAAAATATTGTCAGTTAAAGTTTTTGTCATATATTTTTTACTCTCGCAATAACGCAATATGTTTTTCTTCCTTGACATGAACTCTTCCAATTCATCTGTAAAAGTCATTGTTGTTGGTTTTCATCGACTTGAAATAAATAGAATGCTTTCCTGAATTTATCCATAATTAATATTGTTTCTTTGTAATTTTCCGAGAATTTCTTTTCAATTTATACATGACAAAGTATGCCGATTGTTTCTCAATCACTATAGCGACGATGCACAAATCTCTTTTCTTCATCCTATTACACAAAAATTACATTTATTTATTTATTTGTTTATTAACAAACAGAAACCATTGAATTGATTGAGAATGCATCAATATGCACAATAATCACACGTTTGTACGTAAAGGATGCAATAGTCTTAGTTCACTTCTCAATATTGTGCTTTTGCCATGAAAGTGTTTGTGTCGAAACAAAACTTGTACAGATTAATTCTCATCTAACAGCCGTTATTTTGTTAATCATGATTCAAGTGCAACTAAAACAAAACGAAACTCGCGTCTTGTTACTTCATATTGATGTAATTATCGAAAATAAGTACATTCTTGACGTTTTTATAGCAGAGCAATGTTCGAGAGAGAGGTTTTTTTCGGTTGTATTACTGGTACATAGGAGGAAACGAATCTTTCTTGATTTGCGGATCAGAATTGATGTATGAATTTGAAGTGTATGCACCTGGAATTTATTTAATTAAAGTAAAATTTATTCGAAGGATTCGCCTATTCAAGGTTTTCACTCGGCAAACGAATCGCATCAGTCCGAGCTTGTTATCAGAAGAAAATAAGTCTGTTGTATTCTATTACTTTTACATCGTTAGAGTTTGAATGATCAGTAACGAAGAAGAGAAGAAAAAAAACTCTCTTTGTTTATTTTCTTAAAAGCTTTTCGTTTTCAAACAACTTGATTTCTTGCGAAATTCATCCAAGGCTAGAATCTCTACGAACGTATAGTATGAGTTCTATATCAAGTTTTTCTCCAAAATCTAGCTCAACTATTTGAGTTTGTTGACACATGCTCTGACGTATTTAAGGTCAACGTAACGAAGACTAGTCTTTACACAGTCTTTTTTTGCTGTTTGTTTTCAAATATCATGCTTCACAGTGATCAGTAAATGAGGTCTGAGGTGATTAGAAGGAAAGGCTTATTTACTGAATACGAATATTGATCTATTTATGCTTCGTATGAGAATACAATAGGGTACATGAACCTGAAAGCGAAAAGTTGATTTAAGAATCGATCGAAATTCAGTTGAAGTTTTGCTTTCTTTTCAAGTAAAACAATCACGGATTCGTCGTGTTGTTATTGCAGTAAAACGTCCTTTACTTCTTTCCTCTAATGTTGTAGATGGTGTCGACGACGGCACACAGTTGACAACAAACATATTATGAATGTCTTTTTCTCTTAACTATTTCAAAATGAAACAATGCCATTGATTCTCATGTCAGAAAGAAAGAAAAGCCTGAAGACAACGTTGAAGTTGGCAAGACTTTCTTCTTCTTCTTCTTCTTCTTCTTCTTTTTCTTCGTCAAGTTTTTTTTTCTCACTCTTAATTGTTTTCCCGTGTGTCTGTGTATCTTTGAGTTACAAGAACTCTTTCATTACTTTTCTTTTATTATTCCTTCTTCTCGCTGCTTTTTACTGTTTGAGAAGAACAGATCGTAGCAAAGAAGAATAAGAAGAAATAAGTATAGTAAGTATTAAAGTGATACGATAGAAGTAGTTAGATGAGAAAAAAACATCAGTTAGCAGATACATTTAGAGTGTAGAACGTTCAAAAGTGCGTCGTCTCCAGTTTTTCTTTTTACATGAATGAGACGGCTGATGAGCTTGCAATGATAAAGAATTATTTCCGAGAATTTCTCTAATTGCATGTTCTACTTTTAGAAGAAAAACATTTGTATGTAGATGATCTTGAATACACGATATTCACCGTATAACAGATAATGACCACTGGAACCAAAGATAATGGAGGCGGCGGACCGCCCATGCTCTTGTTACCATCAGGCGAACAACAAGTTATTGTGAGTATTTCTCATTCGAATCTTTCGATCTGATGTTGTTTTTTTTCTTGTTGTCAAGGTCGCCTGCCGTATTCGACCGATGACCGATGAAGAAAAAATAGAAGGAGCTATGCCCATTGCCCACAAAGTTGCTGATGATAATGTAAGATCTCGTTAGGAATTTCTCTGGAATGAAGTCATATTCGTATACTTAGGTGGTTGTTCTACTTGATCCCGAAGAAGACCATGATAATGCTCTTCGTGCTAACCGATCCCGTGAACGTAAATATGTCTTTGACGTTGTTTCTGATAAAGACGCTGATCAACAAGAAGTTTATGCCTCGTCATCCAAATTGCTTCTGAGTAGCGTCTTAGAAGGTTACAATGCCACCGTTTTTGCATACGGCGCAACCGGTAAGTAGCAGGAAAAGAAGGGTAGAATATTTAATTGAAAAACAATCTATCGGATTGGATTTAATCTTAGGTGCTGGAAAAACTTACACAATGTTAGGCACAGAAAATAATCCAGGTGTCATGTACCGTACCCTGCACGATCTTTTCGTTGAAATAAAAAAATTCGAAGGTAAACGAGAATACCAAGTAACAATGTCCTATTTGGAAATCTACAATGAACTGATACGTGATCTATTGGCTCCCTCATCCTCCTTTCTTGAATTACGTGAAGACGCGAAAGGCACTATTCAAGTTGCTGGTTTAAGTGAAATCGCTGCGAAAACGCCCGAAGAAGTTATGGACATGTTACACAAAGGAAATCGCGCGCGCACTCAAGAACCAACGAAAGCGAATAAAACATCGTCTCGATCTCACGCAGTTTTACAAGTTAATATCAAACAACGTGATATCAATCGATCTCACACAGATCAAGTTCGATTTGGTAAGACGACGACATGTACGACTGGCCTTTTTTAAACTTCTTCTTTTCAGCAAAACTCTATATGATTGATCTGGCTGGCTCAGAACGAGCAGCGCAAACTCAAAATACCGGCAAACGAATGATGGAAGGTACTGAAACAGAATGAATCGTGCTCAACTACTTGATCCACATCGTTTTGTTATTCTAGGTGCTCATATCAATCGATCATTACTTGCGTTGGGAAATTGTATCAACGCATTGAGCGAAAAAGGCAATACGAAATATGTGAACTATCGTGATAGTAAATTAACTCGAATATTGAAAGATTCGTTGGGTGGAAACTCACGAACATTAATGATTGCACATGTTTCTCCAGCATCGATACACTTCGAAGAATCACGAAATACGTTAAACTACGCTGATCGAGCAAAATATATCAAAACTAAAGTTCGTATTCGATTTCTCTGATTTATAACAAACGAAATACTGTTTCTTTAGGTCCGTCGAAATGTTGTCGATGTTTCCTATCACATCGCTCAGTACAAACAAATCATCCAAGATCTCCGAAATCAAGTTCAATTGTTACGCGAACAAAGAGATGATTTGGAAATGCGTTTATCAACCAACAACGAGGCACGTTTTAGTCGACTGGGAAGTAAGTAATTGAACTATCACAACAAAACATCTACTTAGAAGAACACCTGTAAAAGCTGAAGTAGCACTCGAAAGAGTTGATATTGACATTCAAAAAAAAGACGCGTATGTCGATAACAGGAAGCCTGTTTCCGTTGTTCTTTCCAAGTTCTGCAATCATAATCAATCGTGTTCGAGTTGAACTAATGTACTGGAATAAAATCTAAGAAATTATTTGTTTTGTTTAGATAATAGTACTGCTGAACGTCTTCGTGTGGAAGAAGGCTTGAAATTAAAGGAAAATATTGTTCAATCATACCGTAAACAAATCGATGCACGACGTGCCTTACTCGAAATCGATACAGGACTCATGGACGTCGTTCATGAGTGTCAACGAAACCAATCGATTGTTGACCAGTAAATTTCTTTCGTGATTTTGGAGAGTTTGTTTTCATTGAATTGTCGTTAGGAAAGAAACAAGCAACGAAAGTAGTCCGAGAAATTATAAAAATTCCACAGAAGATATTCTCGCTGAAATCAATACCTCCGACAATGCAAAACAACGTGCTCGAGCTGAACTGCGCGTGCTTGAACAGGAGCGTTCGAAACTGGAAAAACAACGTAAAGCACAGTTACAAGAATTCGAAACGGCCAAAAATGAATCCCGTCGATTATTGGATGTATGTCGATTTGCAAGAAAAAGCGATGATTTCGATCGATAGAAGGCACTTTTGATCTTTTAGAAAGTAACAAAGAAAATGGCCACGAACGAGCAACGCGAATTGCTCAGATTACTAACTGAAAATTTCGAATTTGAAATGAAAACAATCGAACTACAAGCTGAATTGTTCATTCGAGATTATACAATTAAAAGCAAAGACTTGCAATTGTTACGAATGTCTCAACATCGAAGTCTTTGTGACACGATCATATTCCAACAAAGAAAACTTATTCAAGGTAATTCATCAATTTCTATTAAGAAACCGTCTTTTAATGACAAAAGTTTCTTGAATATTTAATTTCATCATTGTCTATGCCTGACTGTGCACATCATTTTTATAACTTTTTCAGACAACGTAATTCTGGTACCGTCGGACCTTGAAGAGCTCTATCGATTGTACTCGCGAGATATTGACGAAGGTCAACTGATACACGACCTTAAAAGTAAATACTGCAAACTGTTTTTCACCAATTTCACTTATCAAATTCATTTAGGCTATTCTCCTCGATTAGTAGCAGGAAATTCCACAGGTGGCAAACCTTCTACTTCTGCATCGTTTCCATTCCTTTCCCAAATTGCTGAAGAAGATTTAACCAGTGCATCCACATCCGTGACCAGCTTTCATTTACCGAACAACGGCTCTCGACGTTATCCAACCACAAGCACATTACCATCGCATCGTGCTCTGTCCGATCAAGATCTTTTCAGTCGTCTTCACGATGACTCCATGGCAACCACAGATGTTGGTAATGATTTTATGTCGACAATAAGTAAACCTGTATCGTATTCGCACTTCAATTTTGATCAAACAACAAAACAATTGATGAAAGGAAATTCCTTAGCGAGTTTGAGTTCAGACATCGGCGATGTCTCGCTGACGAATGTTGATGGAGCTCGCCGTAAAGGTCATACGGGAGGTTCGCCAGCAAACGATTGGCCATCGGAATCATCACCCGCATTTCGAAATCATAGTACACGAGACAAAATGGATCTTCGAAAACAAACGCAAGACATAGCCGCACGTGCTGCTCAACGGCGCGCAAATCTTCATCATAAAGAGCTCATGGAAGATATGGGTAAGTTCAGAAGCTAGAGTTGACCTGAAGGCTTTGTTTTTCGTGAAATTCAGGTCCAGCCTTTTCTTCTGACCCTATTATGACAAAGGAAAATAGTTCAAGTGTCCTGGGTCTTGACTTAACCGGTGCTAAACCGAAGAAGACTGTAACAATAAATGACCCAGCTATGGTATTGAATTGTTTCTTTTCCCTTAACTAGCTTTTATTCTCGATTTCATTAGGATCGCACTCGAGGAAATGATCTGCGTCGAACTAATTCTGAATCTCCCGATCTCAATGCTCATTACGGATCTGCGAGCGGTAAAATCCATATGCGAACACAGAAAGAAGATTATTTTGAATCTTTTCAGATTTAGACCCATTCTATTCAACATCGTATAGTCGTGGTTCACGAAGTACAAGTAAAAAGCGATCGACTTGTAAGTCTGCTTTGTTCGGTTGATATGGCAAAGCAATATGTTCTTCTTTTCTTTAGCTCACGGCTCGTCAACCAACAACCGTTCGAGCGGACCCACTTCAAACGTATTCGTTCCTCGAGATTACTATTAAATATCATAGACATGGTGCATTTAGTTTTCCTTTAAAACAGAATTTACTTTGTGCTATATCAATATATATTTTTTTTCATATAAAAAAAGAAATTCTTCTTTTTCAAACTATTTTCTACTTTTTTCCTTTCTGTCGCGTGTGAGTGAAACATAAAAACACCATGAATGGACATGCTCGATGTTTGCTTTCGGTTTTTTTCTCTTGTTATGATTGAATTATTTTCACGGTATATAAATAAATAGTGCTATTAAAATGATCGTTACGCGCCTTGAATACACCGTTCTCGTCCAGTTGTCGGAGTTGACTCATGAAGGAAATAACTAAATTGAGTGACTGACTTTTGTATATATGCTTAATTACTGAGCTACGTACGAATAGATGTCGCTGGTGGTAATTGCGTTCCGAAAAAAACAAAATCATTTGAAATTCAATGTCAATTTGTATGTTCGCAATACATGTAATCGAAATCATTGGCAGACGCTTTTACTCCGTATTTATGTGTCTGTTTGTATTCTGATTGATTCTAGGGAACTATCCTATGGAAATATCTTGTTTGTTTATTTGTTTCGAGAGTCAATCATTGAGTTCTACTTGTTCTGTTCTGTGTTTCCTATAAATCCTCTCTTCGGCTTAATCATATGACCTGCTTGATGATTTGATTATGTGGGAGATTCACTCATTCTCTCGATGTTGATTTACAATGAGAAACTATCCACTTTTCCTTGAGAAAAATATCACTCGGTCTTTTACGCGTAGCAATTCGATTAGAGTAACGCTTTCGATTGGTTTAGTCAGGGAGAAAATAAGTCAATTAATGTTGATTTTGTTTTTGTAGATCAATGACGACCAATGCCGATGACGGAAATCTTTCTGGTCGAACAGCCGGATTGATCTCGGAATTTGAACGTACACGTGATTCCGACTCGACCGAAATCGGCCAACAATTTGCTGTAAGGATCGACGCTTTCGCGGTTTTCATCTTTGTTTTTCTTCTGTAGCAATTACAAAAAACAATGATAGAGAGTAAAGATATGTTACTGTGTAACGAAGGTGCAAAAGCGTGTAATCGATTGAAAAATCGCTACAAGGATGTTCTACCATGTGAGTTGAATCAGCATAGAGATTTGTTTTGTAGAAAAGATTTTTCTAGACGATAAATGTCGAGTTGTTCTGAAATCAGAAAATGAATCGGATTATATCAATGCATCGTTCATTGAGGTAAGGAAATTTTCTTTGACCTAGTTTTTTCAATTAGTACGAGATTTAGGATTTGCACGGACATCGTCGATATATTGCAGCACAGGGACCTATCGAAGAATCGATAACGGACTTTTTCAGGATGATTAGTGATTTTCATATCGTGTCAATTATTTGCACAGCTAATGATGTCGAAGCTGGACGAGTAGGAATCTAAAAGTCTGAAAACAAGATCATTTTTCTATTGTACTTTTTTGCAGTTTAAATTTCGCCGTTATTGGCCGGACGAAACTGAAGACTCACTCGAATTCGGAACTTTCAAAATAACTAAAGTAAAATGATTTTGTCGATAAATTCAATCTCACACATCAATACTCATCTAGGATCAATCGAGTGATAAAGCGTTCAGTAATAATGATTACGAAATACGTCCATTGATTATCACTCGCGATGACAATCAACAACATGTCTTACTTTATCATTTTCTACATTGGCCTGATCATGACATCCCCAATGATGAAGCACCAATACTTGATCTACTCTTACGATTGTATCAAGATCGAGATTCATCCGTCGATTCACCTATCCTTGTACATTGCAGGTACATTACGAACTAGTCTTCATATTTCATTTTCTTTGTCGTTCGATGTCTTTCAGCGCTGGCTGCGGTCGAACCGGTAGTATTATTGCCATTGATCTATGTCGTCTCTACTTGAACGATGAGGTTAGACAAGAGTGTCGATGAGATTCATTCGCTAAGAAATTCGTTTTTCTAGCATTTGGTTTCGAGTAAAGATTATCAACCTTATCCTGTATTTAAAATCGCTTCTTATATTCGTCAATTTCGCATTGCATTGATTCAAACTCTCGTAAGTTGAATGTAGTTCGAACTATGATCTGTCTAAACGGCTTTGTTTTTCGTAGAAACAATATTTTTTTGTTCACAAGATGTTTTTATATTTGATGAAAGCAAATGGTTCTATATCGTTCCATTCAAGCGAGAACAACGACGAAAATCAAACATGTAATTTCTAGTCATCGGACGATCTATGAAGGCTTTTCGTGTTGTTTTGAGTCGAATTTTCTCTTTTTTTTTGACAGTAACAATATCATAAGATAAACTTAGCATTTGACAAATAACCACGTAAACTTTAGACAAATCATGTATTCATGGATTCGAAAGGTTACTACATGAGGTATCGAAGCGATTTCTTGACGAGATCAAATGACATGCGAGCACACTGATCTCGTGCAGACATTTTCAGGTAGTGTGTTGTCGATCATCGATATTTACGATAAAGCCATGTTTTTCTCTGCGAAAAAATCGATCGGCACGATCGAGTGATATCTAAAAAACTGACTTCTTTTTAGTTTCATCATCACCTCCGCCCACGAAATCGTCCTCATCACGTCGTCCGTCTGCGCCACTTCAAATAACTCTACGTAATCCGCCCATCGGTCGCCGTTTACTAAATGGAAGCAATATTAGTAATACCCCATCGCCGACGTTTTCTTCCTCGGAATTCTTCCCACCATCAGCAAAGTCGTCTTCAACGAATGATGCGTCACTAACTGCAGATTTACCGCCGCCACCGATCCCGCCACATTGTTCAGCTATGCGGACAGCTGATAATCAACAAGAAAATGAAACAAACGAACCAGCAAGAAAATCAAATAGTTCTCGTTCAGATTCTGCAAGTATCGATTCAGTAGTTTCTTCTACAACAAATCAAAAGTCTGAACTTTCAAGCGAACAGGAGTCGAACTCAGATTAACATCGATTTACATCTATTGTCGTTTTATTGTTCGTTTGTTTCTTTGGTTTTCTCTGTCTACGGTGCTTCGTTTTCTATTTCTAATTATGCATATCAATGTGAAATCAATCTCAACTAATTCGAATCAGTAGTCGTTTTTTTGTTTTCTAAATCAATTTATCATGTCACCGTTCTTTGCTTGTTAACTTCTTTTTCTCTTTGTTTACGCTATCCGGTGAGCGTATGTGTACACGTGTGTGTTCTATTTTTCTTGTCATTTTCGAAGCAAGTCAAACAGTATGAACGAAATACATACGTTATCTGTGTATATGTTTTTCTTCTTTCTGATTCTCCCTCTAGATTACTATACAATGGGAAATTGTACAAGTTGCACAGAACGACGTCGATCAAGTTTACCGTCATATCCAATCGCGTCACGATCGTTACATCCGAATCCATTGTCGAGTCGCCTACGCAATTTTCGTTTAGTTCAACCGTACAACTTAAATGCATTGATTGATGAAACATTGGCGATTATACGAACAGTTGTTGATACTGACCAAGATCTTCCGCACGCCATGCTAGTCATATCACGTATTGCCAATCGAGAAGATCGATGGCTGAATGTCATGCTTGCCTTAGTCGAACGTATACCAATCAACGATCCCCTGGGTGCAACAGTTATCGCATTACTACTTGATGAATGTCCATTGCCATCGAAAGAGTTATTACAACAACTGATATCTCTGATTTGTTCAGATAATCATTCGAGAGTAAAGCTTCTCCAGACAGCTCTCGATAAGTATGTTAAAGAAAATCAGCAGATCGTACAGAAGCAAACAAAGGATGTAAATATCGAGGAAATTGTACCAATGATAAATAGTAGCGCAAATGAACAACAAGAAAAGTAAGCGCACTCGAATGATTCTATTCGTAAATAACATGTTTATTCCATAGATTGAACAAGAAATCGTCATTACCAAAACTTTCAGTAAAAGCAAGCAGCCCACCCGATGCACAATCGTCGAAGAAAATTGAAAATGAATTCCATCGCGACCGGAATACATTGATCTTACTTGGTTGTCTTGCTGAAAAGCTCGGTTTGTTTGATCTTCTGCTACTCACTCTCTATGAATGTTTTCCTTTCTAGTCGGTCCGACGAGTGTAGCAATGTTAAATACAAATGCACTAGAATTTGTGATCGATCGAGTTTACTTAGGCTTACATAATTATGAACAATTGAGTTCTCCGAGCTTTGATGCAGATAATCAGTTATCCAGTTATTCGTCAGTATTTAAAATCATTTTATTTGCGTTGGTTACTGTAGAAAAGTTTTCTCAGTCGTCGGAATCTAAGCATATTCTGCTACAATCGTTAACGGTGAAAGATAAACAAAAGTCAATGAATGTTCTAGAATATTACGAAACATGGACAACGTCAGCGAATTGTTTAAAACGACAAATCGGTAAAAGAATATATTCGGTCGAGTGATTCTATCTGCTTCTTCTTTCATGTAGGTTTTTATGCTCAATGGTTACTTGATAATGTTTTCATTCTCGATTATCGACGATCTTCCTATGAAACTCTCGATCATCAGGCAATCAATGTTATATTAAATGATAAAGACGTTAGTGAATATTTAAAAATTGGTCCCGATGGACTCGAAGCTCGCAGTGACACAGTTTCCTTCGAAAGCGTTCGATCGACATTCAGCGTGAGATCCGATGTCTGGTATTACGAGGTCTTGATCGTCACTGATGGCGTCATGCAAATCGGTTGGGCGACTAAACAATCAAAATTTATGAATAATGAAGGTTACGGTATTGGTGATGACCAATATTCCATCGCCTATGATGGATGTCGAAATCTGATATGGTTCGGTGCGAAGTCCATCGCACATAACAATCCGCCATGGAAACCTGGTGACATCCTTGGTAAGCGAAAGGAAACGAGAGAACCTTTGAATTTATATGTTATTGCAGGTTGTTTGATTGATTTCGATCGACGTGAGGTGATCTTTTCTCTGAACGGACGTGCGCTTGATCCATTTCGTAAAGTGTTCTCGTCCAGTTCCACTCCGATTATAGATGGCTTTTTCGCTGCTGCAAGTTTTATGTCTTATCAACATTGTCGTTTTAATTTTGGTTCTAGTCCATTTCGTCACCCGCCGACACACGTGCGTTCATTCAAATCATTCAATGATTACGGTCATTTATCTGATAATGAAAAACTCATTCTTCCTAGATACAAAAAACTGGAATTACTACGCGCGATAGAAATTAGCGAACAAGATTGTATTCTCTGTGTCGATGCTTGTGCTAATATCAGACTTATACCCTGTCAACATACTGGTATTTGTGAAAAATGTTCGTTTAAACTAGATACATGTCCAATATGTCGAATGAATATCGAGGAACGTTCGGTTATACATTGACAAGTCGATCTTTTCGAAAAGTTTTACATGTTTCATACGCGATCTGTGTTCTGTTTTGATCTAGTCTTTTTATGTAGATACGTTTGTGTGGCTGATTTCTTGAGTTTGTCGAAGTATGAAATCGAATCCAAAGCTGAAAAGATTATTTTTCTGTCAAAAGAAACGACCTAATTTATTTTCTTCTCTTGCAAATAAATATGATTGTTAATATTATCGAAGCGAAAGAAAAAACTGTCATAATATAAGGTGCACCCATAGCAAAAAGGAAGCATGAAAAATAGATTTTTTTAAGTCATATATCGTTTGATAGAGCTCTTCAACCTGATCACGAATATCACCTTTTTATCTATTTTTGATCAAGTTTTCGGCGAAAAATCGTCGAAATACAAATAGCTTGAGAAATGGTGTATTTTTGACCATTGTCAAGAAAATCACGGCTTTCATCGTTCTACATTGATTTTTACTTTTTGGAACTGTTTTATTCGCATTCAGCATGTGAAAATGAGTATATCCATGTATGTTTCACAATATTTCTTCGTTCTTGGCTTTCTCAGCAAAATACAACAAACTCGTATATAGATACCTCGATACACCCTCCTCCAAAACACATCAACTATTTTAGGTTTAGAGTTTTTCATGATATTCATGCATCATTCAAACCACCATTCGATGGGCAAAAAAGTTATGTATCGCTTTTGAAAAATATTTTTGTGACGCTGAGAAAAGCCACTTTTACTGGGTCGGACATCATAGCGAAATATTAGCATTTTTTTCTTTTTTTTAAATTTGTTCTGAAGTTCAATTTTTATTATCGCATACAGGTAAAAAAGAACGTAGAATTCAATGAATACAGTCACAGACTCTCATAACATTCTGAACACAGGATATCTAGTATTGAATTGTGAAAATTCTTGAAAAATGTGCATTTCTTGGCCATGCGACTTTTCTTTCAGTTTTACTAACTCACATGTTTATCTTCTCCGGCACGTAGAGCCGAATGCACTTCAGAGAAGTAAGGTAACGCATTTTTTTTTGTTTTTTTAATGTCTGAAACTTTTTTCCTTTTTTTTTATTTTTAGAGTTTTTAAAATTTGTTTGTGTTTATAGAAGTTTTTTGCGTGGTTTTCGTATCCGGTAAGATTATTTCAGTTTAAAAACAAGAGTTGAATTAAAAGTAAATTTCATTACTGAAGTTTGCTGTTCGTTATTTTTCGATGAGAGAGAATACTAGATTTACATGATTGACTGAAGAAGAGACTGAGAATCTCGCCATATGATTTGCCTTGATTATAAGCATCCAGGGAACGCCAGAAACGTCGAAAGAGTTTCATATGTATCTGACGCTGTTCAAAATTATCACGAGACTCGGGAAGAAGACGTAGCATGGTGGGAAAACTTTGATCAGACGTTTTTCTTATGTACTGTTTCATATGGCACCATAGACCCTCAATCGCATTCAATTCACAATGAAATTTAGGAACAAATATTACTTTAACTTGATATTTTCTAGCTAAATTTTCGAGCCGAGATACATTTTGAAAAGCAGGATGTGTCGAAAATAATCCTCGAATTTCAGGAAGCTTCATTCTCGATCCAATCGATATATGGAGGTCTTTGGCCAATTCAACCAGTCCCTTTGATTTGCCACGATGTTCACCCTTGGTAAAATAACATGATACCGATACAGTTTTACCCTGAATATCCTGATATTCAATGAAATCAACTGGACACTTTGTATCTATACCTTTACTAAAATCATTGATACTGTACTCTCGAGCAGAATGCGTTCTCGCATTGTCTACCACTACCTCAATTTCGTGATCTTTGAAACTCTCCTTAAAAGACAGTAGCATAAACAATCGTTCGAATTGAGCCAAGATGGTGTCGTTGTCAAAATAGCCCTCTTGTCCAACGTTGATCCCAGCAGTAGCTGAGTTTCCCACATAATTCAGATCGTCTGACGAAAGGAGTGAAGGATATTTCTTGCATGCACGCTTGAACTCCGCATCTGAGAGAGAAAAGAAGGGCCCAGAGGGGTGCTGCACCAGGAAATCGGACAGCATATGAGACCTGCCTTGACCTTTCGAGAAAAAGGGCGTTTGTCCATCGACCATCCATCTCTTGGCTGATATTTCACCGCACTTGAACGTCGACTCATCATGGACTAAAATTTAAAAAGATGCAAAATTAAGGTTTTGCATTATCTTTTTTAAATAAGGCACTTACAAAGGAGCACACAAGGCTTCTGGCTTGGTATTTGCCATACAGGTTGATCACCATCTGTTACTGTATAATATCGATCTTTCCTTTGCAGAAAATGCGCAACGAATTCTTGACGATGTGCTATAACGTCCAGTCTTTCGTGACCTTCGAAGTAGGGCCTTTGAGAATTTGGCTGAAACTTGGCTCCCCAGCGCCGAAGGTCAAGTCGGCAGGCTTCGACAGAACGAATCAAGACGTCACTAGATTTCGCTATCTGTGTTAGCTCGTAGAACTTTGTATCAATGAAATTAGCCAAATCAAGAACAGTGAAGTCGGCTGACTTACGAGAACACGATTCGATTGCGAAAGCTTTCGCTTCTGTTTCAAGTTCTGGAAACACATCATAGAAGGATTCGCTATGCCTACCTCCTCGACCATCATCGTAAAATGATTCAGTTTCATCTAATAAGAAAGCTTTTGCCCAATGATGAGCAGCTTTAGCTCGATAAGCACCAATATTACTCAGAACCGCATCACTGTCTCGCCACGAGAGACCTACTTGACGCAGAATCATGTACAGAAGAACAGATAATTTTCGAGAACCACAGGAGCTCTTACATAGTTCGAATAAATCACCAATTTCCGCAAGCTCCCATTCTATTTTGAAATCTTCTTTTTCCCCATTGTGCAGTTTCCTGAAATCCCAACTGTCTTCGTCTTCATCCATTGATTCAGGATCATCGTTAAGATTCATGTCTTCCCATCGTGCGGATATCGCCTTCTCACTATGCAGCTTTCGTTTTGACTTTTGTGGCATCGTAGAAAAATTCGAGAGTGAATATATTAACCTTCTGAATACCGGTCAATTTTTTTCGTTCTGTTAGAAACGAGAGAAGGATCTCTTATCACTCTCTCTAGCGAATTTAGCTGGTAAACAATGTGACAGAACGCAAGAGAATATCGTGTGCCTCTTTGTTGTCTTCAGCGTGAATACAGGCGTATTCAAGAGTTTCATGATAATAAGAAAGAAAGTATTTGTTGTAATGCAGTACTTGCAATGCGGTAGAAAAGTTGACTTATAATTGGTCTATTCCAATTTTTCTATGTAGTCTCTATATAGCTTATTTCAATTCAGTGTCAATACCATTGAATTCTACGTTCTTTTTTACCTGTATGCGATAATAAAAATTGAACTTCAGAACAAATTTAAAAAAAAGAAAAAAATGCTAATATTTCGCTATGATGTCCGACCCAGTAAAAGTGGCTTTTCTCAGCGTCACAAAAATATTTTTCAAAAGCGATACATAACTTTTTTGCCCATCGAATGGTGGTTTGAATGATGCATGAATATCATGAAAAACTCTAAACCTAAAATAGTTGATGTGTTTTGGAGGAGGGTGTATCGAGGTATCTATATACGAGTTTGTTGTATTTTGCTGAGAAAGCCAAGAACGAAGAAATATTGTGAAACATACATGGATATACTCATTTTCACATGCTGAATGCGAATAAAACAGTTCCAAAAAGTAAAAATCAATGTAGAACGATGAAAGCCGTGATTTTCTTGACAATGGTCAAAAATACACCATTTCTCAAGCTATTTGTATTTCGACGATTTTTCGCCGAAAACTTGATCAAAAATAGATAAAAAGGTGATATTCGTGATCAGGTTGAAGAGCTCTATCAAACGATATATGACTTAAAAAAATCTATTTTTCATGCTTCCTTTTTGCTATGGGTGCACCTTACTTTATTTCCTTCAACGAAAATCATGCTCAATCTAATTGCTCTATGTTTACTTATTTCTGGTAGTGTTTGCCGTATTCTTGTTATTAGTGTGACAATCTACATACTCTACGTCGTTAAACATCGCTCAACAAATGTTGGCTTAGCAATGACTATCGTACAAAATATGCTCTGGTGAAGATCCTCAGACGCAAGTCAACACTCAGGAACAAAAGAAAACAATTGAAAATAAAAGTTAAAATAATATAATAGCTTATCTGTCTATGTGCACTTATCAGCAAAATTCGCGGGTTTTTCGTGACTTTAAACGAAGTTATCTATGCGATAAGAAATCAAACTAATAGTGCGAGCGGGATTGGCTGGTGGTCAATATGTTCCATTTGGAATGTGAAAAAAATAAGTTTCTTTTTTCGTACAAAATTAGTACATTTATTTGAGATAAATAACTTCAAAGAAAATGAAGGGGAAAACATGATTTGTATACACGCATACTGTCTAATTAACCTGACTAGACATTGAAAAAGCCCGCATAGAATATAAAAACATATGCATATACTCATTTGTTAAGCCACAAGTGGCGTTCGTTCGTCATATTCCACATCATTGAGGTGACTTTTATATGGCAATAATTTTGCACGATCAGATGTAACTATTTCATGGCGATTTCCACCAATATTCGCTTTCCACAAACTGACAGTCATTACAACAGTCAATACAGCTACACCGGCTGGTATAAACGAGAGAATCTGTCTGTAATACAATGCACATTGAACTGTTGTATTTGCCGTACATGGATTGAATTGTTGAATAGCAGCAATGGTAACACCATTAGCAAGTTTATCTGCGAATGACATGATTCCGTACACGAATGCACCACATTCAGTATTCAATCCGATCAGATCCGACGTTAAGGAAAATGAACAAATATTCGTTGTTGATGTTCCTATCCCAAGTAAAATACAACCGAGAATCAGTGTCGCTTCAATTGGTATAGTCGGTTTCATTTGAAAAATACACCAGAATAAAACTGTACTAGCAAGAACAAAAAGTAAGCCAAGAATCATGGTGATTTTCCGACCAAGACGTTTGTTTATCGCACGCATTGGAAACGAGGCAAGTAAACCGCTGACATATGAACATAGAGGAGCAATAGCGACGTACATCCGATCCAACGTCGAAATTGTGTCAATGATATATAAGGGTAGAAAGACCTAAATAGAGTTTTGATGATACACAATGTCGTTAGTTTCCTGAAGAAAATGAGATTATACTTGTGTGACGTTGAGAATGACACGTATAAACATCCAAATGAGTGCACATTGATAGAATTCTTTTTCGCGTAGAAAACATTTCCATGTCATTCGCTTCAATCGTCCACTTGAAGTTAAAGATAATTGCAATCGATGTTCAGTGTCTTCCGCGGGTAATTCCGATTCTTTCAATCCAACATGAAATATAATCATACACAGTAGACCAATTCCGACAACAATCAGTGTCAATGATCGAAAGATATGTGCATCCGCTGGTGTTATATCTGTTTTATCATTACCCGAATGAACACCAAGTAGAACACTAGCCATTGCATACACAAATATATTCGAAATAACTGTCCAAGCATAACGATACGAATTCAGGGCAACACGTTCGCCATCTTTATGTGTTAATTCGTTAATCATTGCTCTAGTAATTAAACGAAAACGAGTCGTGTTTATTCCGAACTGAGTAAACATCAATGACTTACAGATGCGTGATTTGCGAGCATGACCAACCGAATTGAAAAATTATAATGAACATCGTGTAGTAAATAAACTGTGCCCATAAGTCACTGTACCGACAGCCAACACATATGTTGAAACAGAATGGAAATGAGCCGAGAACGCAAATTACACCAATGAGATGCCATGTTTTCCTTCGACCATAATGAAATAATCCTGTACGAGTTCGATCGGATTCAAAGCCAACAAATGTTGTTGCCAAAGCATCCGCAATTTGACCGATTAACAACAAATAACCAGCAGATGCATTGGAAAAATTTACGACACGATGGTAGAAAACAAGTAAATACGAAAACCACATCGATGCACTAAGATCGTTGAGAACATGACCAACACTATACGCTAATTTCGTCTTTTTCGATACAATATCCGCTTGCGATACAATCGGATCCATTGAAAGTAATGTGAAAACTCAATAACCTACAAGTAAAACAACATATGTTGGCTAATGACAGTACACATACTCATAAATAGTCAATTAGAAAATCTGTTTTGTCATTATTATCCTAGTTTTATTTCGAAAATTTATCTTATGTGTAAGGCATTGAAGTCAAACACAAAACTCGAGAAGTTAAATGAAAGGAAGATAGAATAGATAAAATGTGATATACATTGTTTGAAATCAAGATATTTTTTGATAAGATGTTTACTTGATTACAGCCATTCTGACGCCATACAAATATCGAACAAAACGAACTCGCATGGTCATTGTCTCGAAATGAAGCGTTCCGAAATGTTGATGTCAATCGATTGAACATCAATACACTTTCTCATACATAAAAATAAATAATTGTACATCGTAGATAGACACTGAGTCATACAGATAAAACAGCGTTCTTTGTTTTTTTTTCTGACGTAACAAAATCTCTACGATGTGCTTATCAACATACTTCGAATGGTGATGAAAGATTAATGATCAGTCGGACAGCATTCTTGTTGCAGTAGAACAAATTCACTTCATACATCTCATTAGATTTGTTTATTTCTAATAAAACTGTTAGTATGGTGTAGTAATTCTGTTGAAATTAGGTGAGAACACTAAGACAATATAGAAACAAAAATAAAAATCATCAACATAACATATGTATTTTTTCTCTCTCTCTTTATTGCAATCATGTAAATCTTTGTTTTGAAACGGAAAACCAAACGACCGGGAAGTATTCTTTTCCAGATAAAATTTATGTACAGATAGTGTTATGCACAAAGATACTGTTTCCATGTCAGCAGTTCAATGATATAGATTGAATGAAAGAAATTCTAATCGACAAAGGTCCAAACTTCTACGCTGGCGATGATGAAATCTTCTTTCGACGATAGTTGAACATTGTCGAATGTTTTACTTCGGCATGTACGACCGTGATACAAGTCAGCGTCAAGCCATAGACCATATGTTCCTCTGTAAAAGTCGACTCGTGTGAAGAGTTCTTAGACAGAAAGAACATAACTTACTCTCCACTACCGATACCAAGTGATTTCACATCACCCTTGACAAAAAATTGATTATTGCCGGTCCAGTGGAACACCTAAAATAGCAAATGGATATGACATGCAACATTTTGCTCAGCAAACTCCTGTTCTTCGCTGAAGAATTATTGTATTCGTCCAGACTGGATAGAGAAATCTAATAATCTCAAATGTCTACATAGATCTTGTTGCATAGTCTCCTGGTAGGAAAACACGCGATGCTTTCCATGAGAGGATCTAAGCTTTCAAAAGTATTAGTCTTAAGAAGCAATCTTTAACTTAATCTATCGAACAAAAAGAAGAACATGAATTTCTTCTCGAATTGAGCCGCTAGTCATTCATGTTTTCTTATTGAAACAGTCAAGTGTAGAGAGCTGGAATAATAGTTGATAAAAATAGACGATTATATTAATAAGAACTTCCGGAAATAGTTAGTCGTTTTGTTTTCAAATTACGACTTACTTGAAATTTCGGATGAAATGTGAACAGAAACGATTCGCCAGTTCCATAAAAGCCGTCACTGATCATTAATTGTTGCGAAATATACGCACCGAAAGTCTATTCACCATCAAAGGAAAAGAAGAATCAATCAAAGCTATAGACAGGCAAAGCGTTTCATTACATTCTGCTCGATATCTTTAACAATAAGTAATGCGGGTGAATCTTGATCGACTTCCATTGATCGACGATAGAGTTGATTTAAACTAAATCCATGAGCTTCAGTACTGAATATCAATTGCCAATTGAGACCGTGCACACGCGCAGGCAGTTCAAGTAAAATCTATAAATAATTCTTTCAAAGATTGTCTTTTTCGAATAGCAACATGTCCTACTTGTTTCGACTGTTCTTCATCGATTAACGTCGACGGTTGGAGAAATTTAGGTGGCGGAATGCCCGGATCAGATGTGTATGCATTATTCGCATGTGTTGCATTAATGCGTCGATAAATTTCATCAACACTGATGATCTAAATAGACAATGTCATATTCAAGTTGATGTTCTTGTTCTTTTTAATAGGGTTCTTAGACATCGTTTATACTGCATAGCCTTTTAGTTAGAAGAAAAGACGAGAACTCCTACCGCGGTCGAAGTATGTTGTCTATCTGGTTTAAAATGATCAATCACAGATGATGATGTTAGTAAGCTTTTCGCACGTTTTTTCAAACTTGATAATTGCTGTTGATGATAAGGAATTTGTTGGAAAAAGTCGTTTTTCGAGTCGGACAAGCGCCGTGCGAGTGTATGAAATGTCGAACGACGGAGATTTAGCGGTGATGATGGCGGAGTGGAGATACTTGATGAACACGTAGTATTCGACAAGGTTTTCGATAGTGTTCCAATCATAATCGTAATGTCTTATTCGATTGTTTTAATAACGTAGTTAAACATTTATTAATAACGATAAGAAGAAAATACGAAAAGAAAAGATGCTTATATAAGCGTGTGTTTCTCTCGTTTTGAGGAAATTTCCACCAATCCTCGCACAAAGAGAACTACTTAGTTCTTCTTCATTCTTCCGTCACGACTTCGTTGACAGAGTATCCTATCACAAGCGTATAATTGTATCTACTGGAAAAGAAGACGATCGTCTCAAATATGTGTGACATAGATGTGAAGAGAGAAGAAATGTAATTATCAGTTTAAAATAAAAAAAAAGAGTTTGGTGCTGAAACCAGAGAAAATAATATTTGACTTGTTATTCTTTCTCACATCTGAGCAGAGAATGTATTAGCCTTGACGATATATGAAATATGACAAATTGATTATTCCCTTGATGGCAATGACAGTACGATGAAAACTTTGGTTGATCTTAAGATAATCTCTTCTATTATATAAAATGAAAGTTCTTCGCAGACATCTGACAACGCCAATCTTCGACTTTGCTTTTCCTTTCTCTCTCTCTCTCTCATCTTCGCTATTGCTACTACTCGATTAAATATTGATGAGTTACTGCCTAAAATACTGAATGTTTTCTCTTCATTACCTCCCATTCCTTGAGCAATGTGTTTTGTCGTTTGAGATAATGTTGCTTCTTCGTTTCATTTGCACCTTGATCAGGCGGGCTGCTCTGTGTTCCACTTTTTGAACTATTGTTATTTTGAGGAGACGAATAATCATCACTTAATTCCGGATCGTCATTGGCCAAGAGTACAAACCCTTTGTTTGATGAGATTTCGCCATGTTTCGATTGGTTTGAAAATCTGCCTTGATCTACTGAAATATTACTATTATCCGGATAATCATCATTGTAATGTGGATCTAATGTACGTTCAGGACTCCAACGCAGAAAAAATGCATATAAATGATCAATTCTAAAAAAAGAATAGAAATTGATTAATTATGCACTTCGAATATCTGCTAGATTAATACTTCGCTTTTATTTCCGATTAATCGTCTTAGAAGTATAAGCTGTCTTCTACGATTGGAAGAGAGAGTCCCGTCTGAAACGCGAGCGTTTCCAGCAGCGAACAAAATTATTTAGCTTGATATTCAAAGAACTTACTCAGTAGGAAGTCTGTAGACAAAATAGCGAAACAAATGTACCAACTACCAGACATCAACAGTTCGGTACATCTTCTTTCTACTCTCACGCATGCCCCTGGATTTTCTACGAACGTAAGGAGTCGAATATGGTAATTATAGTCAAGTATGATGAAACGAGCGGATCAGTTTTATTTAGAAAGAATATTCTATGTAATTTGCTGTTCCTTCTATAGCTGAACATTTGCGAGCAGTTACGCATAATAATAGTTCAAATGACATTGCTTACTTTTCCTTCGGAACAGAAAACCAATATTCATGTTCCAGCTCTTTCTTTCCGTAAACATCATCCATATGTGTATTATGTCGTCTGTCGCGATTGGAAGTTGGACTATTGGCAAATGTACTCGTTTTTATGCACAAATAATATGGGATTTCGATTGGGTGTGGTGTAACGTAGATATCGTGTTGTTTTTGTAATAATTCTTAACAAACGAAAAGAATTTTCAAGACGGGCATCATCTTGTTTTCCTTACTATCGATTTCACCGAAGCGTTTGCTAAACTCTTCAACAGGTATACAGTTTTCTAATTGATAACCATCTAAAACGACAAGACAATGAAAATCGATCAAACCCACTGGAAAGAACTCCGTACGTGATGGCACATCGTTTTCATTAATTAGAATTCCGCTGGAATGTTTGTGTCCGTCGAGTGAATAGCAAAAATCATCATTCTCAAGAAGCTGCTGTGCGGGCGATGCGTGTCGGTGTGCACTGGAGGAGGCGTTGAATAGCATGCGACTGGTATCAACTGGTTCCGTATTGTATTCTTTATCGATTTTATCTAATAATGATGTCATTAGTTCGTGTACTTGTTCTTCGTCGCTATTCACTGAGTGTTTGAGAAGGTTTTTAATGCTTGATGAATGACACATTTTACGCTTTTCTTCATCACTATACAAATTGTGAATAGAACGAGTCATATGCGAGCGAATCTCATCTACCGTAATGCAGCTTCGTGTTCATATACAACCATGTCTTCATAGAGAGCAATACCAGCAAGTAAATCCATTCTAAAACGACCAAAAACATTCGATAGATGGTGGAAAAGGATTGACTGATTGAACGAACCGAATAATTAAGCCATATCTATCAATCCCATTCTCTTTCACTAATGGATCGAGAACATCGGGGTCAAACATAACTGCATTAGGTGTGACAAGTAAAGTGCCAGCGACATTTTTCTATAAAAAATTCATATCGTTCTTATTATACATGACTAAAACGAGTGCATGGAAAGCGATCGTCTTGTCCTATCAACAGTACTCAATGGTATCTGAGAATTTTTAACACAGAACAAAAGATTAATCCTCGTTCAAGTACACTTGCATTAAGAATATATCAGTATGTGATAATGAACGGCTCTTTATACCGGAATGTGAATGGGATTTAACTCCGGCAGCCTTGATTTTCTGTCTAGATTGACTACATGATGTTTCTCACATAAATCCCTGAGGAATAACACGAAGAGTTCCAATAAATAACATTATTTTCGAAGATTCAATTGATAGATGACGCTCGAAAAATCTGCCCGTCGATCATCGACGAAATCTTCGCATGTCTAAGTCCTATACTCTTCGAATGTTCACATGCCAAAATCAATTTTCATTAATCACATTAATTATTAAAATAGATCCAAACGGGACGTGTTTGTCTTTCTACTTACGCGATCTTCGGTCATCAGTCGAACGTTGACCTTAATAAATCGTTGTAAACATTCTTCATCAAGCTGTTGGTTTTCTTCAGTAGAAAGCGTCTTCTGGATTTCGTTCACTTGCCGACTGTTATCCTGTACATGAGTTTTCAACCGATCTTCGATTGTTCGTGGTGATGTTGATGCATCACTTTCGGTGCTCGCTTCACTTTTCAATCGTTGTGCACGGCCAGGCTTGGCTGATGTTTGCCGTGCCATAGACCAAACCATTGCACCGACATCCTGCTGAGTTCCTGACGTTGACGATTCATTAGATAAACGACGATCGGTTAGGAGAATAAATGCATCACCTTCCTTTGGTTTCGTTATCGAAGATGGTGAAATTAGTGGAAGACTCGGTATTGAAGATTTCTCTTCCACTCCCGTTTGTGAAGATGAAACATCCGGAACAAAGAGTACCTGAAAATAATGAGAAAATATTTCGGTTCGTTTCATTGCCGAAAGAGTGTCATTCTATATTTATATTCATGCTACCAGATCTTATTCACAACAATTATTTTTGATATATGACCTGATATTCAAAGAACAAATGGCTACAAGTGGAATTTCTCATTAATCTTAAACATCAAGAGAGTATAATTGCTTTCAATGTCTACTGCGAACATTTCTCCGTGAAATGAATTCATCAATTTAGTATACTAATGACTTGATTTTATCGGAAAACGATGTGTGGAAAGCAAATGTATCATATTTTCAGGCACTATGGAGTTGGACTCAAGGCTAGAACAGAAACATACTTGTCCGGGAAAGACGATTCGCGTGTTTAATTTATTGAGCTGAAGTAATTCGGACGGTGTTAAATTAAAATGAAGAGCGATCTTTTCCAATGTATCAGTATTGCCAACCTACAACAATCCATACAATGAACAACTTTCAAATGAATTCATCGGTGCGTACTGTGTAAGATATGGTTCCTTTTGGTTGACAGATCGTTCGACCGCGTTTCGATTCACGATCTAGGTGGGAAAAAAAGTGATGATTGTGAGCGAAGTTTGAGGAAATTTACTTGAGTTTGTTCGAAATGAATCTAAAACCGCTTGAGCATTTGTTGTTTCATGAACTGTATCATCGGATTTGGTTGACATCAGAGGTATATTCGATGAGATGCTAATTATTGACGATTGCTTCGAAGCGGGTTCCGTTGTTTGACTTTACAGAAAGAAAGAGGTAAATAGAAAATATTGACAATATTTTGAGGTTTATCAAACCGAGTTCGATCCATTTCTGTTCTGTCTCACTGGATCTAATACATGATAATTGATCGGCGTCGAAATCTTCGTGTAATAAACACAGAATGCAAAAAAAAAGAGTCCAATAAATAAATGTAGCAACAACAATCGAAGAGATCTAGAAAAGCAAGAAATAAAAACACAATTCTTTCTTTCTCTTTTCTTCTTCGCGAGTCGTTCAATGTTTGACAAGTCAAAAGCGGTATTGCAGCTTTGTCGTATTTCCAAAAACGATGAAAAAGTTGAATATTAAAGTTTTCTATGAACACCAGAGAAAAAAACACATCGATCGATAAATATTTTCTTTCCTTCGCTTCCGTCTAGGTTTTTTTCAGAACGAACTAATTCAATTGATTATTTTATATATTAGTGGTGCGATCGACAGCAGTGAGACAGACAGAGAGAAAAAGAAAAAACTACTCGTGGCACAGAAAGTACGACGAACGTTGATGAAAGAAATAATTGTGCGCATGCATACATCCGGAATTAGTTCTCTATTGGACAATTCAAATAGCCAATAGGAAAAGAGTAGAACTTCAAAAAATTATTGAAATATTTTAGAAAATTTCTCACGAAAATAAATCTAAAATAAAATAGAATTTTTGTTTAAAATTAACAAGAAGAAGAAGAGCATGTATTGGTTATTTACTAGCGTCTGATGATCATGAAATGAGATAAGAGCACACAAGTATTTGTAAAAAGGATTCTACTGAAGCTATGCTAACTCGATTCATTTCATCTATTGCTCAACATCAACGTTCGTTGATATCTACTTCGCTTCGTCTTATAAACACAAGTGCACCAAGCTTGAGCGATGGTGACCATACACGATCAGAAGCTGAAGAAAAGGCAGCGGCTGATTTAAAATCTCGAAAAGAAAAACGTTGGCTAGATACAGTCGCTTCTGACAGTGGTAAATGGTGAATGTTACTTGCTGTGATTCTTCATACATATCATGCGATTGTTGTAGAGGCGATAGTCAAAGGCGAGAAGCAACATGCGAAGAAACAAGGTGATGAGAAGAAAGATATGAATAAACTTCAAAATGACACGATCGACGCCATTCAAGACAAAGAAGCGAAAGGTCATTTACCAAAACACGATGTGGGCCGACGTGATACACGAAGTGAACGAATAGGAAGTGGTGGTTCCACTGGTAGTAGTAGTAGTAGTAAACAAGGAAAGAAACGCTAAGAACTGTAAATTTTCAATTACAAATGTATTTCTTTTCCTTTTCATCCATCCGCTAGTCTATTTGCCGAGCATTCATTGATCTTCTTCTCTTTTGATTATATTATTTTATTCGCGCAACTTCTTTTTTTTATTTTCTATTGTAAAATTCACTATTGTTTGATCATTGTGTGTTTGTACCGATTTTTCTTTGAATGAACGTTCAATAAAAGTATTCTAGCAAACTTCGGACGCACAATTTCATGGATGACTTATGCTTTAGAATTGTGAATGTTAGAAGGCAGAACAATTGTTATTCTATAACTCCATCTATTCGTTTATAAAAGAAGAAGAAAAGAAGTATACATATGTTCTATCTATTAGGAAGCAAAAGTGGACAAAAGGGAGAACCGTTCGAAAGATCTTGTTCACCAATTGGGCTCTTTCATTCCACCAACTAGTTGACTTCGATTACGGAAATAGTCTTGTCGAAGATTTTCGTGTTTTTGAACGAAGATTGAATAAGCAATGAATGGAAATATATACCAACGTTTAATGCAGACTTCTTTCAACCAAAAACGAGTTACTTCGAGTGCCATTTGCGATTATCGTCGTGGTTTTGTCAACGTCGTTTGTAACTTGTTTCTATAAGATCAGGACTTAGAAAAAAAAGAGATCGCCGTGTTGATTTGTCGTTGTTGCTGATGATGAGTCATTCATCAATTTGAATATTCACATTTGATTGGCTAATTAGTTTTCGATGAGAAAAGAGTTTCGAGAATGGAAACAGAACGAGTTTTCTCAATAGATTTTCTTCGTAATTTTTCGTGAAATTATCTGATTGGTCTCTTCATCGTCCACAGAATACCCAACTCCATCTGATTATAATATATCTGTCAAGTATATACTGTATTAAAACGCTGTTTTTCTCCTCTTCAGCAATATCATGGGCCTTTGCAAGTGTCCTCAACGCAAAGTGTCAACTTTATTTTGTTTTAAACATCATGTCAATGTTTGTGAATCATGTCTTGTTAGTGAACACAATCAATGTATTGTGCGTTCATATGTATCTTGGCTTCAAGATAACGACTATAATCCTAACTGTACTCTTTGCCAACGCTCATTAACCGAAACTAGTGAAGAAACCATTCGTCTTATTTGTTACGACCTTTTCCATTGGCCGTGTTTAAACGAATATTTCCGTTCATTTCCAAATCACACCGCTCCAGATGGATATACGTGTCCAACATGCCATACATGTGTCTTTCCGTCTTCGAATCTTGTCTCGCCAGTTGCGGATCAAGTCCGAAGAAAACTAGCGACTGTCAATTGGGCAAATCGACTGCCGGTTTTAGCCTCACATGAGTCAAATTTCAATCAAGATAAACAACTGTTATTAACTGAAACAGAAAACAATGGTTATGTTATTGTGAATCCAACGACTAGTTCTAATAGTAATGTCGAGCATCTAACTGGATTATCACACCATCCACATCGATCTATTGATATGGCACAAGGAGTAGCAGTATTATCAACAAGAGTATGTCATATTTTACAGTTCAGTTAGTTCGTCATCTAATTTTACATTCGAATTCGATTAGCAAACTCTTGGAATCCAAGACGATGATTATAGAAGCAGCATTCCATGAGTTTTCGACGAAAGCTTGCACGAATCGTCTTATTTTTCGGCTGTAAATACTTGAAATATGCTCAAAGTTCAGTGGAAAAATTCTATGACCGTATCCGGCTACTGTTTATGACAGGATCCGTTGTAGAGAGTACTGCTTCCAGGAAACGCCTGGAACCGATCAGATTCTTCAATCTGAGGATTGATTAGCGATAAAAAAAAAAGTAATGTCTAAAAGCGAAGTGCCGTTGAGAATACTGTTGTTGCACAGAACTTGCTATAGTCATAATAATGAAGTTAGTTTTCTTTCATTTCAGCCATCGCAAATGGATCTTGACGATGACGATAAATACAAACGTCGTAGTGTGTTTACGTGGTTTGCCCGGTGGATGCGTTCTCACCAGTCAGCATCACGTCGAGATTCTTTCACTAGTAATCGCTCTCAATTATCTCGAACTCGTTTCGCAATCTATACGATATTCGCCGTCCTATTTGTATTCATGACAATTCTAATCGTTCTGTATCATTTTACACGTGGTAACGACGATGAACGCTTAGATATTATTAGGGATCCACAATTCAATCCATTGAATAATCCCTTTATTCGTGTTGGCAATCGTTTCGTAAAGAATCCTTCAAAAGATTCCAATCAAGCTCAATCACAATAACAAAACGAACCATCGTCAATCTGCCTTTGTTTCTTATCTGATTTCCATGTCTTCGATCATAATGGTTCCTTATTCTCCTTCTTTGTCTTATGTACTGTAAGGATCCTAGGGGTCGCCAGTTATTGCAAATAGAAAAATAACTATCGCTAATATTTCTTTTTTGCTTTTTTACTTTCTTTTCGAGCATATATATCATTTCATTTCGTACTTTTCTTTTTATATGTCGATAGATCTTGTTTTAACAGGTGTACTGTACGAAAAACAACAACAAACCACAATTGGTCTATTTCAGCGGAAAAATTCAGATATTTATTTATTTATTTCTAGACTCTAATAATGATGATGAATATTATCCGTCGTTTTCTTTCAACTTCTTCGGAGAACAGTTCTTATACCATTTCATCCCGTTTGCTTAATCGCAATCCTCGTACGCTCGAATGGCAAAACCTACAATGGCGTGCAACTGGTTGGCCATTACAATATCCTCCAAAAGACTATCTACATCGTGCACGACTACTCTCATCAGGCCGACATTTAATCGCACAAATCGATCATTATCACACAGGAAATGTTTGTGTAGAAGCGTCAACGCGTGAATGGGCCATTCGGAAACACTTAGCAACATGTAAAGATCGTTCTGCGGCTTATAATCTTGCTTTGATTCTAGCACAACGTGCAGAGGAATGTGGAATCACGAAGATCTATTTCGGTCATCCGCATGATCAGAGATATGAGAAATCTTCACGATTACAGTACTTTTACCGTGGTTTAGTGGATTCGACTATTGAATTTGAAGAACGTGAAGCTAGCCAAACACAAATGACCAAAGATTCCATTCAAGGTATTAACTACGATGAACACGAACGTGATGTGAGATACGCACCACCGAATATCCATTTTCCACCAGATACATATCAAGAAAAACTACATTACTTTCAACTAGGATTAAGCAAACCGAATGAACATGTAGAGAATAACGATCAAAATAAACAAGACAAAGTTGTGTCGTAAGACATCCTTCATTTGTTCTGTTTTATTTCTTGAATCAGGATGTAAACTATATGGATAGATTTATGTTGAAATGAAAGTTAACTTTCATTTGTTTTCTAGATGCTAAATCGTCTTTTTCCTCGTTCTTTTCCGTTATCACTATCATCACTTCATCAATCGATTCGTTTTCTATCTTTATCATCAGTTAATTACAAACGCACACATACAGATATACGTGAAGGTGCTGTACGAGAAATCAATTTACATCCCGAGAATACTCAAGCACCATTAAGTATCGACGTCAGTAAATATTATGGTGGACCAGGACAAGTTCGTGAAACTGACTTCGAAACATTATTCGGCGAAGCAAACAATTCTGAAGTACCTCAAGTTAAATATGAAGACTTGCCCATTGTTCATATCAAATGTACACGGAATAATACGCTAGTCGATGTTAGTGATTGTACAGGTCAACAGATTTTCCGTACGTCGTGTGGCGTGGTCGGCTTTCACAATGCAAAGAAAGGCACAACAACAGCAGCGCAAGCTGTGGGGATACACATGGGAAACAATCTATCGCGGCGAAATATGAAATATGTGCGAGTAGTGGTGAAAGGTACTGGGCCAGGACGTTTGATGGCAATTAAAGGTTTGCAACTAGCTGGAGTTAATATTGTAACAATAACTGATAATACGAGTATTCCGACAATACATGTCGGACTACAGCGACCGAAAAAAATGAGACGTGTATAAATTCTAGTTTTTGTTTTGTTGTTCTTTTTTTGCATTTTAGATGTCTAACCCACATATAACTAGTACGGCTCGATCAAATCAACCGCGCCGGAAATGGTTTATCAATTTACAATTGGACAGACAAGAACGTGCAATCAATGCTGCTGCTGCTGCTTCAACAGTATTAGCAGCAACTACAGATGGTTCGGTAGCAACCACAGCTAATAATGAACTTAATCTGATACCTGTGGGCTTCTCTAACACCAGAGTACAAGATAAAGTGACTCCAGAAGACGACGATCGCCTATTAGCAAGACGTTCATGGGATATCGCATTGCAACCAATCAAACAATTACCAATGATGATGATATTTTCCTGGATGGCTGGTAATTCATTTTCATTGATGTCCATTATGATTGTTGGGACACTGTTTATGAAACCAATTCAAGTGAGTCGATTTTCTTTTTGTTATTTAGCATGGTATGCATGTTTTGCCGTTGTTATTTAGTCGGTATTTTCTCTTGGCTCGGCATTTGCATCATTAGAACAAGAAGGTGTTGGCGGAAACATTTGGCTTCTGAAAATAGTCTACCTATTAGGCAGTTTAGCACATTTAGGATTGGCTCTATACAAGTGTCAATCGATGGGTTTATTACCGACGTATAATTCGGATTGGATTGCCTTTGCTGATCAACAAACGCAGATGGAAATGACTGTTGGAGGCTTTGCTTACCATTAAATTTCACTGTTTACTTGTTTATGCGTTCCATTCTTTTTGTCTTTTATGTACTATGCAAAAAAAATAAAAATTTCGTAGGCATTCTTATTTCTACGCATTGCAGTACTGCTACAAATAGCTTTTTCGAAATATGGTTTCGCTTTCCAAGAATTTGATACATGAGAGTGAGAACGAGAGCACTCGAGATGCAATTGAACGCTGTAGACGACTATGAGAAATACGAATTTTGTATATTTTAAGATAAACGAAGATTCTCGTTGCAATTGTGAAAACATGGCTAAATATCGAAACCAGCTACCACAACTTTCCGATAGATTCTTCATTATTAGCGGTGGTTTAGAGACATATTTGGTCTATCAAAAGAAAATGAATCTTCCTTACTCTGCCACATTCCCTGTTCTGAAATCCGAAGCGGGATGCGAAGTAATCAAAGATTACCTGTCTCAGTTTGCTATGATAGCAAAAAAGTACGGTGCTGGTCTAATTTTCCAAGCGGTGACATGGCGTGCTAGTCCTGATTACCTGAAAAAACTAGGCTACGAAATCGAAGACCTTCCTAGTATCGTTCAACAGGCTGTTGATCTGCTTGTTGATATTCGCAATGAGTACGAAACAGAAACAACACCAATTGTTATCAATGCCAGCATGGGACCACGTGGAGATGGCTACAATCCGACGACAATCATGTCTCCTGATGAAGCACAAACGTATCATTCGACACAGATCAACGCGTTCAGTCAATCCAAGGCAGATTTCATTACTGCATTTACATTGAATTATCCCGAAGAAGCAATCGGAATCGTTCGTGCTGCTAAAGCCGTCAACATGCCCATTGCTATCTCATTCACAGTCAGTTCCGATGGTCGCTTACCAACAGGACAGTCATTGAAAGACGCAATTGAAATGGTGGACAGTGTTACGGTCAAAGCTCCTATTTATTATATGATTAACTGTGCACATCCAAATACCTTTGAAAAACTCTTAGATCCAAAAGAAGCTTGGGTGCAGCGAATTCATGGTTTCAAAAGTAATGCGTCGAAGAAAACGCACGAACAACTAGATGAAAGTAAAGAATTGGATGATGGCAATCCGCAAGAGTTCGGCCAATGCAATCTTGCACTACTAAAGAAATTGAAACATGTGAACATACTTGGTGGATGTTGCGGAACAGATATCCGCCATATTGAAGAAACATGCAAAGCCTGTTGCAACGCGTGCACTTGAAATTAACTTACCTTCTGTGTCGGCATTGATAGAGTTGTAATTCTGATTTTATCTGATTTAATAAAAACTTTTCAATCAGCACCAGTGATATTCCCTTTTCTGAAAGAAAGGGCTATACAGCGTTTAAATGCTGTGTTAAAAAGCTTAAAGTTTGTCTGTCTGTCAGTCTGTCCTATCCAATCAGAAATCAGCATTTCTAAAATCAATGAAATTGATCGATCGTTGTTAGAAAATGATTACCGGTAGGGTAATCGGGGTCGAGGATCTCGAATCCGAGGTTAGTTTCTCGAAATTCCAATCAGCTAATTAGCTAATTAAGTAATGAAAATTTTCTTCGTTGTCGAGTAAGGGTCGACCGAAGGGTAATCGAGGTCGAGGATCTCGAATCTGAGATTAGTTTTTTTTTATCGTGGAATAAGTGAACAAGTCAGTTCTTAGCTATAGCACGACTGATAGGNTTTTTATTGCTAATTTCATCCTCGCAGGATATTAGATATTTTTCGTTATTCTTCTCTAGTACTGCACTTAACTGGACCCCCGTTCTACTTTCTACTTCTATTTTATTTTCTACTTAAGTAGTAGAAAATTTTCAGTTTGAAATTTTTCAAAATGGATTTGACTTTCGAAGTGTTCGTCAGGTTAAACGTCGTACGAAAATGAAAATATATCTTCGACTCTAGTCGATATTTAACTTAGTTAAATTCATTAATTAATATATATAGTTCCACAGCCACTTCTGCCAATTGGCAGATTTTTTACGTGACCCTGCGAATTTTTCGAACTGGCAGAACGGGTTTATACCGTTACCGACCGGTCTCTTCCAGTTCGAAAAAGTTTGACTGCTTTCAAGTCAGATGTGGTTGAGTCTTAAAATTAACTCACTTACAAAGTTAAATCAAGAAAGACATGTTAGTCCGTGTCAAGATGAAGACTTATACTGTGCTATACATCATTATATCTAATAATAAATCCTACAATACTCTTACTACTTTTCGAGATTTACTTAGTGCCATTTATTCGAAAACGACTAGTCGTATGTCGGCTTTCCTCCGGTCGGCCACTCACGGCCAGCCATAAGCTTATGTTCGTACAATTTCCAAAGAAGACTAAAAGGAAGAGGTACCGTTTTATGAATCACTAAAGACTGGGCACGTGCGTCCGACATAACTTGTCGCATCTTTTCAATGCTCTCATCTATCTGGTGCATATAAATAGTCAGTTGTAACTTTGCAATCATGTACCTCTTTTATATCCACATATCCTTGCTGGCATTCTATCTGAAGGACTAACACAGTGATAGTCGAGACACTCGACAACGATCCGAGAATTTTCCTTAAAAAAAACTACCCTGAGATTCGTATTTCCCGACCTCAATTAACCGTTAGTCAAATTTTACTGAGAAATGTGAAAATGAGTCACTAATTAGCTGACTGTTAATGAGTAATTAAGTAAAATCAACACCGGATTCGAGACCTACGACCTCGACTACCCTCACCCTCAATCCTGATAAAAGATTTTAGTTTTTTTTTAAAATTGACCAATCGAGTGGTGTGAACGAACAGACAAACATTAACTCATTCTGCGTCTATACCCTTCTTTCAGTAGAGGGAATACTCATAATTTTTTGTCTTTGTCTTTTAAGTCGATGCAACTCTTGTCGGTCTCCTCATTTTATGATATTCGAACGTTGTTTGTGAGGAAAACAATGCACAATGTCAGGGATTTAGTATTTTAAAAAAAGAAACATCAATCTTCCACTTAGGTTTTTATACAAGTGCGATGAATAGAGCAAAAGATTTTTTATTGGATCATTGTATTTTTTTGGGTCACACTGAATTCATCACTTCGGAAATGTCTATCCCATTCGTTTTATATATCTAAAATGATAGGAATTGCGGTTGTCTCATCTGCTATTTCGTCTTCTTCTGAAACATTTGCTAACACTTTGTACTTCAACGCTAAAGTATCTTGATTGTCTTTTTCATATAGTTTAGCTAATTCAAGATGACTGCTTTGTGTTCGCTGCTTCTTGTGACGTAATGTTATCTCACTATCTCCTTCCTTTGGTTCATTATATTGTAATCGAATATTGTGCTTTAACTCTTGATAAATGATTGCTGACTTAAAGTCCTTTTTCTTCTAATAGATTTTAATAATCTCACTAAGACACAAATTGATGGAAGTCTGATCGCGTACATCTTGTTGTTGATAAATATCGAGTGCCATTTTATAACTATTTAACATTCCGTCATAGTCCTTCATTTTTTCGTAGTTCACTGCCATTAACATATGACTTTCAGAAACTATCAACCTATCATATAATTCGTTTTGATTAATTTTTTCAATAAATTTTCTTCTATAATCATTTGCCTTTGAGCCATATTCTCTCATCATTTGAATATCTTGTGAATATAACTCCATTTGGCGAGTATAGATATAAGCCAAATAGTTTAAAATTTCAGTTCGCTCATGCTCTGATCGAGAATTCTCATCTGCCTTCAAATAAGATGTTTGGGCGTTATCGAAAGTCTCCGTAATAGTGCTATACGCATTTTCTAAAGATTGATGACAAACACCGAGCTGGTGATAAACGTGACCGATATCAATAGAACAATTTAAATCAATATCATTGTTAAAAGACAACCAAATTTTTAATGCACAGTCATATTTCGCTGACGCTCTGTGATAATCCTTTTTTTCGTATTGCTGATATTGACCTTGACGAAAATTCATTACAGCTGCGATCCATTTTTCCGACGGGTACAACTTCATTAATTCATCGAAAAACACAATCAAATCTGTCTCTGGTATATGATACATTTGAAATGCCAATGTGCTTATGCAGTTTTTAAGGTTTCGCCTGTCGCAATAATCTTTCGATATTCGCAAATCTATTGGTTCGAAATCATTCAATAAGACCAAGTTAACTAAGTAATAGTTTTCTTTTTCATCAAATTTGACATTTTCCACCCGAAATCGATTTCCAACCATAAACAAAACTTCGCGTTCATCTTGAAAGTGACTCTGCTTATGGATGTCAGCATACGGAGCCGTTCTTGTTCTTAAATCTACTTTAATTTCAAATAACACGTTCTGCACAAAAGAATTTTGTGTTAATTCTAAATTTCGAAACATCAACGACACATTCTTCTCGAATGACGAAGAAAATATCTGCATATTCTGAATATATATATTGCTAAGTAATCCATCAATAACACTTTTAGGCATCATTTGACCGCGATACAATGAAGGCAAATGTGTTTGATTGGAAAACTCCTGAATTAATTCCTTGTGTGCTGCATTAAGTTCTTGATAAAGATCTTTAATAAAAAAAAGCCAAATTTAAATAGATGATAAATATTACGTTGACGGAGTTGTTCATTTAATATTTGATATATAAAAGTTTCTTTTGTATAATAATATATAGCGCCTTTGATCTTATATTCACGTTCAAATGTATCAACTTCGTTCGATTTTGTATATAGTCTTAAGAAACGTACGAGCTTCTGAAGTTGATCTTCTGGATATGATATTTTGCACAGGATGTCAATAAATTCTGGAAACCATGGTTTGATAAAAGAATCTACACTTTTCTCGATTTTTTCTATATCTAAGTTATAGTGTTCAGCATTGACTAAATAATAAATCGTATCGTTCTTGAGACTTTTAAATAAATCATCAAAATTTGTATAAATGCATTGTTTCACCTATATGTCATACATCAGATTTTTATAAATTTATTCTAAGTTTTGATTCGAGACGACTATTCTTTCGAAACTAGAACTCACTTTTCCATATTCTCTCGTCTGTTCGCGATATTTGATGCAAGAAGCAGATCCATAATTTTGACGTATAATATAAATTAGTCGAATATTTTCTTGAATAGGAATTCGTGAAATAAAATCATCGATTTGTTGCTCAGACACGATTATGAATATATCCATAGATTTTGTTTGTTCAAGGTGCTCTATACACTTGTTAGCAATATCAAAGAATTGTATTGAATCAGTTATTGATTGTAAAGGATCAACATCAACCGGCATTCTGATATCATTTTCATTAATACCAAAACAAACTATTTGATATTGTTTACCGCCGATACTTTTGTAGTCAATAGATTCAGAGATGCTCGAGCGTCTTTGTGAGCCATCTATAATGCGGATACGAAAGTCCATTTTGTTTTGAAATAATAGAAAAATCTATAATATTTGAGTTGAATATATCATAGTTGTTACAAAATGTTGTGAACTTCTTTTCTTTTTTTTCTTTTTGTTATTATATACATTTTTTTATTCTGTGTTACTATGGAAGTATGTCGCATTTTGAAGAACAAACACTTCCTTCCGGCTATGCATCGGAAAAACAATTTATTTACTTTCTTTTATTTCTCAAGGACTAATGCAAATAAAAGAAAATTCTAAACTAAATCATAGATCACGTCAAGAATCATTGTGAATGTACTTTTTATTTCGACTTTTTTGTGCATTCTAACAAATTCCATATGGGCGAACATCTTTGTCGGTAGGATTGACCCAATAATCACTCCCACCAATTTTATTGCCTGATAATTTTATCAATGTATTAGGATTCACACGATTTTGTTATACGAGAATTTAACAGTCTATCGCTCAGCTACGGTACTTCTAAATCTGGTGTTGAATATACACCATATGCACATAGAAATTGTTTTTCATTTGTTAATACTAAATTATCCATTGCAATTGTTCTATTTTGATGAAAACTAGTTCCTTGATATAATACAGGCCATTTGTCATGTTTGTTGCGATCGCCTAACGAGAATGTATTTTCAAATTTATTAGTTACATTAATCGCGAAACGTTTGCATCCACATGCTCGAACATATTTCATTGAACCTCTTGTGAATAATTACCTTGTTTTTATCTTTAACATTGGCAAAATCATAATCATATTGTGGATCTATGATCAGTGTGCCACAGGCACGAAGAAGTCAGCACGAACAAATGATGTATTAGCTAAAACATTTCTTACTAAATACGTCCCGCCCCTGAAAGTTATACCATCCGACTCAGAATTTAATTCTCAGTGGAATGGTGTAGTTTTCATGGGCGGGACATATTTAGAAAAAAAAGTTTTTAGCTAACACATCGTTTGTTCGCGCTAGCTTCACACCGATGCTATATATCTAAAAAATACGGTATTTTATAAACATATTAAGCAATAAAAGATTCTGACTCTTTATGTGAGCTCATAAAGAGCAACAGTCTGATATTCTCAGAAGTGTTTAAAAGACTTATAACTTCTGCATGTATTTCAATCTTGAGGATAAGGGTGTAGCTATGCGTATACAAATTAGCCTACAACATTTATTAGATAACATTTTACTGTCTTCCAATAAAGGTTCGAAATCTTCTAGTTGCAGCATAGAATTCGTTTTTATACAATTTGGAAGGTAGAACAAATACGATGAATGTAATGCATGGCGGAATAAATGATATGAAATATCCAACTAGATAAAAAGCTGAATTTCGAACCGATTTCATACAACCGGATATGAATGAAATGATTAGACGCGGCGTAGCAAGTATAACTAAGATTATAGAGCTAAGAATTAGATGATTATGCCGATGAAATTGTTCTTTTAAATGTTGTTTATAAGTTTGTTGTCGTTGAGCTGTAGCACGACTTCGAGCAGCCACAAATATTATAATAAGAGCAGTAACAAGATTTATAATAAAGGGAACGAAAAAATGAAATATATTTATTGTTGAATTATATATTTGAAGTGCAGGTGAATATTGAATTAAACACCATGTTCGAGCTTCTTCTCGATCCTCAATAAGTTGTCGATTTATTGGATCATGTAAAAGGCTACTCGTGGAGAATAACAAAATACTAATAATAGTCCATTTGACTGCTCGTCTACTTTTACTCTTATCATATTTGGTACTCATTACTAGCGCAAGTGTTCTATCAATAGCTATGCTTGCATTCAACCAATCTATAATAATTGGTATTAATCGAAGTAGAAAATCAATTGAAATGCATGAAATACGTAGAATAATGATGTTTGTAATAATTGACATTTGTGAAAGAATTAGCATCAAGAGCTTAATTGAAAATATAAATGTTGAAAATAATGAAACGATTGATGTAGCTAAAAGATAAAGTCTACAACCTGATTCATCTTTAATTTTTCTTCGAAATGTTAATATGGATAAAATACTATTGACAAGACCAATAACTAAAATAATAATAGTTAAAACAATGGTAATTTTTACAATATTTGGTTGATGATTTATCGATAAGTGTGGTCGAATTTGATACCCAAGAATAGCATCGAGAGAAAGACCAAATCCTTTTGTAGTAAATTGACATTTACTTCCATAAAAACAATCTGCACAAACACAGAACGTCGAAAGTGGACAATTTGGACGATCTGAAAAACATTGGGCATCATTTTGACAATCTCCAAATCTTTTACAGGTATATTTTATATTGAAATCAAATGGAAAACAATTTGCATATCCTTCTTCATTGCATAAACACATGAATGCTTCTTCATCATAAAAACATTTAAATTGCTGTTTGTCTCTACAGAGTAAATGATAATATTTAACACGACGTAATAATGAATATTTTGCAACTGTTTCATTATTAAATAACTGTAGAACATGTGAACATCGTTGTTCCATCTTCATCTGAACTATACTAACTGATGGGGGAGTATTGTTTGCATTGACATATGTCAAAAAATATTCTTTGGAAATTTGAACAATAATAATATGAAAAGATATTGATATTTGAACTATGGCTTTATTTTGATCAAATGGAATTTTGACATTAATTGTTGTACGTATTGGATCATGTTCTATTTGCACAGTAATAAAATGAACAAGCAAAGAACGAGGAATTTCCATATCAATAAATGATATCTGAACTTTTGTTTGAATTGTTTCACATGTTGGACCTGAAAATCCAATTGGACATAGACATATAAAACTATTTCTTGATACTCGTTCATTTTCTGATATGCATTGTCCACCATTCTTGCAAGTTCGATTTTGACAAATCGATTGAAGACGACAATGTGAACCATATTTTTCCACTGGACAAAGACATATTGATTGGTTATTATTTTTGCCGAGACATTTCGCATCTTCTGAACAATCACATTTATGTGAAATTGTACAATTTATACCTGACCAACCAGAATTACAGACACAAAAATATTCATTCGGACTATTGACATATGCGTAACATCGACCATAACCACAGAAAACAGAACAGGTTTCCAATGAATTAATTGGATGAGATGGAATATTTAAATGTGCAGCTATTCGATTTACAGGAAGAAAAAGAAATTGAACTGGTAAAATCCAACTTGCATAATAAATTAAACTCGTTTTGTTATACGCGTCGATTTTTACCTTATACTTTTTTGTTATATTTTTTGGTCGCGATTGATAGAGTAAATAAGTGAAAAATTTCTTGTCACATTCATATGTTGATAAGTATATTAATTGTTCATATGCATGAATGATATTATCTTGATCAATAAGACTAATAATAATGCCAAATACTCCATAACAAACTGGCGCGCATTTTCGAGTAAATTGAAGTGTCAAACTAACGCGTTGACTTTGATATTGACATCGATCTCCAAAATAACTCGGAGGACAAAGACAATGAATTTTCAACGAAATTCCAATATAAATCAAAATACCGCGATGACATGTTTCAGTTCGTTTAATTGTAAACTTTTTATTTGATACCATATTTTCTTGATCTACAGTCAATTGAATCGAATCGTTTTTCGTTACCATCGATGATGAAAGATTTGTTCTAAGACGATTAAGCATAAAATATTTATATGCAGGAAACTTCAGTCTCGCATCTTCGTTTAGACGACCCAAGACACGTGTCATATCCGATGAACATTCTAATTTTTCTTCCATAAGACATTCTTCTACCTCGCTTAAACAAAGTTCAACGAACGAAATACAAAGAGTGTCATTCCAACATTTATATCTTATCCGAAGACGCTCCGGGTTTTGCAGTCGACAATATTCTCTCTCATCAGTAGATCCAAGACAATCTACAATTCCATTTCCGGCTCGATGATACGGTAAACATATGAGCTTCTTTGTTATAGGAGAAATANTGACATTAATTGTTGTACGTATTGGATCATGTTCTATTTGCACAGTAATAAAATGAACAAGCAAAGAACGAGGAATTTCCATATCAATAAATGATATATGAACTTTTGTTTGAATTGTTTCACATGTTGGACCTGAAAATCCAATTGGACATAGACATATAAAACTATTTCTTGATACTCGTTCATTTTCTGATATGCATTGTCCACCATTCTTGCAAGTTTGATTTTGACAAATCGATTGAAGACGACAATGTGAACCATATTTTTCCACTGGACAAAGACACATAAATTGATTATTACTTTTTCCGAGACATTTCGCATCTGCTGAACAATTACATTTATCTGAAATTGTACAATTGATGCCTGACCAACCAGAATTACAGAAACAAAAATATTCATTCGGACTATTGACATATGCGTAACATCGACCATAACCACAGAAAGCAGAACAGATTTCCAATGAATTAATTGGATGAGCTGGAATAATAAAATGTGCAGCTATTCGATTTACAGGAAGAAAAAGAAATTGAACTGGTAAAATCCAGCTTGCATGATAAGTTAAATTGATTTTGTTATACGCATCGATTTTTACCTTATATTTTTTTGTTATATTTTTTGATCGTGATTGATATAGTAAATAAGTGAAATATTTCTTGTCACATTCATATGTTGATGCGTATGTTAACTGTTCATATGCGTGAATGACATTATCTTGATCAATAAGGCTAATAACAATGCCAAATACTCCATAACAAACTGGCGCGCATTTTCGACTAAATTGAAGTGTCAAACTAACGCGTTGACTTTGATATTGACATCGATCTCCATAATAACTCGGAGGACAAAGACAATGAATTTTCAATGAAATTCCAATATAAATCAAAATACCACGATGACATGTTTCAGTTCGTTTAATTGTAAACTTTTCGTTTGATACCATCGTTTCCTGATCTACAACCAATTGAATCGAATCGTTTTTCGTTACCACCGATGATGAAAGATTTGTTCTAAGACGATTAAGCATAAAATACTTATATACAGGAAATTTAAGTTTCCTATCTTCATTTAGACGTTCGAAAACATATGTCATATCTGATGAACAGTCTATTTTCCCTTCCATGAAACATATACGTTCCAAACAAACATGAATATTGTAGACACATAAAGTATCATTCCAACATTTAAATCTCACTTCAGAACGCTCTGGGTTTTGCAATCGACAATATTCTCTCTCATCAGTAGATCCAAGACAATCTACAATTCCATTTCCGGCTCGATAATACGGTAAACATATGAGCTTCTTTGTTATAGGAGAAATACATTCATGAGTATCGAGAGGGCATGTGGATGGGAAACAATTAAGTTCATCAATACCATTTGGACAATTCCAAGCTCCATCACATCGAGTATATAAATTATTGCATGGCCAATCATCACAATGTGNAAGAATAAATTTGTGTAAATATGAGACGAAATTTCAAACTACTAGATAAATGTTTTATTGATCTAAAAAACCAATATAGTATTAACTGTGAAAGATTCAAAAGTTATTCTTATCAGATGGTTTTTATTGAATCACTGGGATTATATTCTGTAACAGAAAAAAGAATGGAAAACAAGTTGGAGTGTTACATATGAAACCGATACCGCATACTACACGCTTAGATTAGTTTCTATTGAACCGTTTTTAGTCGCTCACGTTGAATAAATACCGCTATACTAGACAGAAAATATGAAGATTACAAACTCAAAGAATCACATCAGACAGTTTTCTAAATACATGCTTATGTTCAAAAATTATTGACGTTCCTACTGAATTTTGCATCCGGACGTATGAATATATTGCTACCTCATTCGTTTCCTTGCAATGTGGTGGATATCTGAAGAGAAGGATTTCTTAAACGTTTGAGTGTAGATAGTTGGAGGCACTGACTTGCAATCTCACTCCTATGCTCGCCCAAAGAACTGAATAAACGAGCTGACTATTCTTTTTACAGGTACTTGTATTTTATCGTTTGTGACACTCTATGAGTTGGCATGTTTTTAAATTTCCGCTCTCTGATAAAAGTTAACGTTCGCTATTAGTGCTTATCACTAAAAAACGGAAACGATGAAACATAGCTAGTATAACTGCCTCCATATGGTCTTACAGTTATCTTTGAAAATTAATAAAAATACAGCGTTAGTTGTTTCTCATTCCCTTTTCTGAAAGAAAGGGTTATACAGAGTTTAAATGCTGTGTTAAAAAGCTTAAAGTTTATCTGTGTGTCTGTCCTATCCAATCAGAAATCAGCATTTCTGAAATCAATGAAATTGATCGATAGTTATTAAAAAATGATTCCCGGAAGGGTAATCGAGGTCGGGGAACTTGAATCTGAGGTTAGTTTTAACTAATTATTAACTATCTGTCAACTAAACATAGATTATTAATATACAGAGTATAAGGGTTGATCGAAGGGTAATCGAGGTCGATGATCTCGAATCCGAGGTTAGTGTTGATTAATTAATTATTAGTTTTTCATTAACTAGCCACGACTTATTAACATCCATTGTCAGCGTAGACCGAAGGATTTCTGACGTCGGGAAATTCGAATTTGAGGGTGAATTTCGTGTTATTCGCTGAGACTGGGCTTGTTCCTTCCTCTTTACAAAGGAGCTATTTTTCTTTATCTGTTCTAAAATCTTTTGTAGAAGATGGTGAGCTGAACGCTATTCACGGACGTCATGTGTAGAAAGATAGTAGCTCAAGAACTTACACGAAAAGATCTAATGCATTGTACATAATGATGTTTCTAATTCAAGAAATCCAAAAAAGTGATACGAGCTTATAGTATCATCTTTGCTTTGTAGGCTACATACATCATGCCTTTTCATGAAAATTTAGTAGAAGTAGTTCGCAAAGCGATATACCCGTCGGTGGAATTCCATCTTAGTAACTACAGACGCGTGGACTGTAGAAACAGTATTCTGAACACATGCGGCGCTATGAAAAATATTCGTTTCGAAGCAAATCATATAATAAGACTTTCTTATCTAGTTTCTTTTGTTAGTCGAATGAATAGAAGATCATGACTGCCGAAGCGACAATAAAAGAAAACCTAATCGTTCAGTTTGGAAGTTGATCAAAGGGGAAAGGAATAACAGAGACAGCATGGCAACGGCTAGCCGTGAGTGACCGACCGGAGGAAGGTCGACGAACGACTACGCGTTTAAATGCTAGATTAATCCTAAAGTGTACGCTTAGAATAACCTTGCCAGGCTTCCGATAATTTTGAAAGGGATTTGACGAATGGATATTCCTCAATGAAAATATTCAACAAGGTATCATTTTGTTGACAGGAAAGAAAAAATCGGATTATCGCTGGAAGACACAGGCGAATGTTCAAACTTTTCAAGTAGTCTACTGTATATCATCCGTCTATGAGTGACTTAGTAAAGCTTTTATGAAAATTCCCATGCGCGTGATGTGAAAATAGAAAAACAGATGACAAAGGTCAATGGTTGGCCGTGAGTGGCCGTCTGACTAGTCGTTGAGCGATGAATTTTTCAGTCAATATAGTTAGTGCTGGAGAATTAATTATCCACTGAGAAATGGCTAATCGGTCTAATTGCTAAAAAGACTTTTGCATCCTATTCATTCTAGTGTGTGACATAGTGCCATGATTCAGTTAAGCACTAGTAGCAATCGCAGTGCGTTTTTTCTCTTTCGAAGTCTCTGAATGTGTTCAGTATCCGGAAAAGTCTTTCAGAAAAGGGTCAGCGAATCCAAAGGATGAGCGTTACTTGTGATTAATAAGATTGCAAAAATATACATGTAACTCCTTTTCTTAAAAACGAAGTTTCTCAGAAAGAAAGCTAACAATTGCTTGTACTGTACAAATAACCGAGATCAGATGAAGTTTGACAGTAGCAGTTGACTCGTCGGTTCTTTTTTGAATTAGACGATTTGCATTTTTCTTCATGCCGTCGCGATGATCTTTTCGATCCTAACGAGCACGACACGTGATGACGACTCTGTCGTTTCGAAATGGAATACAATCGCTTTTCTAAACACAATTGAAATTACAGTCCTATCATAGCTAATGTCGATGTAAGTTACGATAGGATCGTGGATTCCAGATAATAATCGGTGCTCGGTTGTAATTTGTTGGTCTTTGACTGAATTCAGAAATGTAGGATTCGAGTGTGCTTGTTGTGGGTGGTATTGGTATGTGATGTACTTGATTATAATTACACTCGCCATCTCCTCTAGCTGTTGCTCGCTTCGACTGGCGACCCATTCTCGTCGATTTCTTAATAATTTCCGATATTTTCAGGAGAGCATTAATAATGGCTCTTTCGGTTCGATATCGATCCTCTGAATTCATTTATCTCATTGATAAATGCGAAAAAAAGCAATAGAGAAACCAAAGAAAATCAGTGTTCTGCTACGCGCCAGACAAAGAAAATATTAGCTATTTTATTTGATCAAAACCTATTATGTATAATAATTAACAAACGGATCATAAGTCATCGCGTTTTCCCATGTTTCTTGCGGATACACATACAGCGAGCCTACATATTGCGACGGTGATTGCTGATAGAGACCATATGACGAGCATTCATTCTGATAATTAAATGTTTGACATGCCATTGTCGAATGAGCTTGAGTCGACATTTGTTGTTGTTGTTTCCTGACCCGTCGCTAGAAAACCAAATATGAGAAATGTAAGGATGCAATGAAACCGGTGAGATCACTTACACGATGGTTTTGAAACCAGTTACAAATTTGAATAAGGTTGCAATTTAGTAGTTTGGCTAAACGCTCTTTTTCGTTCAGATCTGGATGTGATTGCCGCGCGAAACTTGCTTCGAGGATACTTCGCTGTTCACGTGTGTACACACGACGAACCTGACACGTTGACATCTTCATCAAATGAAACATTATCTCACAATTGACAGCAATGTATATGGCGGATAAACAAGAAATAAGCTCAACGGATTAAGCAATTAATCGGTAGAAAGAAGTCATTTATCAAAGACGAAAAACGACACTGTCATCAATCAATCAAACAAGAGAAAAAAATGATTGTTTAATATTCAATAACGCCGATTATATCTTTGATTTGAGTCTAGCATTTCAATAATCGTTAACTGTTGTAGACAGCAACAGGATGCGAAGTCAAAATTTCACTCTTTGCATGTACGGACGTTGTCCGTTCTTCCCAGTCCTTTACTGATTCGAACGAGGAGTTGCTCGTTGTTTCTTTGTTTATTAATAAAACAAATTAGACAACAATGCGTTCACTTACACATATCGTTTCACAGTTTCAATAAACAAATAGCATGGAAAATATATCGGAAAAATCGCCTGTACAAACGTTTGTGAAAAAATTCAGAGCAAGAAGTATTTTACAAACATAGCAGTTGTCTTAAATAAGATCTGCTGATGTTGAACTGGTTTGAACAGGTTTGGTTTGATGATAGTAATCAGGCAAGAGTTTAAGACGATTGAGAATTTGTTCAAGTGTTGTTGATGGTAGTGATTCATTGGAGAACCAAAGCGAATTCTCCAAGGCTTGGCCTGCTAATGGCTTGAGATAGAAAACGTCCGCTGTACCACGAATCTGTTCAGGACTAGAAGATAAGCTTTTATTGAAGTAATAGATTACTACAGAAGAAAGATGATATACCATTTGGAAATGTAAAAATCGTATTGTTGTATGGGACAATGAATTTGATCGTCGATTTGTTCGATGATTTCGTAAACAGTCGGAGAATCTGCCAACGATTTCAAATCTATTTTGTCGAGCAGAAAAACAAGAGATTAGAATTCATTATTTGTAGATAAACTGATGGCATACCGGGGTTATAAGCATAAAATCTCAGATAATTGATCTGTTGCCCTTGTGGTGCACTCGTTGCAACACGTCCCCATTGAGAATATTTTCCAAAATTTGCAAAAGATATCGCCATATGTGATTCCACCGTTTTCAAATTGAAGTATTTTGTGTTTATATAGATAAGCGTTGTTAGTAAAGACCATGGTGTTAAGTTACCCAATTGACGTGCATCGTACAAGATATCTTCATTAATCAACGACACATAATTATTCGCTAAAATCGAATCATTTCGTTGGTAGTAGGCTCAATGAGTTAGATCAAACTTACTGATTGGAGAAAGACGTGGTGAATAATTTGAGAGAATTTTATTCAATGTTGAATTGAATTCAACATAGCAAGGATTGAATAAATCTATTGAATGGTTGTTCATGTTTAAGTACTCTTGTATGCCTAAGCAGAGGTAGAAGATACTTTCTGGTAGGTATTCATTGCCTGTTGGGCGGCGAGTTTCAGTAATGAATATGCTCAGAATATGTTGTAATTCATCGGCATTTGTGTATGAAAGTAAGTCTGATTTAATTAAATTTTCGGATGTGGGAATCAAACTTGATGAAGATAGGGCAGATCTGTTGCGTTGTGCACACCATTGTTGAAAAGCTTCAACGCCGTATGTCCATTTGAGACGACACTCAGCATCAGGTAACATTCGAAGAAGCTACAAAAGTTGATTTTATGAATCGAGGAAAGCTCATTTCAAGGGCTGATACCTTTTGAACTTCTGACTCATTTGATGTTACCGGATCGAGGTAATGCGCCTCTAAATCTAGTTCAGGAAGGCTCGCCATTGTTTGAGATGTTCGCAAGCAGAAACCTAGTGAACGTATAGAGTTTTACTCATGGAACTAGTTTGAGAAACAAGCAGACCATCGCCGGTGGCGTCCATCATCGTCAGTGAGTCAGTCGTATGACTTAATGTTATTTGTTGCGGCTGATTTTCTGCCCGTACAAGACTTTCTGCATGCAGAACAAGCGCGGCCTCAAATGGGTCATCGGGTAACAGATCACGTTGGGCCTGAAATTGTATTTCATGTTATTCAATAGGAAAGAGTTCATTCGTTTCTAATTAATCTACTTGAAGATATTCGCGGATATTTTTATAAGCTCGTCTAGGCACTGGTATCATAACTGGTACAAAGACTGGTACGGGGATCGGTACTGCTCTTGGTTTAAACAATCGATAACTTGGCGTTGGCGATGGAAGATAAATCGGCACAGGCAATGTTACTAGCGGCACGTCGGGAATCATATGTTCCATTTCTAGATAAAACAATTAACTAATAAATCATTTTGATCTACAGGAAATTTCCGACCTGTTTGTGTGGCAATAGTGAATCGTGTCGGCTTCGCCTCTACTTCTCGTTCCGATACTAATGGTTTGCACATTGTCATTTTGTTTTTCATTGTCGATGGATTTGTGATTTGTTGCGGCATGATCAATGGCACGTGCGACTTAACATGGTACAGTTCATCATCTGCCCAGCGCGGTTGTTTCTTATTTTGAGCGGCTGTTGCACGTAGTTCAGCAACTGTTCGTGGTTTTCGCCCGGGACCAGCTAGTGTCATTGACGAATTAGTCGACGACGACTGCGATTGTTGTGATGGACGAGGATAATCCATTAGACGATACGGTATATCATCTTCGTCGTCATCAACTTTGTGCAGAGGCATTGATGATGGCGTTGGTGTTAGCGGATTTTCTTGTTCATCACGATCTAAGAGTGGAAATGTAACGAAGTCAGCATCTTGTTTTGGTTTTGGAATACGTGTGGAACGGCGCGTTGGACCTTGATTGTCATTACTATTGATTGAATATGAGGGTGGAGATAAGTCAAGGTCGGAATCGAGTTCATCGCCAGAGGAGTGGCGTCGAAAACGGTTCCTGAATTTGAATAGAACATTTCGAGAAAATTTCTACTTAGAAAACACCTACTCGTACCAAGAAAGTGGTCGCCGTTGAGCTGATTGATGATGATGTCCGGCTGCTGGCGAAATCGTTACCTGTGATTGTCTGTTTGCCATCAATCCAATACGGTTATGATACTGCCCTTGTCCGATCGTGGTGTGGTTCGATGAGGGTGATCGTCCGAAGAACATTCGATCATCAGTGATTGATGCTTGCTGCGAAGATTTGCGAATTGCTGTTCCATTGTTCGACGATACTGTTGATTTAACAGCAGTACCTGGTCGGCCACTACTACCAACATAGGTATTCGCATTACGAGCTTGGCGTGAATCTGATGGAATCACATAAGTTTGTCGGGGATGGTTTGGCTGCATCTCAATCGGTACAATATCATTTGGAGGATGCTGAATCAATGTTGTTAGCTCTTGAAGAAGAATCGCCGCTGATGAGGACGATTGGGGTGCAGGTATAGCGACAGGCAGAACTGTTGATGTTTCAGTAGGAGCAGGAACGGTCAAAAGTTCAATCGTTTGTCCAATACCAGGTAAATCTGCACAGAAACAGATAAATCTTGATAGATTTCGTCATTACTCACATGCTTTTCCTGTTTTATTAAGTTCTTCCAGGAACGCATGCATTTCTGGTTCGGTCATGGAACTTAGAACTGCTTGGAGTGCGCCATCATCAACAACACTTATCTGTTGTTCGCCTGCTCTCGTCGCCGTCGTCGTCGTCGTATCCAACATCATTGGTTCATTTAATGAAGTCACCGGTTCTGTACTACTTACTACTGAGACTAAAAGAAATCAATTTCCCTACAGTCTGATTAATAGACAGGTTACTTTTGGCTTCTCCATCGTTTGTCGTCGTCGTGGCCATCATGTTTTCTGTGACGCTTTCGGCCATATCTTCAAGAAAAGAATGTAGATGTATATAAAAAAAAAGAAAAAAATTTTCTTAGCAAATTATTTTCATAAAGATGAAAGAAAACATAACATAACATAACATAACACAACAACAACAACAACAAATTATCTGTCTTTGCCAGAGATATTCGAATACAGAAATTAATCACTAGTAGAATGAGACAGCATGCAACACAGTTCGCTTTGTTTTCTCTTCAAATTCTGACAGTATATCATCAATTCCATTATCTAAATCATTCGTTGCTTCTAACTAAAAATACAAGGTTAGTTTGAACTTTTGCAGTTTTGATTTACTTTTTGTGCTAGGTCACAAAGTATGAATGCACCAAGTGTTGCATCTTCTGGATTGTCGATGACATCAATATTGATTATATGCACGATTTCATTCGTACGTTTCTCTCGATTTTCTAAGTCTAGAACACCGAATAAAATCAGTTCGTCGGATGTGTCTCGTTGTATTTACCTTCGAGCACTTGATCGAATATACGTTCTTCCACAGTAAATATCACATCAAAACGTTCGCGACTGTCTTGAAAACGTTCCGGCTTCTCTTTGATGCGTCGATTTCGGTCCAACATATGCAGAACACCATTTTGAGTATAGCTTTGAACAAAAAAAACTTGAATTGGACTCCGAAAACAACAGCTATCTTACATACAAATTCGTGTCTTTATTATATAAATCTTTGTACATGAAATCATATGGTGTATCAAATGTATACACATTGGGTTTTTCCAGAGATGTTCCAGGTAATTTGACTTGTTGACCTGCACCATACGATTTGACAAGAAGACCACGTTTACTAAATGAGAAATATTTTCTGCGCAAGACGAAATGTCACATAGTCTTACCTCATGAAGTTATGAGCTTCCATACTACGATTTTGATTTGATGAACAAACAACAGCGAAACGAAATGGCATTATTGCGATCTGAAAATTATAAACTAATTCTAGAATGTTTAAAACATAGAACACTATAATAGCTGGAATAGGCCAGATGAATCTTGGTGAAACAATAGTATGTAGATAAGGTGTTTTTATCAACTCTTTTTAAAACCGATCACACCACAAGCCATTCGGCCACCGGCGTTACCCGTTTTCTTGGAATCTGCTGCATTACCACGACCTAAATCATCTTCTTTTTCATGAACAACAACTGAGCGTCCGATAATCGACCGTGAACCAGTTAATTTAATGAGCGAATCTTTAAAATTGAATTTAGCAACATTGCCCGAACCACCAACGATGTTTCCTGGAAATACCAAGTTCAGCTCAACTTTCACAACTTCTGCATCTATTACCGAGATCACCCACATGTCGTAGTTGATCTTGTGGACCTGCATGTTCATTATTATCTGGATTATAATGCGCACCTACATACAAACATGCAATTCCAAGCTCAAAAAGCGATGATAATTACCCGCTGAAGTACATCCATTCGTTGTATCGCCGAATTCATGTATATGAAATCCACGTTTTTGCTTATCTGGTATGTTTTTGATTTCACCGCTGACAGTCACTGTTCCATCATTCGCTTCAACAAAATCAACATGACCGTAGACTTGTTCATTACTCGGATCAGTGAGTACAGCCACCGCATGGACACCTGACGATCCCAAGACAGGCGCATTCTTGACCGTATCGGTCATTTTTTGTGCAACACCACCCATTTTTAAGATCTCTACAATCGCGTACTCTTTTTTTCTTTATTTTCTTTTTCAATCTAAAAACACAATGAGAAAAAAGAACACAAACCGATATCCCAATGTTTTTAGAAAAAAACCAAAACAAAACAAAACAACTGCAACAGAGGAAAAATGAAATATCTTTGCAATTTCTTCATCAAGTACCAAAACGCTTTCGTTTCAATGCGGGTGGCAAACACTGTTCAACAACCGAAGGTAACAATTCCACAACAAACAATTGGCTTGATGATAAAAGTGTTACGTGTAAAAGATATTTAAACTGTTTGCAAACATGAATAGGCGAATTTGTTTGATTAGTATTACTGAAGATCTTCGTGTACGTTCCCGGCATTTTCTTTCCGCGTTCGATGATGCTCAAATACGTTGAATCAATCACGAACAACTTTTCTTTTGTATCGTAGAACAGGTTGATGATCGGACTTCGTTCGGAGAACCATTGTAATGGCATTCGTTTCAGATACTTTCGTGTCCAATCGGAATATTCGTTCTGTTGGATATCATATTCGATCAAAGTTCGATCTGCGTAGGCACAGGCGAGACGATCGGCAAGAAATGACATTGCTGTACACTGATATGTTTCTTGTGGTAATTGAGTAAGAAGTTGGTAAGTTGAATTGAGGTAGATCGTTACATGTCCGTAGCGATCAGCTGTCGCGAGGTATTTCGGCGAGACTTCGAGACGAAGTGTTGATGGTATACATGAAATGATTCGATTGAGTTTGTAAGGTGACGACGAGAAACAATATAGTTGACTTCGAGAAGTTAATGCAAATAATGAAGCTGATTGAAAACGTAGTTGAAGAATGTTTTTAATCGAGGCAAATGATTGCTCGACATTTTGTTCATCTACATAGGTGTTTACCGGTGTAACACTCAATTGTGATTGTGGATCTAAACCTAAACGAAAAAAACAAGATAAAGGTGGGAGTGAATGATCGAATTGCACTACCTTGAACAACATAAACATGTAAACCAATGGTATCACCGATGGCGATTGTCACCTTTTCCTCATCTTTCGTTTTCTTCACTGCCATGGCAACAGTGTCGATTCGAGCTTGGTGTCTTGTTTTAATCTGAACGAGATTTTTCGGCGCACGTTCAAGAATGTCTTCTCCATTTTCATTCAACCCTCCATCTTTGCCTATCGACCATAATTCCACATAGTCTCGATATTGAAATAGGAAATAGTTTCCTTTCTGATGGATTTTATTTCGATGTTGAGTGAAATTGAAACACTTCCGCCAGAGAACCGGTGGTTTGGAATTATCACGAACAATATCATGAACAAGTAGACGAGCATCGAGTCCACCCGAGATTAGCATTAGTTTATTGCTTAAATTATGTTCTTTATTGCGTTGAGATGCAAAACGTGATGGAATTAATGCTAGCGATCGAACATCATGAGAATGCGAATGAATCGAAATTGTTTTTATCCATTGTTTTGTCGAGTCAGTCGTTGATACTCCTGTCGTCATCGTCGTTGTTGTTGTTGAATTAGTTGTTGATTTTCCTGAAACAAGTTCGATACGAACAATAACCGAATCAACACCGGAACAAAATAATGTTTGTTCATCAGATGATAATGTCATACAAAGAACATCAGCGCGATGGGTTTGAAATGATCTGAACAAAAAACAACAACAATACAGTCAAGGTTAACATCGATTTTATCACCTACCGAATTAATGTTCCATAAACAGCATCCCAGACACATGTTCGTCCGGAAGAATCTCCACTAAACACCGTATAATCATCAGTTACCGCTAAGCACCATATGATTGTATCCTTTTGTCCACGTCTATTCGATGTCGATGATAATTTTCCTACGTTAATCTGTTGTATAGCACGTTTTTGTCTTGTTGAACAAATATAAATCCGATTGATACTTCCAGCAACCAAAAAGTCATCATCGGTGGTATGCCATGCTAGAGAAACAATTCGTGCAGCTTGTTTACACACGGATGTAGCAAGAGAAAATTGACTGGCATCCTAAATCGATTTATTCGTTAGATTGAAAAGAATTTCAACGATGAAAGCTTTACTTCATCTAATTGGTAGATATTCACATGACCAGTTTCTGTTCCCACAGCAATGCGCCGTGTTGTTTCATGTTTGGCGATACTCCAAATAGCTCCACCAGCCGCATGACATGAGGTGAGTATATCATACGTGATTGGATCGTATGCAATCAATTGCCCGTCGAGACCAGCGGTGATTAAATACTTATCTAACCAAATAATTAACTCCGGTGAATGTGAAGCATTTCGAGGTTGAATGGTACGTTCAAGTGTGAACGAATCGTGGCTATTCCATAATTCGATCGAATGATCAGAACGAAGAACTGCTAGGAGATGATTCGGTGATGAACTATGTTGATGATGAGACAAAGATAGGATTGATGAAAGACGTGGTTTGTATAAATGAGTACGATGAACGAGAAAATCACACATGGTTTTATTTGAAATTTGAGGATTTTCAATTTCGACTGAATGAAGAATAAGTTTCGTTTGAATTCTGTACCTGCAATCTGATTCGTTGGTCGTATGCAAACCAATTGATAAGATGTGCAGTTTTTTACACAAAAAAAATTGTTTCCTATTTTTCCATCTCAAATAAACTCTTTTTCGAACAATACGACGCATTTTTCATGTTTTCATAGATGTCGTGAGACTCCTTCGAGGTTATCCAGTGAAACAATTGGTCGCATTCGTTTACCGTTCCCGTAGGAAAGGAGAAAATTTACTTGCATGTTTGTATCTTTCGTCTATAATAATAAATGGTTGTCATTTAGATCATGCGAAGGGAATTATTTTCTTGTGCATTCTTATCAACCAATCTGGCATGTTCTAACTTGATGAAATACTATAGAAATCAATATTAGCATTTGTTGTTGACGTGTGATGACGATAGTAGACCGCCCACTGCGACTACAACTCATCGCTTGCTCTCTCTCTCTCCATTCATTTATTTATAGTTTTGAGTAATATCGACATCTGGAGAGATGATGACAATACTGCCAGTGACATTCAGCGGTTCTAAGCGCGGATCATCAGTGGTATTTAAAGAAATGATGTAGTTACTCTTGTCACTCTAATTGAAATGACATCAATACTATGGAAAGAAATTTTCGTCATCACATATTAGATAACAATTACAGCATAGTCAAGAATCAAAAGATACGACAACCTACGCACTGATAACACACAAAAAACAAACACTTGACAAAGGTAGACTTCCAACGTACTTCTGTACGCGAACGTCTTCGAATGTGCTGGTACTCCAGTTCTAATTTATACAAGTGCTATTATTGGTAAAAAGTACTTTTAAACAAGTAGGAATCGAAGTAAACGAAATAATTAGACACGCCCATCCGTCTTATGAGTGTGAAACGAAAATAGTTTGGGAAATTAATTGGCTTTATTACATTCTTTATTGTATTTAATTTACATGCATACAGATACATATTGCTATCGGTCAATGTAAAGGAAGAAGGTAACAAAAGGACGGACGTTGTAAACACAAAAAACAAAATGAAGAAGAAGAAGAAAGCGAATAAAGTAAAATTTTGAGTTGTGAAGTCTTTTATATATTTGTTCGATTTTCGTTGTTGACTGTTTTCTTATCAGTTTGAAAGTTATTGTTATATTTGAAATAGATATTATCACAGAATTCGTTCAAGCACTAGCGTTCAATGGTTCTGCTGATGGAAATTGACGCTGAAGAATTGTCAATACCGAAGATACATCTTCAGTTAATTTTGTTTCCAATACTGTTAATCGTCTAGAAATATAGTCGCTCAGATGACTTCTCAAATAGCCTGGCAAAAGATTGATTTACTTCGTCAATTCTTGTAGTCGATATTCGATACTTGACTGATAGGGATCAAGTGTTGATGATTGATTTGTCTAAAAGGAAAGAAATCTTTCTTCAAAAACAAAAACACTCGCGTGCTAGTTTTTGTTCGACTAACCAATGGAATTAATTCATCATTTACGGCTGTAAATGACGATCGATGAAAGGCATTTGATGATGATTGATTACCTGAAACTAAATTTCCTATCAAAAACAACAAATGTTCCTAGCACATGACAACCAACCATGAAACATTGACGCACCACTGAAGGACTTCTCTCGGCGATCACGACGTCGTGTCACAATAGTGCCGAATTCCAAATTAGCAGGAGTTATATCCTGTCCGGCTAATTGGGGATTAAACTCGAGTATACCTTGAATAAAGAGAGGGAAAAATAAACTCGCTGTGTTTATCACAAATAAAAGTGTTTTCTCGTATTTGCCAGACCAGCTGTTAAGCAGGGTCGATTCGCATTTCAAACGACATCAATGTTGGTCTCAGATGCTCAAATGAAATTTTATCTTGTTGATCGAATTTCGTCTCATAAATAAATAATTACTCGCAAGTCAAACATACAATTAAATTAATGATCAATTAGCTATCGAAATAGATACGGAGAAACATTCAACAATCTAATAGCATTTACTATAATTGCTTGATAAAAATGTGATTATGACTTGTTGTTTTCTCACTGAAGTACATATCTTGTGTAATCACGAGATCTATTTAAGAACAAACAAACGACGTGCTTGGCGTTGTTTGAGTTTTTCAACATGAGATGACTTTTAAGAATAACACTATGATAAGAACTTGTTTATTTTCTTTTCTTGAAAGACAAGTCTGACGATGAATCGTTGTGTTAGCAAACTAGAGAAAAGGACAAGATTCTGTTGTGCAAATAAGATATGCAATCGTACCGTCTAAGAAAGGAGAATCAGTAAACAAGTTCTTGTTTTTTGCCTTTTCTTTTACGCCTATTACTCAGGTCATTCACGTCATACGCTCGATATCGGCTGACTAAAGCTATGAATGTCGATCTTTTTTTTCCTATTCGATGTGCAAAAATATCTCTCTATATAAGGAGCAGTGCATGGGTGTGTATGCATGTTTGTTCGTCTCTTCTTCATCTCTGAGACGAGATAACAGCATCCGTGCCTACTAGACAATGTTCATGAAAAGATATTTTTGGATACATGGCCGAGGAGAAGAAAGAGCATAGTGTTTCTATCCTTCCTAATATTTTCCAGATTTTCTCATTTCAACGTATTCTATTCGCAAACAATTCACAGACAGATACGATGTCAGACATTCAACAACAACCTGCAGCCGTTTCCGATGTTCAAGTTGAAGCGAAAGAGACTAATGTACAAGGTAATGCATTTGTTCTGTTCTATTACATTGGACAGATTTACAAATAATCATCGTAATTATTTTCAGTAGAGCAAAAAGTAGCAGAAGTCAAGAACGACGTGGAACAAAAAGGTATTTATCATTGATATTGACATCATTTCTGTGTATTTATATCGAATAGGTGCTGAAGTTCAAGCTGCAGCAAATGAAGTCGTCGATGCAGCTAAAGATAAAGCTGCCGAAGTGAAAGATGCAGCAGAAAAGGCAGCTGATGATGTTAAAGAAACTGGTATGCCTGTTATTATCTGTACTATTCAATTCATCATCTAGCTAATCGTTCTGAGACGTATACTCTATAGGACAGAAAAAGACTTATTTGTTACTAGCTCAAGGGATGGTTGGTTTTTCATTAAAAACATCTATGAAGAGGGATGTGTGTTTTAGTTGCTTATGAATAAGACGAAAAATTACTATAACATATGAGCTTGTGAGTGTTTCTCTTCAGGTGCTCAAGTTGTTAGTGAAGCTAAAGAAGCTGGCGCACAGGCAGCGAACGATACGGCACAGAAAGCTGGTGAAGTAAAAGATGCTGTACAAGAAAAGGCCGAACAAGTTAAGGAAGCTGGCGCACAAGCGGCCGATGACGCCGCACAGAAGGCAGATGAAGTAAAAACCACGATCGTTGAAACGGCTGTTCACGCTAAAGATGCAGCAGTGGAAAAAGCCCAAGACCTGGGACATGTTGTTAGTATTGGACTCAATTGCTCGTTGAATTTCTACGATTCTTTCTTAGGTTGCTGAGTCAGTACAAGCTGTTCCGACAGCTGTAGCTGGTGCTGCTAATTTAGTAGGTGAACAACTGGTAGCTGCTGGGCAATGGGTATAGCTTTTAGATGAAGAGGTATTATTCTTCAATTTTCGCGAATTGTTTTTTCGTAGGCTTCGGAAAAGGTAACTGAAGTCGGTTCAGCCGTTGTTCATTCGGCAGAAGAAGCTTTGCAAAGGTGATTTATCCTACAAAAAATTATTTCTTCTCAAATGCTTCTGTTTATTTAGTCTGGCCGGATTAGCTACTGTTGCCAAAGATAAAGGTAGAGTTCCGTATGTCATCAATAAAAAATATTTTGCTTTTATTTGATCTGCAGTGACTGAAGTAGTTAGTCAAGCCATAGATAGAGGTAACAACGAACGTCGTTCTCTAAATAACAAAAAAGTCAAACTTTGCTTCTTATTCTACAGGCGCTGAATTGGAGAAACAAGTGACAGGAAATGTCGAAGAAGCGAAGGACAAAGCTGAAGAAAAGATCGATGAAGCAAAAGCGAAAGGAGAAGGTAAATTTCGTCACACGGAAAAGAAGATCACACTCTAAGTTTTCCATGTACAGAAGTGAAGCAAGATGTTCAAGAAAAGGGTACGCAATGAATTTCAAAGTGGAGTGGTAAATATAGTCTATATTTAGCCGGTGAATTGCAAGAGAAAGCAGCCGAAAAAGTGGATGAAGCAAAAGATAAGGCTGGTGAATTAGCCGCTGCTGCTTCAGGCAAAGCCGAAGGTAAATAAATTGAATTATGGATATTAAAGTTAATGTTGATTTTCTATGAGCAGAAGTAAAACAAGATGTTCAAGAGAAAGGTAGATACTGAACTTCTTTGTTAAGTATTTTATCTCGTCGTGTGCTTAGCTGCTGAAGTCAAAGATGCAGCTTCGGAAAAAACTGATGAAGCGAAAGAAAAAGTTAGTGAAGTAGCAACTGCTGCTGCAGATAAAGTAGAAGGTAATGTATATGGACAATACGAGTTGAGTCTAATCCTAAATTTCCATAATTAGAAGTCAAACAAGATACCCAAGAAAAAGGTAAACACGAAATTGATTTTGTTTTTCAACTATACAATGATGTTGAACAATTAGCTGGAGAGGTGAAAGACGCTGTTTCGGGGAAAGTTGAAGAAGCGAAAGAAAAAGCTAGTGAATTAGTAGAAAATGCTTCAGCAAAAGTAGAAGGTAAGTGACATCCTTATACTTTCGAACATAGTTTATAACTCACAATGTTGGTGCATATAGAAGTGAAACAGGGTGCTGAGCAAAAAGGTACGATTATTTTTTCAAGTGTGGTGAAAGTACATTGACAATATTTAGCGAGTGAAGTGAAAGACGCAGTAGCAGAGAAAGTGGAAGAAGTCAAAGCTGCAGGTCAAGGTAATAATGACCTGGAAAATGAGAAGATCAGTCGTCTATATTTATAATTTATATTTTTAGAAGTAAAACAGGAAGTCGAACAAAAAGGTTTGACTTAGTATTTCAATTACACTCTGAATTCAAATCCTGTGTTGTCCTTTAGCTGGTGAGTTGAAAGACGCAGCGGTGGAAAAAGTTGATGAAGCGAAAGAAAAAGCAGGCGAACTTGCTGCTGATGTCAAAGCAGCAGGACAAGGTAGGGTTATTTCTAAAGTCAAAGAAAGCAATCACCCTTTGAAATTCACTGCTTAGAAGTGAAACAAGAAGCTGAACAAAAAGGTTTGCTTTTGTTTATTGTAATTCGTTCCCATTTAAGTTGTTTATTCTTAGCTGACGAACTGAAAGATAACGCTTCCAACAAAGTCGACGAAGCAAAAGATAAAGCTGCTGAATTGACTGCTGATGCTCAAGCGAAAGGCGAAGGTGAGTAGAATTTTAATATTTTCCAAGTGATTGCGTCTGTGTCTTTAGAAGTCAAACAAGTTGCTGAACAGAAAGGTGTGTTCAAACTTTCACGTAAGGTTAGCTCTTAAACTAAATTGAGCATTTCAGTTGACGAAGCGAAAGACAAAGCTGGTGAACTCGCTGCAGACGCCAAAGCAGTGGGGCAAGGTAATATCAGATTTGACTCATGATAAAAAGTATCAGTAATTATTTTTGATTTTGTTTGCAGAAGTCAAACAGGAAGCCCAACAAAAAGGTTTGCGTTCTTCTGTATTGAAATTATTTTTGACTCTATTTTATCATTTGTAGCTGATGAAGTAAGAGACAAAGTGTCTGAGAAAGTCGATGATGCAAAAGATAAAGTTGCCGAAGTTGCAGCTGATGCTAAGCAAGCGGGCGAAGGTAGGAAAACTGACTTAGAGTCTTTTCTCATTATAATTTCTTTGATACAGAAGTGAAAAATAATCTTGAACAACAAGGTAACTTTATACAACAAGAATTAATCTATCAATGACTCCTTCATTTTAGCCGAACAACCTCCAACGAACGTCCCGTCAACAAACACAGTTGAAACTGCAACACCATCAAACGATCAAGCTGCACCTGCTAACATAGCCGAAACGAAATAAACAAGCCAAAACACATCCTTTCTTTCGTTTCATATTGTTGTGTATACACTATCCTTTCTTGCTGTGCACGTGTGGGCATTTATTTATTTAACCTATAGTGTTGCTTTTAACTACTAATGAAACACTAGCGCGTACAATTTACGAAATAAATGCGATTGAAATTCCGAATATAAGCTTGATGATTCAGAGGAAAAGATGAAAGATAAATTACCTGTTCCGCTCGGATATTCGTCGAAGTAGGATTGGTGTGGTGCCATAATGGATATGTTGTCATCTTCGGTTCGATTACACGATGTACCTGTAAGAGAAATGATCGTGCATAGGACGAGAATCAAGAATCTTTACTTCCGCGAAATTGTTGTGCACTGGGAAAATATTTCGATCGACATTCATTCGATTTTGTCACCAGCTCTTCCTGTAAAATTCAAAACGATGATTGTGAAGACGAGGGAAGGCATTACATCACGTAGAGTCAGTGTAATTTTCAGATTTTGACAGAAACTTTGTGCAAATTCTGGATACATATCAATGACTTCAAGTAAATCTTCTCGTAGGATCTTATGTAAATCACAATAAGTCAACGCTCGAACATTATACGCTGATTTTCCCGGTTCACTATATAACAACGGGTTTTCACCAAGAATATCATCTTTACCTAAACATCAAGTACACAAATGTTGAGGAAAACATCATCAGGGTACATACTAAGAATAGCAACGACGTTATCATCTTTCAGGATTTCAATCGATCCACGGGAAATAAAATAGATCGATGTTAAAATATCTCCACGATGTGTTATGATATCACCGGGGGGTGCGTGTGTTGTTTTAAGTTTCATCGAAAACGTTCGTAAACAACCTTCACTCGCATCTTAAAAAAAAGAAGTCTGAACATAGAAAGCCGAACGGCGCATATCTCCAGGAAACCTTTAAATGCCGCGCAATTCTTTAACAATTGACTGTTTAAGTGTAAACATATATCAGCTTGCAAACATTCCGGAAAGCCCTTTAGAACCATATTCATATCGATACCACTAGAATAGTCAAATGAGAACGAGTCAGACGAGAATCAAATGCTTACTTCGTGTAATTCCAGGCATGATTGAAATAATCTTCGAGACGTTGCCGCAATGGATTTGGTATTTGATGAAAACGAATAAACTCTTTCACTCTAAATCAACATGGATGCTTATTTACACAGACAGCTCACTGATTTCTTCATACCGTAACATTTGAATTTGGTAACGTGCAGTACCCGAATATAATCTTTGAATAATAGCACTGACATTACCGAAAATACTGGCATACATCAAAGCTAAAAGACATGATAAATAGAAATTACATGACGATTAATGAGGCATTATTTTGTAAGATATATGATATGGACATGAAAGCAACATCAATCACATGCAGTCGGGTTTTTCTTTCAAAGCAATCGTATACACTCTGTGCTTCTCACATCCGATTAACATAACAAATATGGAAAAGACTTTTTCCATGTTTGTATTCGGACTAACCTAAAAAATAGACAAAATCGAATCGAATTTCGTTGTTGTCTTCTCATTCATTAGCATATCTTACATTCCCAAAGCCAACTGATGTTAATGACGAAAATGTAAAATACAGGGCTGTGATATATCTTGAACGAAGATTAGGTCCGCCAAAACATAAGTTTGGATCAGTTCGTAGTGAGATGGTGTCGTTTGGTGAATGTACTACCGAACAATTATATGATTGGCCTGATGTACGGGCTAATTCATCAAGCCAAGTAATACGTAGTCCTAAAAATATCAAGCGAAACAAACACAGTATGACGCGACAACAATGACGACAATAGCACTAGTTAGAGGACAGACAGACAGACAGACAGACACAAGACAAAAGAGGAACTCACAGCCTACGAGCATGATTATAATTGAAAAACCCTTTTCACTATTGGTGTTTGGACTAGAGAGAAGAGATTGCTGAGAAACAAACAATTACGTTCGAGATATGTGGATGCTAACCTCACATTACCAAAACCGACTGATGTTAGAGAAGAAAAAGTGAAATAAAGAGCAGTGATATATTTGGACGTTTTCGTTGGACCAGATGTTGCATCTGAATCGTTATAATACTGATGGGTATGATTAGCTAATTCGGCTAACCATCCAATCATTCTTTCAGTGCCTATAGTAAATAAAATCGGAATCACTCAATACTCGACATCGACAGTTCTTTCTTAATATCAATGCATTTCCAGAAGAAAACCTTTGCCGATCAATATTTACCATGATTATTTCGTTCGAGACGTCCAATAGCGTACCAAATGCAAGCAAGCCAGTGTGCGATGAGTGCAAATGTTGCCGTTAATAGAATTAGGACTCCAATACCATACTCCGAATAGCGATCGAGTTTTCTAGCAATACGCACTAATCGCAATAAACGTGCCGTTTTCAATAAACCCATTAATACTGTCGATTCGCCACCGCCTTTCGTTTGAATTAATGAAAATAGAATATCGAAAGGTATAGCCGCAGTGACATCGATAAGAAACCATCCTTTGAGATAATGTTTCGCTATTTTACTCGCACGTGTGACTAGTTCTTCATTACGTTTGACATACGTCGTACGCAGATTTACTAACAGATCAATAATAAACATAACGTCAACAATAAGCTCAATAACATTCAGAGCACGTGATGGTCGTGAGCGTTGTCGATTGGGTCCATCTTCGTGCATTAGAAATGCCGCAATGTAAGGAGTAACAATAGCTGTATAGATAACAAGCAATAAAATAAACCAGTCCCAAGTTGCTTTAAATGGAGAATAGTGAAGAATAATTGTGCGTGGAATACGACGACTATCAGGCAGACGAAAGTCAGGTACAATATCTTCACCTAACGATAGAATCTGGGCGATATGATGTGGAATATTCGGCAAAAATGAACGCTTTGTTTTGTTTGATTCTTTGGTTTCTTTCTTAATAACAGTTTCTAAATAAATTTAAATTGATGCTATACGAGAATGTTATTGATTTTCTTTCGGAATTTACCAGCGATGTTACTAATACTTTGAGACTTGTTTCTCATCAAATCCACATCGTTACTATTGGTATTCCATGGATTACTATCAGGTTTGAGTAAATTATTCGCACTGATCGATGACTGTTGACTGATTTTATAATCAAGTGGAAAAGGTTTGCTTGATGGAGGATGTACTTCATCCAAATGAATCGCTGTTGTCATTTTATGATTCAAAGCTATTCAGAAAGCAACAAAAAAACATATAAATTTTATGTACAACATAACATGGTGATTCGATTATCGGTGACATTTCAACAATTAGACATAAACCTAATCAATTATATGTCTACACTTCTTTGTACTTCGCTAGAGTTCCTCAAACTGAGGAATGAATTCATTCGTTACCTGTGTATCCTGGCGTTTCAATGGAGACAGTCGGAGTGTCACATTCATTTGCATCATCAGCTGAGAGATTGCTCTTCTGTACTGGCCGATTTCTTGACAGAGGATTTATCATATCTAACCACGAACGTTTGCGAATTCCACCTAGAATGAATCGTTTTTGAGAATTAACGAACTTGAATCGGACTCCGTACGTACTTGTCGGACTAATCGAGTATTCACGAATCTTAGCTAGAAGGTTAGATCATATGGAATATATTGACCTTTCCAGAAAGAGAGAAAATGAGTTGAAACGATACATACGCATTCGTCGAGGACGACTCCGATCGGTACTTTCAGTAAACTCCAAGATAAATAGAATGATATCGCAGGATTCATTTTTCACCGGTGCGATCAAAACCGAGCATCGAAACTTAGTACCTGGAAAAAACGATTTCTAAAACGATCTTTTCTCTCATTTTGAAAATCTTTTACCAGTATTTCGATATAAAACAATTTCTACTTCTTTCTCATCACTTCCTTGTAGAGCATGACGAATTTGTTTAATCGATTTGTCATTTGTTTCATTGCCATACAAGAACTCACATGTACAAGGCTTTTGAATAATATCTGAACGTGAGTAACCAGTTAGTTCGCAAAAAGCATCATTACAGTAGATTATCGGTTTATTAGCCAATTGAGCATTGGATATAAGAAACCGGCGATCTAATTAACACAAAAGTATGTTTATGCGCTACTAATGAGGAAAATGCTCGTACTTTGTGAGTCAAATTTACGTATAATTGTATCAATAAATGTATTTTGAGGAGCCGAAACATGGCCCCGTTTCATCGGCATTTTCAACGGAAGCTCATAAAAATATTGCCATCATCTTCAAGAAAGAACGAGCAAAACAAAATATATGCATGTCTTTTTCACTCGACAACGCAAGACAGAAACAGACAGTAGAAAAAAAGCTGCGAGTCTCTATGTATATATTTATATCTATCTATCTATCTATGCATGCAGGCGTTAAAGAGAGATAGCTAAAGAGAATCGGATGTGTTTGACGTCAGTGAAAGGATACAGAACATTGCGTCACGAGGAGAACACTGGAAGTAACAAGAGAATCAAGGCTGTTTATTGGGTATATATTTGCATATATATGTATAACGTGCCGATTTTTCTTCTTTCTTTTTCTCAACAGAAGAAGAAAGAGAGAAAACACAAAGAAAAAAGAAAAAGATTTACATACCCTAAGTATCTATTTTAATCAGATGTTGATACAATGCATATGATACGTCTCGACTAGGTTTATTATCATCATTTCGTTCTCTCGATTTCTGTCACTTCTATGAAAAGAAAGAAACACGTAAATGAAGCTAGTTAGTTTGACTCAAACAAATCTCTCGATCTCCAAAGATCAATAATGCGAGGCAGCGAGAGAGAAAAGACCCACATTTATGTAGGAAAATCGCAAATGTTTGAATGTTGTTGACTAACTTTCTCTAATGATTTGCTTTTCTAATAGAAATAATAATAGTATCGAGCATAGTCGAGAAAAACTCGTTGCAAAGGTATAAATACAAACAAATGAGCTATTTCATTTTTCCTTTTTTCCTTTTCTCTCTCTCTCTCTCTCATACACACACATTCATTCATTCATTCATTCTTCTAATAGCCTACGGAAATCTGAGAGAAGTTATGCATGGCTCATAGCATTCCTTCGCTAACTATGACTATTACTGTGTCATCTCTAGCATTATAATTGATGAAGAACTTTCCTTGTCGTTCTGATTAGTTTTACATATTGAAACACGTGATCCGAAAATCTAAAAAAAGCACCGGAGATGAAAAAGAAAAACGACTCGTTGTCTTGCAGAAGTAAAAGAAAATTCTCTTTTCTCACTAAGCCGTTACTTCATTTAATCACGTAATCAAACATATCTTTGGAAGCTGCTTTCTTTTGACTATGTTGTGACAATAGATCATGTATCGAGATCTATATACACAGAAAAATGTCTCGATTTTTCTTTCGCGCAATGACATTTTACATATGTAACGATCTGAGATGGCGAATCATGATTATTTTAATAGCACATGCTAGTTCGAAAGTCTGTTGACGTCAAAATGTCGACTGATCAATTAGTTTCTGTCACATAGATTATGATCGAGATAAAGCGATTTGATTTTGAGAATGATTGACGGACGCTCTGGGATAATTATGATCAGGTATCCAATAGACAGTGAAATAGGTCATTGTTCCACGATAGTTACGAAAGATTCGAATACAATAGACGACGATAATAAGACGATAAGAGATTATTGGCCTTGTCACTACGACAGTAGCAGAATCGGCGAAGAAATATCGGTTCCTACCGAGCACATTCTCTTTCTAAATGCAAACAACCAGTCGACGATCGAGAGGAAAAGAGGATCTAAGTCTTTTTTCTTTTCATCTGCTATTGTCTTCTTGTTTGTTTGTACACAAAGGGCGAAAATGGGCGAAAGATGAGCTAACACAAGCGAGCAAATAAAAAGATCACGGAGAAGAGAAAAAAAAGAAACAATTTCTTTACGGATAAGAAACAAGAGCGAAACACATGCAACAGATAGAATCAACCTTCGGGAATCAGATCTTCATAAATGACAGTAAACATTCGATTAAAACAAGCAACAGTAAATAACTTTCTTCTGCGTCTACAATATCCTAATCTAATCCGATGCGTTCTGCCTTTTGCTGTTAATCAGCACAAAATATTTTCCATGTCAAATTAATAAATATCGAGACAATTGTTTTCCATTCATAACACACATAATGTCGACGAGAAATCTGTATGACATGGATGAAACATTTCACAAACAATATCTACGCGTTCTCATACATCGAATGACATTAAAAATGATAATCGAATAAATCTACAGAATAAAGAGAAATCAACGTCTTGGTATGTTGACATATACCAGTAAATTAGGAGAAGCGAACGAACTTAGAAAACGTTTCGGTCAAAGAATATTCTCGAGGGCAATTGAAATTGGTTTTTCCCAGATTAGAAAATCGATTGATACAGCTATAGGTGCTAATTGTGTAGCTGTGCATAGATGAGTATTGCTTAAGGATCATATGTCATTACTACAATCTATGGAATGAATAATAGGTCAGGACGTCCGGAGTGGATAAGTATCGATAATGTTGTCCTATTTTCAACTACCTCACATATTAAACATGTTTCTGAAGGATGTACTAAACCAATCAAATGTTATGTTGAGAATTTTTTGAAAAGAAAAATGCATTTGTTCAAGACTCCGATAATACGGTATGAGGCTGTGCTCGTGTCCAAACATTCAAACCGATTTTATAGCCATTTTCCCCTGGTGGACGTCCAGCATGGTATGTTTTATGATCAGGAAGTCCTTTCTTATCAACATTCGACCAGAAGACCGTATTTCCCGGTATTGGACGAAAGCGAAGGCCCGAGCTGGCAGATTTCTCGTCGCAATATAAAATGTCACACAAATGTTTATGCAACGTTTCGTTAAATCGAACTTCAAGGAATTCGGTTTCCCCTTGAGAACAATTTGCTTGAAGATAAGTCACAAATGTTGTCAATCGTTGGCCGCCATTTTTCATCGGCTCCGGTTGCCAAAACCAATCGTAATGCGGTTGAAACTAGAAAGATGCAATCTACATTCCAGCTCTTCGCATTTAGCGCATGCTTAAGATTATCTCGCGTACCTGCTGTCCGGGAATGTATTTCACAACTTGAAAACGTTCAACACGTCGTATGTCGACGTTTCCTTGAAATTCTGCGAATCTGTGTTCGAGACACTTGACAACAGGCGTATGCTGGCGGCGAAGATTGGCTGAAGTCGATGTTCGATAGTCATCGTAAATACGAACTCCGTCTGCATTGAAGATCTTCGAAGGGTTAAACAATGGTTCACTAGGTAGAACACAAGGCAATGAAATTACTGAGGGATGATTGGCTTTGCACGTACGCTAATTGAACTAAATGCTGGATTTCATTACGAGTAAGGAAATTTTCTATATAAATTATCAACGGTTTGCGCTCTATAATTCGCGTCACGTATTGATGATGAGGACATTCATGTTCGTATTTAGATAAATCATAATTTACGCTGCTATTCTGATGTAAGATATCTTTTATTGTCTGCTGTCGAAGATACGTTTGTAATATAGTTAAACGTTCGATAATTACGTGAAGACTATATTCAACTAATGGAGACGTGGTTTTGTTTGGATAATAGATATTAAAAAGACAAAAAGAGACGATTACTGTCAGACATGCTATGAGATAAAATACAGTTGATGCAGATCGATCAAGAATATCGAACGAAAGTACCTGATAATGTTCGACTTACAGACATAATTGTCGCAGAGGATAGAGTAAAAAATGAGAACAAAGTCACACAAATGGATGGAGACTTCCATTTTCTTTTCTTTCGATTATTTTTAATATGCAAAGCGGTGCATTGTGTTGTTAAGTAAACAACGTGCAAAACGACTCAAAATGTTGTGTGTCTGAAAAGGAGAATTGTGTACTTTGTTTGTATAAGAGAAGAAATTGTTCGACAGCGTGAAAATCTCTCTGTTGTCAAATTCTCCACCTACGCATATAATTATGCCCATTCATCTCAACTGATAATTGACGAGATATGTATCCCGATTATATTTCAAATAAAATAACATGTTTATTAAAAATTGAAAATCTTTCGTTTCTAATGAGTGGTATTGTTAATTTTGAACAGATATCCTGATTACATGCAAGAATGTTGTCTCGAGGTTTTGTTACGATGTAGTATCGCGTCGAATCACCTCTGATTGACTCGACCGTCTCAATAGTTTCGCACAATTCAATGGTGAATTACAAATACGGAAGTGGCATTCACATACCTTCATTCATTTTATTTTTTTAGCAAAACTACTCTCGTTAATCTTCCATACGCTTTCATAAAAGAAAACAATATGAAAACACCATCTAGATATGTACTTCGTTATACATACAGATGAGAAAACATTCATAATTTGGGTCAAAACAGGCACTGTAATAGTACTTGTCAGATATTCTATCAGGTTATCGTCACTGATCAACATCGTACAGATGTAATTTAAAGACTTAAATTTCATAGATCAAGCGGCTTATTCATACTGTCTTGATATGATGCAAAGCATTGTTGAATTGTATGTAACTCGAGTAGTTCATAACAAGAGATTGATTATGAACAATAAGAACATTTCGATGATTACAATGAATTACTTTTGAGGCGTGTTGAGTATACGAAGGATTATGGTGACAAATTCTTCATATGCAATGATGCCTCGGCAATATCAAATATATACATTTCGAAATTTCGATACAAATTTACTTTAATAATACGGATCATCTGTTGAGAAATAATAACTATAATAAGACATAAAAACGTTATAAACAACTAGAGTAGTCACTGCTACGAAAGCAACGAATAATAAAAAATACTCTTGTGGCTTTAGTCTTATCGAACGTGGCCGTTCTCGTCCATCTCGGTGCCGCAATGGCGGATACTTGTCTTGATGGACGGGACCTTCCATATGTTTAGAAGATTTGCCTTTTTGCGATGTGATTCCATACGTTGCAAGTAACGAATTGAGCCGTAACCTAAAATGTGCGATCTTTTTCTTCTTCTTGTTCTCTCTCTCTTACTATGTATTCATATCACAAAGCATCGTTTTCAAACACAAGCAATGCACACATGACGCCTATCACATCACATTGAACTCACATGATGGTGAAGAGAAAACGAAAAGATCTAGAATAAAATAATGAATATTCCATATACATGCTTTTGTTTTTAATAAAAAGCTATCAGAAATGAAAAGTCTGCGATTTATTGTTAAATAGAAATAGAATGCACGCTTATGTAGGTTTGAAATTCATTAAGGGTAAAGTAAGATATTTGTACAATGAAGCGGGAGAGAATTACTGGTACGCGTACTAATGAGAAAGAAGAGTTTACAATTGAAGAGCAACGATCTCGATTAAGAAAATAGAAGAAAAAGTTTGTTTTTTTTTGTCTTTATACATATATGAATACATTAGATGAGCAGAAGAAATGAAATGTCAACATTTAATGACGATGTGAAAACCAGTTCAAGTCGTCGTTGCTCTCGGCGGTTAAGACTTCGATGACTTTAGTTAAGTCGTTTGAGTGTTCGGATAGTAAACGTTGGTTTTTTTGCCGATTGACAAAGCCCATTTCAATCAGAATTTGAATTGGATCATTGGTTATATTCGACGGTGCATCTTCTCCGACATGCTCAAAACAATCGTCATTAACTGGTGGATTAACTATTTCAGTTGTTGGTTCTATTTGTTGTTGGACAGGTATTAGATTTGTCTAAAGGAAATCGAATTACATACATATCGGGAAAGAACATAAAAGATCTAACTTCATCATTTGCTTGTAATGTGTTGAAAATGGCTTTTGCTGTTGAACCTGCATGTTTAGCAACACTGAAGATATTTGTTACAACTGTATCGACGAAGTCCAATGATTGGCTAGGGATAACCGAACGAATATCTTCATGTTTACAAAACTTGAATGTGCTTACCTGTTTCTTAATAATTGTTGTTGACCTTCTTCGCTGCTGCTATTTCGAATGGCAGGTTGCAGCGCAATCAATGGCATTTCTGTAAGCTTGTCTAGTACTGGTGGTGGCAATGCTGAATATGTAAATGTAAGTAAGCTATCATTATCACTGTTGTCGTCCTGGGGCGAGGTGTTGATCAACGATTCAGTTTGTGTATCGGTTGAATTCAAACGGCTAAAGTTGATGCTTGACTGGAATAGACATGAATTGTGATGAATCGATCCGTAAAGAAAAGGTACTTACACGAACAGAATTACTGTCTGCTGTTGATTGGTATGGTTTTGTTAGATCGAAACAAGATGGTAACGGAATATCGAGCAATTCGAATGCTTCTTTTGGTTCAATAGGTGGTGCTAGAAAAAGAAAATGTGCAAAATATCTCTTTCAAGTATGTTCCAATGATAGAAGTAAGCAAACACGAAGAAAACAAATCGAATGTTGATGTTGGACATGAAAAATGGCACCAAAAGAAACATTTTAGCAGAAATACAGGTGCGCTGCGTGTCCGTCTATTTAATCTTGGTAAACACTTACCAGGTACTGTTGCTGTAACTGCTGGTGTTATTGCTGTCGTCGAGCCGACTTGAATGGAACACCAGATGACTGGACCGAATGTTCGTTGACGATACGAAAGAATCCATTTGCTTTCATAAGCACCCGGTTCATTTGCGCACATATAATCAACTGTAATCACAGCACGATCATGTGGTGCAGTGACAGGAATCACTGGTGGGCGCACGATTTTAATACCATTAGCGAGATTGATCAATTCAATATCATCACTGCTCCATGGCATAGACCCATCATTGAGAAGAATCCAACCTTTGCGGAAAACTTGACCAGCTTCCATGGATGTTCCATCTACTAAATTTTCATCAGCAATAAAACAAGCAGAATATGGACTAAAATCAAATGAATGTGTATGTGGAAACGTCTACGCAGTGAATTCAATCATACCGAAGTAATTTAAGTTTCTCTTCAATTTTCAAAACTTCTCGTAAGTTTCCGTGACAAGTTGCTGCTTGAAGATCATCATAAAGGTTAGCGATCTTGGCTTTCATTGGTGCAAAGAAGCGAAGGATATCAGCTGGATCCGATCTGAAAGTGCAAGCATAGAAAGTGAAATAAACTTCGATTAAAATCAATTCAGCATACCGATCATAAGTCGTAGATGTTGTTTGAGTTACCCGTTTATTTTCCTTTTTCACATTATGACGTTGTTGTTCTCGACGGTGTTTGCGTTTCAATGAACGTTTATCCGATGATGACAAGTGATCCTGCAACACAAATCAAAGATGTAAATAATCATGGATATGTTCAATCCTCCTGGTATTCTTACATCAGTAGTACAATCTGTCACATGATTACTGGAGAATAAAGGTAGGAGTACTTGTTCTTCGGTTCGTTGTTTTTTAATACTCTAGAATACAATCGATTGAAGATTATCTTTGAACAAAGAATCAAGTTTTTAATTTACTTGTCGCTCCTCATCACATTTGTCCATGGCTAATGACTGAATAGTTTCAGCCAACTGTTCGTAACAATCTTTACTTTTCGGTTTTTTACTAACTGTCAATTTCTTCATTGGAACGATCAACTAAAGAAGTAGAACAAAGAATTCCTATGTCTAGTCTTTTCGGAAATTATTAGCAAAATACCGGGATAAGAGGTGGTGGTGCTGATGCTGCTTCGCCCGGTTTGTGTGTTGTAGGTATTTCCAGTATTTCATTAACTTCGTCGTTCATTTCGTAGCAGAAGCAAACTTCGATCAATGTTTCATTCAATTCACTTAACTAAATGCACAACAAAAAACACGTAGTGGGAAGAAAATGGCCATCTACTAAAGATTTACTTGTTCGCTGTTGTCGAGAGCCGTTTTTTTCGTTTGATGAAGATGTTGAATAGCTTGACGAATAGATGGAGTAAATAATAAGCGAAAACGCTCTGCATTAATGCATTGATGACATTTCGAAAACAGTTTAAGTAAACAATTGTATTCCTACAATAGAATAAAACAATAAGCAATGATGCAGAACGACAAACTAACCATTGTTGTTGTTTGCGTGACGCTTGCCGCTTTGATTCGTTCGAATTGTGCTCGAATGTGGTTCAGGCCATTTTGTATTATAAACTAAAAGGAAATCTTCTCTGGAAAACAGTTTTCTCCACCTTGCTGAACTTACGCGTTGAATAAGTGATCGAAGCCAATCGTAAGATTCCGTTTGATTCGGATTTGTTCGGAAGAATTCGTCGCCCTCTAGCACATAGACACGACCTTCTGGTAATTTGTCATTTTTGTGTTTTTGAGAAAATGTTGTATTAGTATCGAATGTCTAAAGAAAAACAGATCCTATCTCGGCTGAAATAGAAAAAGACTAATTGAACGTACGAGTGCCAGTACATTCAATAATGTAATTGGTACAGGCGCATAACGGATCCGTGTGGCAACCAAATCAACAAGTAATTCGATCATATCAAATATACCAACTTGGACATCACGTGGCCACGAAAAGACCGATTGTGTAGTTTGTAACTAAACAGAAAAACGTCTGACTTATGGCAATTTTAATAAAAGCATTGGCCTACTTTTCGAAAAGCTTCAGGAACGATCGTTTCAATAAACTGTTTACAATCTGCATTTGTATCGAGTGTTCCTTCTTGCGCTAATTTGATGGCTGCTGTCAAGCAAATACCGAGTGCTTCATCTAACTTAACTGGAATATACCATTTATCAACAAGAATATTTGCACGAAGGTTTTGAAGTTTATCTGATGGAAAAGCAGTTGATTTTTGCACACAAATTTCTGCGGGAGATTTTCGTAAATGGTATATTCCATCAAACACATGTACATTGTCGAGATAGACAGTTAATGTCAAGGATTTCAAGCCATGATCTCGAGCATACTGAAAAAGTCAAAGATATTAACGTTGAAAGAGATAATTTCAAACGCTATTTACTTTAGCATTCGTATCGAATTCGTCTTTGTTTTCAATGCGAATCTCCTCTTGTTCTTCATCGATCATACATATTTTAAACTTCTTGTCTGTATTTTGGCACAGAAGTTCTGCCTAGAAGTTTTCGAGAAACACCAATATGAAACAAACTTATTCGTCTAGGTCACTTACATATTTGACCAGCCCATTCCAGTCAGTCACTTCGACTGGTTCAGACTTTTTACTAGTAGTGTCAGCCATTTTCGGTGACGTACGTTACTTTATTTTGCGTCGAAGAAAAAACGTAAAAAAGTGAAATATCTAAAGATAACTGAATATATATACGTGGAAAGTGCACAAAGGTATACAAAACTATTACTAATATTCGAACAAAACACGCGCCTGTCAGGCATAGTCAGCGTTGTGCAAGACAAAGATAGACGCTTTCGAGAAGGAAGAAAGAAAAAAAGAAAAAATGGAGTGCATATGATGAAATTGCAACATGAAATAATAAAGGGAGAGAGAAAGAGAGGAAAAAAACCAGTGGATATATATACCGATGATTTCTATACTATGTTCTCGAATCATATGGTTGTGAAGTAAGAAAAGACACACAAAGGGAATCATTACCCATTTATGTGAGAGTATGATGTCGAGAATATTCATTCATGAAACGTGCGCATAAAAAACACAATTGGCTCTGTTTAATGAAATAAAAGAACGCGTAGGAAAACGCAAAACCCTTTACTGATTATTTGCAAGTCCTTAGATATTCTCAGAAGTACTTAGAATACAAGCGTAAGCTGTTGGGCCAACTGTAAACATCAGCCGTTGGCGAGACGGACAGAACGTGTTTGCTATACGCTGAAAATTTTCTATTTATTTTTTTTTGTGCACGACATGAATGTCTTACCCCAACCTGTGGACTAGAGCGTTTCATTAACTTCACACTAAAACAAATATTCGTCAAGTCTATCTTTGAGGCACTGACCCGGCTATAATGGTGTGAAAATACTTTCATATAAGGAAGCCAATCTCGATAATCTAAAAAGAAAAAAAAAACTTTCGAAAAGATACTGTTTTTCTTCGGTTGATGTTTTATTTTTCTTTATTCTTATTCTCCTCAAGAGATATGAATAATGGCGACATACAGCAAAACAAAACAAAAAAGGAAAATAACAATATGTTCGTTGCCGTTATCGCTTCTTTTCTTTAATTTCTTGGGTTTTAGAATTTTTGAAATTGTTTTTTCGAACCGGCTGCTTTTGTGACCTTGAGTACGTTGAATCGAACGGTTTTACTCAATGGACGACATTCACCAATAGTGACAACGTCACCAATTTGAACATCACTAAAAGCAGATATAGTCAATACTCGAATCCCGACATAGAACATTCCTTACCGGAAGCATGGACTTAAATGTACGGACATATTCTTGTGACGTTTTTCAAAACGATTGTATTTACGTACATAGTGTAGATAATCTCGGCGGATGACAATGGTACGTGTCATTTTAAGTTTCATCACTGTACCAGTAAGAATACGACCACGAATGCTAACGTTGCCAGTGAATGGGCACTTCTTATCGATGTATGTACCTTCAATAGCCTAAAGAACGAACGATAGATTTGTCGACGTAATCGTGGAAGTTATGTTTACTTCACGTGGTGTTTTGAAACCTAAACCAACATTACGTGTGTATCGTTCAGCACGACCGGTTTTGCTGGCTTTGGCGGCAGCTTGTTTCTTATTTAAGAAAATTGTTGGTTGTTTTTGGAAAGAGCGTTCCTAAAACAACATATGGAAATCCCCAAAACTCTTGACGGATTAAGCTCATGTCTCATACGTACGTGTTCCATTGTTGATTATGAATGATGGATAACAACAGTGAAATAGATCTAAAAGAAGGAATATATAGTAAAAAGAAAAGTGTGAAACTCTTCCATATAATAATTAGAGTCATCTAGCTTGGGAGATAATCGATTTCGATGTGGTTGTTTGACCTCACCAATACTCGCCATGCAAAATCCAATCGAGTCTCCGTTGGTTTTTCGAGAATACAAGCCAGAATCAAACTTATCTAACCATAGAAAATTCTCTGGAATTTTTTAATTTAGGAATGAGACGTTTTGATGAGAAAATACATTTATTTTCCAATCAACAGATGTCGCTGTCGAACAGCAGTCGCCAAGAGAGATTTGATATAAAGCTCGATACTTATCTGAACTTCACGCTATTTCTGTTAAAATTCTCTCTAAGAAAACATCGAACGAAACATAGTTTTCGCCAAATTCGGACTGCTTAGCAAACGTGGACTAATGAATGTTGATATATCTCATATGACTTTGCCCAACCAGATACTCTTAGATAAGATATCACTGAATAACAAATGATAAAAACCTTCTAGACTGTGAGAAAAAAACATCTCAGTGTAATTTCCAATAGGTTTCCAACGTGAGATTTATTCAATTAATATTGATATGAAAGAAAAAAGATTGTCACAAAAATCTTCATTCATTGACAGCACGTGCCTTTTGTGCATTAAGGTATAGCAGTTGTTGATCGTTCAATGCTCACACTTGCTTCTGGCGAGCTGAGCTGCGAAGTTGATGCTCTTCCACGAAAGCCTGCTGAACTAGCAGCACGCGACGGCTTACATGCGTTAGAGAAAGATGCGGATAACTTAACTCCTTGCTTTATATTTGCTATTTGTCGATGACGCCAATAAACGACAGCAACAATTAAACATACAATACCAAATACAGATATACTGACGCCAATAGCAATAGGGGTAGATAGTGGTAATGGCTCTGATGGCTCCGTTGCACGAAACGGTATACATCGTCCACTGTCACAGCGATAATCAGCTGTATTATAGAAAAAAAAGATCGTTTGCTTTTGGATTTCACTATGTATCAAACGACTCACCAGAACAGCATAGATGTTTATTGGTTCTATGATCGAAACATTTCGTTCCTATCAGTAGATGAACATATATTCGTTAGTTCTATTGAAGTATATAAAAGACCTCACCTACATGATTGCCAAGATATAAGCAATTTTCAGTACTTTGGCTTATATCGAACAATGCCGTGAAGAGTATAAATACAAAAGAATGTTTCATTGCAAAATTTTGAGATATGAATGACAATTTTACTGAGATACTTATATTTACATCGTAGAGGAATTTGATAAACATAGACATTATAGAAAAGTAAGAGAGTCCGAAACGGTAAGGTGAGTCAATTCCTTTGTCTTATTGATAACTTAACTAGGTAATATTCTGCATTTTAACATCACATTGTTGTTTATTATTAGTAATTATTGCACGGACCGCTTGGAGTCTTATTCAACGAATTAATTACGAAAGAATTTCTTCTGTTTACAACAATGCAGAATCGCATTCAGCCGATATACAGACGCGTATTTGCTCCAATCATTACAATTAGTTTCGTTCGCATCTGACATCGATGTATACAGAATCAAGCCTTCGCATTCGAGTCTATTATCGCATATTCACAGGATTGAAAAAGAACTGTATAGTTGCATTCGATCAACATCGTCAGAACTTTTTCTTTTTTCTGTGTTCTTTGATTTCCTCTGTTTTGATATTTAACGAGCACAGTACGCGAGAAAAAATATATCAGACTAAAAACCCATTTACTACGAAATGATTATTTAATACATAAATATCAGTGCATAAAAACGTAACACAGCAGCACAGAACACAACATTCTGAATGAGAAGTGTAGTTAAACTAATCAATATGCGCACTTGTTTTCTGTTATTATTGTTAACAACATTAGTAACAAGTTTCGATCGTCGATATCAACAACATTCGTCCATACTGCGACAACTTCAAGGTAAGTTCAATGCCTGTTTTATTTCAGGTAACACCAAGCATTCTTTTTTAGATCTATTGGAAGCTGACGATGAAGCAGAATTTCAAGTACGACATCGAAGTGGTGAGTGAATATGTTATCACTAGGACTTTTCGATTGTAATAGCGACAGAAAGTGTACGTGCTGAGAGTATAAAACTCATTGTTTTTTTTTCGGAAGTTCGAATTTGCATTTGCATGCATAGAAATTGATGCCTGAGTGTATAGCAATCGAATTACTGATAGGATATCTTTCGATTTAGATCGGCGAATGTCCGATGATGATGAAAAGGAACAGTATATGGAAATTCGTGCAAGTGTTGGATCAAATGATACAAATACAGGTGAACAGTTCATTTATGAAACCTCTCATTTCAATATTACATGAATATGTAGGAACAGAGATCACTCTCCAAAATCGTGCAGCTATGAATACACGTCTTCGTGTTCTCTATACAGACAAAGATGGTAGACCAGCCATTGCTGAAACTGGTCGATTGTGGGCTGGTCAAACAAAGTCCGTTCAACTTCCTGCTGGCGCAACAAACATCAACATTATTGTTGAGAAAGATATATTTTTCGAAACGTGGCGTCAAGCCTACAAAGGTACTTTAACCAACGGCAATCAATGTATACGTATTGTTGGTGTCACACTCTTTTCCAAAATTCATCCATGCAAATAAACGATTTACGAATAGAAGGCAGGCAAAACAAAGAAAGACAACACGCATTGAAAACAATACAGAGAAATCCATGTATGTTCCTTCTAGCTCGATTGGATTACAAATAAAATTATTCAAAGAGAAATATTTCATTACAAATATTGAAATCTATTTACAAACTAAAACCGAGAAAGAGAGAGAGAGAGAGGTGTGAGAGGAGGAAGTTCATTTCATGAATCGTTTTGAGATAAAGATGCATTACGAATGGCTGTACGCTAGAAAAGAAAAGTGTCAATAATATTTCGAAAAAATGGAAAGATTTGAAATTACCCATATATCTAAAATATCGGTCACAGTATGTTGAGTCGGTAGTTTAAATAAAAAGTACACAAAATTTCGAGAGATCGTTTCAAAGAAAGTATTTCCATCTAGACGAAAAGAAATACAAATCACCGAACTGAGAATTCGGCTATTTGGTTTACCTGAATTTTCTAATTTCGTCGGTGTTAAGCTCATTGCTGTGGATGTCAACGAAAGCACTTCCGGTGGTTCGTTGGGATACTGTACTGTTAATTTTAATTTCAATGGTGGAACAAGAGGCATGTCGATCTCAATGAAATGACAAGTCAGCTCGTAGTCATCGACCATTGTATCTTTATTTTTAAGCATCGAGGGTGTCGAAGAACTCCTGTCATGCAATGGCTTGAGTTCATATGAAAATGTATTCATTGATGAATGAGCAAATTCGCATTCGATGATATGATTCATTGAAATCGGCACATGAGAATTCGTCGACAAGGAGATTCGTTCCTCAACTTGTTTGCATTCCGTATCCAAACGAATAGTTCTAAAAGATTGAATCGATCAAGAGTTCGATGAATTTTTTGCTTACTTGTGAGGTACGCCATTCAAAACTTCACTTAGTGGCTCGAGAAATCGTTTCGCAATATTGTATTTCAGTGTCGAGTTTTTGCTAAGATAGTCAACAATCGTACGCTGGCATTGTTCGAAAACGCCGCTCGTGACCAAACGAGAATTTGGCGGTGCGCTCGCCGTACCATCGTTTATCTGAGGCATGACCATGGGTCCCAGCATTCGGTCGACATGCTCTTTGAGACGGCGTGCAGTCATTAAATGTTCCGGGGTGAGATTTCGTACGAAATTCGAAACCTGTTCGTGTAACTGACGATATTTGACTGCTTTTTCATGCTGACCTGGAAAGATAAGCAAAGAATGAAAGGGAAGGGTGTAATTTTAACTTCGAAAACTGCACCTTCTTGTTGACATCGTGCAATTATTCGAGTTAAAAATTGAATGCGTTCATTGAAATATTTATAGAGAAAGTGTATTTCATCGTCGATCATTACGGTTGGACTACCGGCGTAATCTATTTAGGCGTGCATTAAGAGTGAATCTTTCAGGGTACATATTGATTCTCTCTTACTGATCATATTTATCGGAGACATTTGGGGACGATAGATACTATTTTGTGGAGATTGGGACATCATGTAACGTGCTAGTGGACTTTGTCCCGGTTGTTGTGCAAGTGGCGTTGCTTGTTGTTGTATTATTCCCGGATGAGAATGTGGAGATGATACGCCGCTCGATGTCATTAGGGTATCTGCACCTCTGTTGACAAAAGAACAATTCATCAATACATTCCTGGAGAAGAAAGATTTTGTCATACGATGCCATCGGACTTTGCTGCTGCTGTTGTTGTTGTTGTTGCTGTGCAGTTTGAAGAGTTGACATTGATTGGTGACGAATATTGCGATTCATCTGGAAGAGATTGACTGATTTAAAGACGTTTTCTTAAGTTAGAAAGACATACATTTCGAAGTCTTGCTTGAACTACACTTTGTGCCGTACTTGGTGGTTGTTTAGGTGGATTAGGGCTAGACAGGAGATGCTGAAGAACTTGAAAAAACATCGTTTTGACAAACTCATAAATAGGATACGAAGGTGTTTACTTTCATCTTGACTGCCAGATGCTGCTGCTGATGATGATGATGATTGGGGTAATACTGATGAATTCGTTGGTTGCAGTTGTTGCTGAAGTTGAGAGGAACCTGGCGGCTCTTGCTGCTGCTGATTGAGATGATTTTGCTGACGTACCTGTTGAAGATGCTAAAAGACGAAAATTTAAATTGTCATATACACCGAAATCTACTCTTATGTTTCATCCTCGTGTACGTTTCTACTAACCTGAGCAAGTGTACGTTGTGGCGTCGGTGCTGGTTGAGGAGGAGCAGGTTGTGGGGGCGCCAATGAAGTTGATATTGGTTGTTGTTGCTGTGGCTGCTGATGCATAAACTGAGATGGTGCAAGTGACATTTGTTGAGGTTGTTGCAATTGCTGCTGCTGTGGCCGCATTTGTGGAATCTGAAGTCCAATTTGTTGTTGTTGTTGCTGCAACGACTGTGTTGTAACTTCTTGTTTGATAAGTAATGGTGCCTGCTGCTGCTGTTGCTGCATGACCAAATTCTGCATAGTTTGCCGTGCTTGAATATTTCCTAACGAGGATTGTGGTTCTTGTTTAATATTCATCATTGGTGTCGACTGAATCATCGATGTTGATGATTGCATTGTATACGAAGATTGATTTGTGGGGGGTAATTGCTGCTGCTGTTGTATCTGTTGAGGCATTGCAGATGTTTGTGATGGTTGGGGCTGCATATACATTTGTTGTTGACCTTGTGAATTCATCATCGTCTGCTGTTGTTGTTGTTGTTGTTGTTGTTGAGCCTGTTGATTTCTTCGCTGCACTAAAGCCTGGAGCACTCGACGGTAGAGTAACTAAAAGACATGACACTGTGCTAGATAGTCAACCAAACAAAATAAATCGTTTTACCAATTTGCCACCACTACGATTAAAAGCATCTTCGTCAAAATTTAAGGCCAACTCTCGATTTCCACCAAAGATATTTGTTCTAAACGAACGAGCACATCAAATGATATTCCATTTCTTTTCAATAAACTATTTACAATCGTGCGATGAAATTTTCGCGGTCTGAGTCGCTAATCCTTTGTTGATCATCTGGCGGTGCTGAGCCATCGGAATTCATCATCTTTATCTGAAAAGTACAATATGCAAATGTATTTTGATTTATTTCTATGAGTATCGACACACCGGTGTGAGGTGTAAGGAAAACCAAAGGAACGAATAAGAAGCAGCAGCAGCAGCACCACAAGTTAAGATAGAAAACAATGAGCGAAAAAGAAAACCGTAGGAATGATATGAATCGAACAACATAAATATCTATGACTGTGTGGAATTGCTTAAACGCTGCTTCCAAAACCATTTTTGATATTGATTCGTTGGTTCGCAAGGTGCCATGGATATGTCCTTGTCATTCGTTGACGATAGCTCAACGCAAAAACCAGACGCGTGCCGTAACATATCATTCTACAAGGACACAATCATTGTCTCTATACATCATTCATATAAATTTAATCTACCTCGTATGTCCACATTTGATTGCCCTGCATGGAATGACATGTAAACGATGTTATTTTACCAGGTTTGCGTAATTCGTTATGACCACCCGCGTAATCTAAACATTTGTCTTCTCGACGGATTTCAAATGTTTTTGACATAAGAAAGTATTGATTGCCCCCTTGACCGTGACATGGATAGCCAATAACGGCTTTATCAGTATCTTCAATTTCTTGAGAATCAATGCATATATTGGTTTTTGAACGACTACGAATCTATCAACAGCGACGACATCAAAATGTAGTTTACCGACTAGAAGGAGAAAATGGTGTTACCTCGCCAAAGAATAAACTTTCTCCAGGCACAAACTGTTCTGGATAAACATTATCTAAAAACCATTTGAATGATTTACATTGCAAGCGGTCACGGATCTTCAGTCGATCGGAGACGTCACCGTAGTCGCCCTAGAACGATGAATATACATATCCATCAAAGTTTATATCAAACTGCTTATCAATAAGTAATTAGGACGTAATGCAAACGAATAATTACGTGCGAAACACAAATCACTATGTCAATAGACATACATGAAATCAATCTAATGATTCATTAGTACAGGAGGACATTTATTTGCTCAGGTACATCACTGTCTTTGGGATTCGAGACATTTCTCTATAAAAATGTGTTGGCTACTTACTAAATTATTGGAAATTCTTTCGTAATAATATTTCTAGAAGAGAAGAATGTATCATCAGAAATATGTTGAATAGTTGTCCATATTCTTTACTTTATAATCATCAAGCCAGACTTCAGCGAGACGAACTGTATTCTTTTTCACAACATTGACATTACTAGGCCACTGATAAGGCGAACGTTTTCGAAAGATGTGTCCAACATGAGAACACGGTGCACATAAAAGTTCACCACCACATTGCCAAACCTAGATCGACGATTTCAATCCATCAGATTATCATCTTTTCGATCGGTTTACTTTGAAAGAGAGTTCAAGATTTTCGCCACCCCAGATGTCCATGCCAGGGTCATACATGCCCAGTTGATCGAACCAATCTCGATCAATAGCAAATAAGCCACCGGCCATAGTCGGGCTCCTAAACATGAGAAGACTTTTACCTTATAGATCTTGCTAATCATCGTATTGTTACCTAATTGGATCGGTTTTCTTCTTTCTTCGTTTCATTTCTCTTTCCGGAGTAACGTGCCAATTGAAAATCAGATTCCAATCGAAGCCGCCCACTTGAATATTTTGAATCGGCGTGCCGGTTATTTGGAATGTTGAATCGTCGATAATTTCGATTAATGGCACAACTGCTGCTTTGGGATTTCGCGCTATAGGATCCAGTAGAGGTTCAAGCCATCCTTTTAAAAAAGATAACAAACAAAAATCAAGCGAAAATGATTTGGATCGTCAGATTTACCTTCAGCACATTCACAGTGAGAATCCAGAAAGACCAAAACTTTTCCTTTAGCAGCAAGCGCACCTTTCAAACGAGCACGTATAAGCCCTTCACGTTTGCCTGTACGTAATAATCGAACATTTGGTAAAGGTTTAATGTCATCTTCGAGCATCTTCTTTAAATGTTCTATTTAACAAGAAGAAGAAAAAAACATCCGGTTAGTTATTTCACGTTAGGAGCCTCCTTGGACTTACCGATACAACAGACCTTTATCAGAAAAATCATCGACAAGTATCACTTCGTTCAATAGCTTCTGTGGTGAACGGTCCAATACTGACCAAACAGTTCGTAGCAATGCCGAACGTGCTTCGTTGTGAAAGATAATGATCACTGATGCATCAGGTAGATCGGGATGTAAATCGACTTTCTTACATCTAAACGAACGTTTCGAGTGAAAAAAACGAATCGAGTCGAATAGAAATAACAGAAATCTTACTCAGGATCTCGTATATCAGGTAAACTTCGTCGCAATGAAATCATATCACTAACGTATTGATTAAATGCATTGTTTTTCCATCCATCATCGAATTTCTTTCGTTCATCTTTCGATAGCTTGTCTTTATCAATACGGACAGCATTGCCCATCTCGCCTGGTCCACCAGTTTTCGGATCATTTGGATCATTTTTCATCACAGGTGCGACAACTTGAACTTGAGCGTTCATTTTCTTAGCTTGCTCTTCTGCTTTAATACGTTCTTCAACTGGATGATCACTATCAGGATGGCGTTTAAACGGCAAAGCACCAATGATACGATCCACAAACGATGGCGAAGCTGTTTGATCAACGATATTGATTTGTATATCATTTCTTGATTGAGATAACGAATCTGTGCGTAAAGTAAATAAGATTATAGCACCAAACCATAACGCCGGAATGAATAAGATATATTTCAAATATCCTCTTCGACGTACTACCATTTTGAAAGATAAGAACTAAGTATCTTTTTTCTTTTCAAGAAAAACTATGTAGCCGAAGCACCATCGCGTCGAATGAGATTAAGTTTTTTCGTTAAGGCTATTTTGTTCTGTTCTCCTTTCCGTGTAAGTTGACACATCCAAAGAATGTACTCTATGGATGCAGAGTGCATAAATGAATTGAATAGGCAAATGTATAACAATGCCGAACAATTATAGCGAAGTGCTTAACTTTCTTTCTAATTGATGAAAAAATGATTTTCTACTTGATAGAAATAACAGTGAATTATGCTATGACATTCTTCTCTTGTTAGTAGCAAGATGAAAATCTTCTGTTCAAGAATTCGACGTGCTTGACGGCGAGAGATAATGAAAATCGAAATTTATTTCACAACATATTATATTTAAAATGGATTAACACTGATTTACTTGATAATTGAAATGATACATAAACACTGATAGTGACTCTCGTTATAGAAAAAGTGACACAGAACTTAGTCATGAATATATACAACTATTCACACGTTTTCTTTTGTATTTTCTTGCGAAATTCATCGTTTTCATATCTGACATCGAATTTCGTTTGGTTCATTTCATTCACTTGGAGTAGGGTCATTCTTCGTCACACTGACAGACAATTGATTTTCATTCATCAGCTTAGTATAGTGCCGTTTGCAGTACGACAACTTCTTTGCGCGTTTCATACACTGATCATAGATACACAACGGACGCCAATGTCCAATGCCATCGTACTGTTCTCGGAAACCACGTTTATTCAAACGAATTTCATTCCGAACATGATAGGCTGGCTGAGATTGAATCGGTAATGATGATGTCGATGTGTACAAGTACGACGGTGGTGGCATTGGTATCTGAGACACAGCTTGTAAGTGGTGGTAATGAGTCGAATGAAACAGAAGATTTGATGATAAAATACTGTCCGAAGGCGTCGACGTTGAAAGAGATGATGCTGAGGATTGTTGAGAAACGGGTGTAGAAGTTGTTGTTAATAGAGTTTTTTGTTTCTGTTCAGTGTAGTGCTGGAAAAGACAAAGATAATTTAGTTACATTCTTGTTTGGTGAGATGAATGCTTACTCGTTTACACCAATTGAGTACTTTTGCTCGTTTCATACATCCTTCGACCACGCATAACTTTCGCCAATACTTTTTGCCATCGAATCGTTCGTAATAACCTTTCTTATTCCATCGAATTTCATCACGTTGATGAAAAGACATTTGTGAGATAGATCTACAAATGAAATACTATTATTCTTTGAAATTACTACTTTTCGAAGACAATATTGTAACAATGTATCATCAACAGATTAAAAAAAAACAAAATGTGAAAAACATGAGATCATGATTGCAGAGTACAAATGTTCGGAGAAAGAATGAAAGACATTGAGAATATCAGGATTACACCTGTGGTCTATCGAATGAATCGACGCGAAGTTGAAGTTCTTCTTCATATTCCGTTGGTTCATCTTCAACATAATGTCCAGAATCGATCTGAGTACTAACACGACGAGGTGGTTTAGAAAATGAACCATGCCGACGTTTGTATTCGGCTGTTTGCTCAGCTAAGCGATTGGCGATAGAATATCTTGGAATGCTCAGATGAGAAACTAGAAAAGTATTCCGAAAATCTTTGGCTTTTGGCTCTCATGACCGCTTACTGTAACCAAGACCTTGTAAGAATAATCGGATAGTCTCAGCCATTTTTGCCGGTTGCTCTTCAAGTATTGCACCACCACAATCAGAAAATTCAACGTACGAACTCGTCGCCGGATCACAGCGATCATGTGTATCGATAACATCCTCCTTGTGTGGAGAGGAAAATCCGGTTATATTGACCACAGAACATCTAAAAATAATCTGAATAGAAGAATAAGTTACTTCGAAGTCAAGTTGACATACTTCAAAGTTAATGCTGCATTCCCGTGTTTATTGCCATCAGGCGATCGTTTTAATGGAATTGCTATCCGCCTACAGAATTTCAATAAGAAGCAGGACATTCTTCTGCAAGTTTTTTACTTTAAGAACGCATTTAACAGTTTAATGGCATTCTTCACATTAATATTGTTTTCCAAATGATCGCGAAGTGCAGCAACTAAATCAGGTTGCGATGATTGACTTTCCTGAATTGTATGATGATACACCACATATATTATCAAATTAATTCTACTTACTGAACCCAAATGATACCAAATAAGATAATTGAGTAATGACGATGTCCATCGTTGCTCTGGAATGTCTTTCGTTGGCCACTGAAATACAAAAATAAGATTCCATGTAAATAAATATTCGACATATCGAACACACTTTAAGCGAAAAGCCTTCCAGCCATCCAACGCCGCGCGTGATACAATTCACCAAAATAAGGCCGTAAAATTTGTTTGGATATTTTAGCGCCGTACGAACCAAGACGTTTGCGCCGAGACCAACACCGAGCCCAATAGCTGATTTGATACTAAAAATAGACAATCGATCAAGTTGTAATTCGAATAAAAGACATATCCCACTCACTTTAAATAGTCGAAGACATCGTTAACTGTCTCAGCTAGTTGATCCAAGTCCGGATAGATTGATCTTTAGAAGGAGCGCAACAATGCGTGTGCATATACAAAAGAAAATGAAATCATACGCAGTTGGCAGTGCATTCGCTTGATCTTCTTGTCCTGGTGCGTTAATATGGTAGATAGTAAAATGTTCAGTGACCGGCATCATTTCCGGTATGGAGAAGAAATGATGAAATTGTGTTGCTGCTACAAATATATAAACAAAACTTGCTTCAGTCATCAATGAGTCTAGATAGGAAAAACATACAATTGTATGCGATATCATGATAAGTGACAAGAACCGAGCGATTTGGTAAACCTTGTTGTGTAACGATAACATATCCATATTTTGTTGAGATTTGAATGGTCTAGATTGAGAAAAAAAAATCATTACAGGGCATTGCCTATTCGATTTCGAATGAACCTTAGGAGTCGTTAATTCATTATCATCGATATCCTCTCTAAGTAAGCGATCTTTGGTTTCCGTGGATGCGAGATCTATATTCATCATCTAAAAAGCAAGTGAAATCGTATTGATGTTTATAATTAGATATAAAACACGGGACAAAAAAAAAGAATGTTGGGCGTAGAGAGCATCATCAAATGAGAAGTTAAAGAAAAGAAGAGAAAGGTGAAAAGGTGAATGTGAGAAAAATGCATGTACGCACATCGAGATGATCATCATGAGTAGAACGTAAAAAATGGACAACTAACAGGATGTATGCTCATGAAAGAGTCATAGTCGGTGTCTTGCGCCATCTATCGTCAAGGAAGAAACTGGACGGAGAATGCTAATGTGAGAAAATCCGGTTATAGTTCAGTTGTCGAGTATATGGATGATGTAGATTTTTGTTCATCGGGCAGATTGAAATGAACTTTTGGCTTGGGCAATGCTCGTTGTTGCGCTGTTTGCAGTTCTGCCAGGTCATCTTGTTCTAAGGAATAGAATGCCTTGTGTTTGTATAACCAAAACCAAATGGCAATGCCGAGAAGAAAGAGAACGGTTGTGGACAATAAGAATATCGGTAGGAAATATCTTTGAAACTCTTCAAATTGTTTGCTCATTATTTTACGATTGTTGATCAATGCCGAACTGATCTCGTGTGCTAGAAGATTATCGAGAATGGGCGAATATGTGACATCAAAGTTCAGATCTGAATCAATTTTAACATCCGGCGGACAGCAGTAACGATAAGAATCTGTGCCACAACAAATATATTGAATGGAATTTTCGATCGGACAAATAAAACCTTCGAAGAAGAAAAAAGATGTATCGTTATCAATCGACGTGTTTGGAAACAAACCATCATTCCATGTTCCATTTGTGTGAAAAAAGCCATTACATACGGTATCTGATGAATGATTAACTGTTGTTGTGGTAGTGGTTCGCATTGTTCATGGAATGAAGCATTGTCAATATGAATCAACTACGAGAAACAGCCGGTAAGAGAACGTTAACCTTGAACGGAAACAATCCCGATGTACTGGAAATCTCATCTGTTGAGCTGATAATTCTCTCGGATGTCGAATGATAACAATTCCTCTTTGTCTGTATGTTGTATCGATAAAAGTCTTTTGTGTCCTTCGTGAGAAAGGCAAAGAAGCGCTTGTCACAAACAATTATTCATGATAGAAGAAAAGAGAGACTTCGATTAGTTACATTTATTAATCATGTCGCAGATGATTATCTTACAAAATAGAAAACATCATGCGCAAGTCTATGTTTTCTAAATAGCATACCCAATGTTCGATGAAAAGAAAAAGTTTTCTTCTCATTCAAATGAAATAAAGCAAGAGAATTGAAGTGACTGTATTCTTAAAAACTTGTTTGAGCGAAAGTATTGTCGTCATCGTCTTCGATGGTTTTAATTGGATCTACAAATGTTGGATTATCGTGCGTAACAGATCCGACATGATTCGATGCATGCACAATACTAGCGCGATTCTTTCCTGGTTCAAAAAGTGGAATGATTGTGCTTGAGTTATTTCGAGTGTCATCAACAAAAATAAGCTCTCTACGATCTAACGCATCTAGTTCTTTACGCGAAAGATGTTGTACAATAGCACAGCCAATAGAATCGCCGAATACGTTGATTGCTGTTCGAAATCGATCCCTGAAATGAAATCGATCTGGGAGAAACTCGATGAATGATGATATCAACTTACAGTAACCAATCCACAGCATAGATTGTTCGCACTTCGTCCGACGGCAGACCAAGTGCATTGAGAACGATAACCATCGTGACTAATCCAGCTTGAGGAATACTTGCTGCGCCGATCGATGCTAATGTGGACGTTAGACTAGTAGAAAAATGAATAAATACTAAGGTGAAAACTTTGTATATTTTAATCTACCTAGTAACAATAATTTTCACTGCATTCAATGGTATACCATTCAGTTGTGCAATGTATATAGCTGCTACAGCTTCGTACAATGCCGTTCCGTCCATATTCACTGTTGCTCCGACGGGTAAAACAAACCGTGAAACGCGTGGATCAATATGATTTTTCTCTTCGACACATCGATATGTAACTGGCAAAGTTGCTGACGAACTAGCCGTACCAAATGCTGTAACTAACGCCTGACTCATTCCACGTATGTATCGAAATACATTCATACGTGTTACGATAAAGAGAAGTAAAGGTAACACGATAAACCCATGAATAAACAGGCCAGCTAAAACTGTCACCATATACAATCCCAATGATCCGACAAAGTCTTGTAACGTATCCATTTCTAGCATTTTGGCGACAATGAGAAAAAAGATACCGATTGGACTGTATAACATCGCAATTCGTACAAGTTGCATAACAACTTCAAGCATCGCTTCGAAGAATTGCTTGAGAATCAATGCTTTTTCTTTCAATCGACTGATGATAATACCGAATAGAATGCAAAAAAGGAGCAAACCAAGCACATTGATACCATCTCGTCTCACGACCATTGGATCATAAATTGTTTTATTATAAACTAAACTCATACACAGTGCTGTTTGTTTCTATCGATATGGAATAGGATACCTGTGTTATTCGGACCGATGACTGTAGTTCTATTCACTTTGAGATCTGTGCCAACCTAAGGGAAAATCGATGAACTGAATTAAACGTTGTTTTTACTTCGAGAAAACTCACCGATCGAAATGCAGCTTCCATAATATTATCCGGAAATAGATTTCTATTCGATCAAGTAGAATAAATTATTCAAAATCATTTGCGGTTGACATTTACCTGAATAGGTCAAGAACAGTATCAACTGTTCGACCTTCGGCTGATTTTGCCGCTGCTTTCTTATCAACTGAACCGCCTCGTTTACCAGGTTGAATTGTCAACACAAGAACGATACCAACAACAGCTGCGATAATTGTCGTACCAAAATAATAGATCAACGCTCGCACACCCATTTTACCCGATGATTGTGCGTCTAGTTGAGCTAATGACGAAATAATACTGGAAACGATCAATGGCAGAATTAGCATTTTGAGAATATTTATGAAAATTCTGCCCGGAAAGTCAATATAAGTGATATCTTCTTTTGTAATACGACATCCATTGACACGTTCATCTACAACGAGAGAGACAATAGCAGAAGAAAACGTGATGAAGATGCGTACCTCCCGAACATTTCAGAGGTCGAAGTGCAATACCGACACCAATACCAATAATGACAGCAGCTATGGTAGCAATCAGTAATGCCTGTTCTTTGAGATTTTCTTTTGAACAACATTGCTGGCAAAGGCCATGTTTTGGTACTGATAATGTATGAGCCGAGTGCGATTTTCGGCTGTGTGTGGATCCAGAACGGGAACGATTCTGATCGGCGATAACTAAAGGTGTGACCCTTGATATCGATGTTTTTCTTACACCATGCATGGACTAGTTTGACGAAATACTAGAAGCCTTTTATAGAATTTACCTCTGAATATATTAATGAATACAGACGGTTGATAAAAACATAGATAACGAGCGAGAAGTTCTATATTACGACGTTCTTCGCGACTAGGAGAACGCGAGATAATATATATTGTTGAATATGTACGTCGTTAGCAATTGAAAATGAAATTCTGCACGAGATTTTGCCCAAAATAATTCATGAATTATTAATTTTATCCCTTTCGATGTTAAATTAGGTAAATAGTAGCAAGATTTTATCGGTTCGGATTCTTTTTTCTTTCGAAATGAAAATGTTGACATGATATTTATGCGTACAGGTTTCTCTACGGATTTGAAAGAGCATCAATTCGCATTAATGATGAAAACAAGAAGAAATACATTATTGATAAAGTGCATGTTTCGTTTTTTCTCCTCTCTTATTCAATTAAGGGCATTTTGATGATTGGAGATAAGAAGAACATTAATGAATTCAATCGAACGATTGTTTTATTATATATAGAACATGATGAATGCGTGTAGATTAGTTTTTCAGTTTTGTTATGTCGGGTTTAAGTCGAGGATTTTGTCCGCCAACATTTTCATCCCAACCTTTTCGACAATTCTGTACAATCCATTGATGTTCATCATCATCTAGAAGAAGAAGAAGAAGAAGGTGGTCGATACAAAATAAGATTGAATGATTGTGTTTACCAGCATTTCGAACGAACTCTCCGTGGTAATCTGTGACGACACGTGATACAGGATTGTAAATTCCATCTCCGACATCATAGCAATCTTCGGGAATTTGTTCGCGTGGCTCACGATCTTTTAACTGAGATCGACCAGCTGGTTTCAAGCCATGCAGAGTTTCAGTATAAAACCGTCGATCATAACCATCACAATATTTCCAATCCTCAGCATCATATGTCAAACCATCTGGAAATGTGTATTGACCCTAAAGATAAAAAATGAACAAATTTCGAAACTAATTCATTGTTACACATCGTCTTCATACATCTTTTGCAATTCCTTTCTCCCAGATCGCTTCATATTTAGCACCGTTTGCATAATGAAGTATTCCATGGCCGTGAAATTCTCCATCTTTGAATTCACCTACATAAGTTGTGCCGGATGGAAATGTGAACGTAGCATTACCTTCCAATCTAAAAGTAAAGTCACTATGGCATAACTATTCTCGCGAAGAAAATTCTGATGTTAATTACCGTTCGTTATGAACTTGTCCACTGTAGTTGCTGTGTGTCCAGTAAGTCTTGTTGATCTTTCCGGTCGATGTAGCCATACTTTCAAATGAAATAATCACAACTGTTGAGATCGCCATTTGACAAGTTCTTCGACTTAACAACCGACGCATAGATGTCGTATGAGACGGGCACAAACTTTTACTTCTTCATGAATCATCAGCACGCACTCACCTTCGAGCTTTGATTTTTACTATTTTCGAAATGTCTGAGGCACCGTTGCCATCTAGAAGACATCAACGATCTAACTCATATGACCGTGCAGTATCCGGCATGCAATCAGGAAGCACAATGCAGAATTCAGCAACTGCATCAGCTCGAACAGAACAAGATAATATTTATTTAATCAAATGGATTGATTTCAATCATGAGCGACTGCCTATTCTTTTGCAAAATGTTAATGGCCCGTGTCCGTTACTTGCTATTGTTAATATTCTTCTGCTCAGAAAACGAGTAATGATCATAAATCAATCATAGTCGAGGTAGTATCTTCGATGATTTAGATTCTTCTCCATCCAACTGCGACCACAATCGGAACAGAACGAGTTGTAGCATTGCTTGCGGGATACCTACTCCAAATCGATTCTACCGTAAAGGAAAATATTAACCGTATTGTATACACATTGCCCTTTCTTTATGATAAAGAAACTACCAAATAGAGAACAAGCGAATTACGAACAAAATATTGAAGACACACTTGCTGTACTTCCTCAATTTCTAACAGGATTGGATATTAATTTGAAATTCAACGGGTATATTCGTGCAAGAAAGCTTAGATTTTCCATGTAGATGCATTTCACTTGCTATTTTTCAGTGTCGATCAATTTGAATACACTCGAGAATGTATTATATTCGACTTACTTGGCATTCAACTCTACCACGGATGGATTATTGACCCACAGAATAAGCAGTTGCAAGCGTTGAGATTTTCAAGTTATAATCAACTAGTAGAGAAAATGCTTCGACAAAAGCATTCGGATAACGAAAATCTTTCTCGTGAAAGTAAAGAAGTTACTTCAAATGCACAACGATTGAATGTCATATCATTATTCAGGTTTGTTAATCGAACAATTTCTAGAAGAGGATCGTTCACAGCTGACATGCTACGGTATTCTGAAATTGAATGAAACCATGCAAGACAATCAATTAGCTGTCTTATTTCGCAATAATCACTTCAATGTAATATGGAAAAATCAAGTAGAAAACTTCTTCTGTCTGTCGAAAGACAAATCAAATTTTCGCTTTACTCTAGCAGCGACTACTTCTTCTTGTATCTGATCAAGGCTATCTAAATCATCCATCCATTGTTTTCGAAACGTTGACTGATACTGACAATAACAGTGCATTCACTGATGGGTACGGACGAGCTTGGCAAAGGTCGACACCAACTAATACCAGTCGCGAGTGAGCTTTTCTTTGCTTACAATGAATGTGTACTGATCTTTTCATTTAGTCGAGAGCTAGCCATCGCTATTCATAACGATGAGCGTCAACGATATTATCAAGAACAGCAAAGACAAGGATATTATCGTGAGTCAAATGTGAGGAAATCAAAGAAAAAACATCGTCAGCGTTCGTTGAATGGCAACGATTATGGAGGTGATTGTATTTTATTATAACTTGTTCATTGATAACTATTTTACGAATTGAAATACAATAAATATTGCAAGTTTCCAGTGTTCTCTCTTGTCTATTATTTACAAAGATGTTCGAACTCATTAGGAAACATGTAGTAAGATGACGATGCGGTTGAATCACGACTATTTCCAATTGGATAAAGATTCAATGGCGTATTTAAAATCAATGATGTTTCTGTACATCGTGATTTGGCTTCACTTGGTGTCGTGCTAATTGTTGATATTCGATTAGACATAGATCGACTGTGTTCTAAAAGAAGCGGAGAAGCAGCTGGTAAAGGCATTTGAACAATCGACATTCGTCGTTGTTGACGTTGTTTACTGCGACGAATCGATGATAGACATTGACAAACCATAACGAAAATAAGTAAGGTCATGGTAAGAAAGATACCGACAGTACATATTTGCAGGAAAAACCATTTTTCAGGGAGTATATCATTGCCTCGTTGAAGAAAGTAATCATTTGACGACTCGTAGGGAATAACAGACGGTAAGGTTGACGATAATGTTGCTGGTGATGTTGGTATACAACAGTGTCGATCGGTTTCTGAGCCACAACAAACACGAGATGACGAACAATCGAAACCTAAAGAAATATTTACAGATTCTTCAATCATCATCAAGGTCTAATAACATCCACTTAACGATTTGTATAATTACACATCAAAACAGATTATTTCCTAGTAAACAACACCATTTTCATACGTTGCTCGTCCTTCTGTCTGTCAGCAGGTCTCGCCATTGAGAATCGATCTTAACTATAGTCGACACATAAATAGCAACTGACAAGTTTTGAGTTGTCTCTCGCACTTCGCTAAGACTTCCGAAAACATCCATCGAAGAGTGTTATCGTTTCGACTAGCTCTAGCATAAAATCGATCTTACCATTGTTCCATACACCATATCGATCAAGAAAGCCAGGACACGATGTAGTCATGATAAATGAATGAATGAATAAACGCTAGTTGCAGACCGTGTTCGTTATTCGCGTGAAAATGTTCTGTCTGTCATCAGACAAGAATAACAAGAAGACGAAGACATAGCAGTAATAAAAAAAGTAGCTCGTCTTTCTTATATCTATCAAATCAGATAAGTGAAAGAGGAAGAAAAGCATCGTTTTCTCTCCCGAGAGAAGAAAAGAGATTAATCATGAATAGTACAGACGATGATATCGTTCAGTCTCGCATCTCAACTGAATAGAAGTCGATTCCATCTGGCAGCAGAGATAATTGATGAGCTGGGACATATACATATACATTGATCGGAAGAAAGTGAAACGTATACGAACGTTTGCAGCACTGTTTATGGGATGAGCAAATGGAAAACGACAGACATGTCAGTTCACATTTTTCAATTAGATGTCGATGAAAGACAGGCTAGAGCTGATTGACAAAGGACGACTTATGCTGAGGATAATTAAGCTCATAAAACTGAATAGTTCGTACTAGATGTCCTTTTCCGCCTGAAGAATTTGTCGTCGGAATGAACTTTCATTCATTACTTGCTTTCTCTTCTTGTTATCACTCAACCCATTTCCTGTGTTTACATAACTTATCATTTTCACACATTAGAGATACAATGGCGAGTAAAAAAAATGATATATCCGTCTCGTCTACTTATGTAACTTCTCATTGTTTATTTATTGTACAATATCTATGAATCGTTTTATGTTTCCATATTCTAATCATCGTGTTATGAAACGACATGTTTTCTTCTTCTCATCACACTTCGACAACAATGAATTAAAGATATTTTCTAATGAAATTCAGTTTATCCGCTATTGATGAATAGACACCAGGTTTGATTGTTTCGGTATTAGCACCATGTGATGTGATGCCAAATAGATACCAGCGATGATCTGTTCCGTTGAGAATCATCAATGGACCGCCACTGTCGCCCTCTATAAAATAAAAAGAATTTAAAAAGAATAACTTTCTTTTCTTCATCACTCATATTTGTTCATGTTGGAGAAAACCATTTTAACTCGTATTTCGGAACAAACGTATGCGTTAATCAAACTGGACAAGAATGTCTAACGAAGTTGGTCAATGGTATTACAACTCTAATCTGGATCCATTTGTCAAAGGACAAGACGCTCAATGAACGCCTTAAAGCGAAAAAGATAAGAAGTTACTCGAACAGTGCTTTAAATCAAATGCTGTCAATGCTGAACTAGAAAACTACGTCGTTCATTTTGAGTTCCTGACTCAAATTCACAAATACAATCATAATAAACAACGTCAAAGCACCTACCACGTGAATCGACATTGTCATTTGTATTAGTTGCACATATTTCATCGTATTCATCGAATGAACTGAAGACTTGTTTACAATATTCATTTGATTTTATATAAACTAGACCTTGTTTTAAATGAAATGAACCAAAGGAATTCATGTCACCCGTGGGATACTTTCCACCCCATCCGGCGATGAAAGCAGTTGTTTCAGGTTTCAAACGCTCATTCTCCTCCTTAGGTAAACATATCGAATTGATCATTTTCGAACGTTCCAATGTTTTCTTCAATTTTATAATTGCTATATCATAATCGCAACATAAGGAGAATTTTGGGTGGATGAATACTTCGGAAACAGCGTAATAATTAAACAGATTCAGACGGCCGAGAAGGGTGGAAGCACCAGCAATGACACTCATGTACTTCGGTTCATCAATAATACAATGTGCCGCTAGAAATGAAAAAAAAACGAGGTTCTTTATTCGAATTGAAGGAGTTATAAATACCGGTTACGATTGTGTTCGGCCCGATAATTGCTCCACCGCATGATTTCATCGATTTGACATTGAGAACATTCACCATCCATGGAAAAGAATGATCTGCTGCTGATATGCCACCTGTTACGCGTGGTGTGTCCATTTTCTCGGGTAAGATCTGTGGAACATCGGATAATCCACAATCCAACGAACGTTCAGATTCATGCGGATCGATAACACGTTTGATTTTGTGCCAAGCCCATTCAAAAAAGTGGTTTTCAACTGACTGTATACATAACATCAACCATAGAACACATATAACACTAATAAGAAATTTCATCTTAACAATCGTCTAGTAGGCAATGTTGCAAATGAACCCTATCGTGACTCACACCACACACACGATTAATTCGTTCTCACTTCGAGGTTATTTAAATGTGACTTGTCTTTTCTCCTTTTTTTGTGCGTTCGTCGTTCTCTTTGCCCTTCTTACGCGAATATATCGTATCCTAGTAGCATTGTTCGATACGTGAGTGAACAAAGAACAAATAGTCAAGGCAAATGATATGTGCACGAATATCCGTTCTTCTACTTCTATTGCATAGATGTGTCTAAAATTCGAACAATCACAATGCATTATTTGAGAACGTGAAAAAAGTACGCCTTGGATGAATATTAATATGTCATTAGAACGGTATTTGCTTCGTTTTTTGGTAGATAGAGCTCAGATATAGGGTATAGAATGTTCTTGATCGTAGTATTGTTAATTAGATGTGTTGATATGACCGTCTGATCACCACAGACGATGGATCAATGATCGAAGGCATTTGCTTAATGAGACCTTAACACAATGTGTATGATTATGTTCAAGGGAATGATATATGTGCAGTTCATTACTGAAGGATGTCTTGCGTTTATCTACTTTTACATAATCATATCTCATTGAGACGAAAATGAAGGGAAACAGTCAATATTCGACTCAATAGATTTCGTGGAAACGAGTTCGTCTCGGATAAATCTTGAACGATAATTCACTTTTGTTCATATCGTATCCCGGAACCATAAAAGATAAATTGTATGAAAACTGGTCAGACGCATATTTTGATATTACCATTGAAAAAGTCAATAAATACTCACAAATGAAGCCTTACAAATTTCTGTTTACATTCAAATAAAACACAAATCCAGTCAGATACTATCTAACATGTTCTCCTATTATGTACGCCATTCGCGATCTTCACCTGGTCACATGAGAAAAATCCTCTCTTGACAAGTGCCATCAATTTATGCACGCATAAATTCTTCTTACAAACCTATCAAGTGTCGATTCTTCAATTCTTACTCCCATTTTGTCATACGTCGAACATATTATACAATGTTAGAACAGAAGGAACAATGCTAATGTTCTTCTCGTTTCTCCTTATTACCGTTTTCAATGTGCTCAAGGGACGAAATTTGATTAAGTAAATTCATGAAATTCTTCTGACAACAGCTGTTTTGAGTGTAGAGACATCGATTGAATTAAATTCAATTTCTCTCACTCATTTCAATACCTTTGCAATTACTCAATGGAAAAGAAAAGAAAGAAACGCTATTGACTTCCTATGACTTCATCTTCGGCGGTGAAGATCGATTGAAACAAAACAATCATCGCACATATTTACATTTCATTCTATCAACTGTATATATTTATACGAGAATAGGAGGATAAAAGACAAACGAAAAGAAGACAGCAAAAGAAAATGAGAGAACTTAAACAGATTTATTCGGACTTGTAATTGTCGATGATGACGAGTCTGATACGGATTTGGTCGTATCGAGTAAAGATCTTCGTTGAAATGCAAACAGTGCATCGGCAGCGGTCGTCGCTGTCAGATAGGGCGAATACCAAAGCGGAGCATGCGTATTAGCCATACTATTACTTGCTTGTTGTTGGAATAGGCGATGTACCGCCGCGAAACTACCTTGTTGTTCAAGAAATTCTAAGCTAACCGAAGCTTGTCGTTTCCATTTCGTTCTAAAACATAGTGTGAAAAGAAAATCTTGAACATCTCTTGTCTTTACCTTCGGTTTTGATACCATGTTTTCACTTGTGTATCGGATAAATTTAAACGTGCAGCAAGTTCCATTCGATCTTGCACACTGAGATACTTTTGTCTTTCGAAACTTTTCTCCAAACAATTCAATTGTTGATCAGTGAATGCCGTACGAGCTTTTCGTGGTTTTTTGTTGGTTTTCAACGAATTTAGATGAATTCCATGTCCACTATCGGATGTGCCACTTTCTCCATCCACATCTGAATCTAAATTCGTCTGATTGGTGAAAAATCGCCATTGGTCAAGTAAACATCTCCTACCGGTATCCTCACTGTCATGTAACGTTGTGTCATCTTCATCAATGATGGATGTTAATGGAAGTTTATGAACAGGCGAAGATGATCGACTATGGTCTGCGAGTATATCAGTAATAAAAAAGGAAGAACAACAACGTCGCTTTGCTTTGAATGTTGTCGACATTGTTGTTGATTGAAGTATATTTGGCGGTAAGAATAAGAAACTGGTCGATGAAGCCATTCGACTTTCTGTAATCGGGCGTGACATGAAATATAATTGGAAAAATTTTAATGTATATCCTATGTTCTGCTTCTCCGTTTCTCTCTGTCTCTTTCCTTCTGTTTCTCTATAATCTCTCTATTGATTGGTTCGGAAAGAGAAAAACGAAGTGTATGACTCGCTACCTTGTCTTCATGTTCTTTTCTCGTTTGTCGATCATCTCTCCTGAGACTCTGTTTCGATCGCAAATTGTTTTCTTTAACATCGATCAAATATTCTCTTTTTCTCGTTTTTCCTTTGTAAAATGTGTTCGATTTGCTTTTCTTATTCATGTTCACGCACACGCTTCAAGATTGATGTTCGAATGACTCGATTTAATAGAGAAATCTACATTGCGGACATAAACTAATTAGGCTCATCTCAACTGAGACAAAGAGGCGAACAAGTTCATGACGATTGATATACTTTCTTCTTTGTTTTTTTTGTCTGTTTCGAAATCGATCTGTAAATTATTGTTAAATTTGATTAAACTTCAACTTGCTTGCCGAAGATGTAACCGCCTGTCCATCTGCTTGTTCATACTGAACTTCAAACACGGAGATAAAAAACCCTAGGGGCAAATATGAGATGATGCTTGAATGAGAAAGAAATCGAAAGACAGCAAAATTTATGATAATAACTGCACGCGACCCGATCATTTGTAATGAATATGTGAAGCTAATCTGTTTGCAACTCATACAATTTTGTTCTTTTCATTGTCGAAATCCGTCTATCATTTCAAGAATATGATCAATTTTGAGATGACACGCTATCTATCTATTCTATCTATTCAGGTAAAAGAAAATTGATTCGGAACGAGTCTCAGGAGAGATGATCGACGAACGAGAAAAGAACATGAAGACAAGGTAGCGAGTCATATACTTCGTTTTTCTNATCAAAGCATGAGCTGGTGAGTGTATGTCTATCTCATGATCATCATCCATTAAACATTTGTATAAGCACGAGCAGATCGATCGATAATTATTGATATTAAAATAAGCACCTTCAAAGTGTCAATCCGATCCGTATTGTGAACATGCATACATTGTGTAAAGAACATGATGAGGTCGATAATGATGAGAAAATGATTCTCTTTCAAACCGAACGAATGATACAACATTGATTTTTCTGATTTGCATCTCATAAACATATATAATCAAGTGAACGAGAACGAGTATTGATTGACTGACTGATCAATCAATTTGTGTACACATCGATCTGTATATCTAGTTTTGTCACACAAGCGTTGGATGTCGAGAAGAGGAAATGAATTGTTATTTTCAAAAGATATCTCTTTCCTTTTGTGTCTTTTTTAATACGAATGTTAATCTACCAATCGTTTTTTCTCTCACTCTCTCTCTCTCTTTCTCAGTTTTACACCAATCAAGTACATTTGTATATACGTGTTTGATGAAGGAGAGAATGTACGTAAAATGTCAATTATCTACTGTTTCTCTTTAGTATGTTGACGCAAATGAAAGAAATCCTACTTGTCACGAGAAAGAAAGAGAAAAGAAGGGAGAAGAGAATAACAAAAGAAAATGCTAGATTGCGAATTTATATCGATCTGATTGACCGACTCGGGACATTTATAGCAGAAAGTGAGAAGGCATTCATGACGCAACAAAAACGAACGTTTTTTGTCGATGATATTCTGCACAAAGTGACGCCAAGTGAAGAAACTCCTCCCTCTCCTCCTTCTTCTGCAAATGAGAAGAGCCAATTGAAACGTCAACTATCACTCGATCATCAGAATGAAGAAACATCGACAAAGAAATGCCGAGCTCGTGAAGATTATTCACCGGTGGTGGATGTTACAGGTGACAATGATTCATATACGAGTGAAAACAGTCAAAATATTGATAATCATAGTGGTAAGTGCGAACAAAAGCATCGTGTTTTGATGATGGGTTCGATTTAGATGAAGAATTGTGCGCATCAAGCTCGTCGTTACCATCTATTGTATTGAGACAGAATAAAAAACAACGAAAACCTCGTACAGCATTCACTGATCAACAATTAAATTCATTGGAGAAAAATTTCGAACGACAGAAATATTTAAGTGTGCAAGAACGATTAGAGTTGGCTAATCGTTTGCATTTATCTGACACTCAGGTTAAAACGTGGTATCAAAATCGAAGGTAAAGATAGAAGATTTCCAAGATTTCCTTTTATTCGTATGGCATTTTAGAACGAAATGGAAACGACAAGCTTGTCTTGGCTTGGAGTTGTTTACTGGCAACATGCTTCAGCAGTGGATGCAGCGACAGCCACAACTGCTTGCTGCTGCTTCGTCTTCTAGTGTATATCGATCATCATCCTCATCCACATCCTCAGACCAGCCGATCATAATCGGATCGTTCGGTTCGGCTTTGTTAAACGAAGCGAAAGCAGTCATGGCAACAAAATCTCTTGCCCATCGATTCCAATCAGTTCCCTTTACTTTACAGCGACATGAATGATGACTACACGTATACTGAATTATGAGAATATGACTGGAAAAGTTCGTTTTCTATTTTTACTTCACTTTATACCAGACGGATTTGAACTGAGGTCTTCTTTTTTTTTGTTTTGCTCTAACTATGTTTTCATGTAATGATTTATATAAAAGGAATTTTTATTTAGTTCTACTAACATACATGCGTAATGAATTAAGTAACCTGAATTAAGAATCATTTTGAAAGAAAAACACTTTGAATGACAGTCGATGCTTTCAATTCAAGCATCCTCAAGGCGAATAAGTAGACGATATGGAACAACTGACGAACGTCGATTAGAAAAGTGTTCAATAATTTTGTTTGGAATGATATCGCAAATGGGTTTATGACCCCAACCTACTGTTTCTCCTTGAACATCGAATGTTCCCGGTTTTTGTTTACACTGCATCACAAGTTGAGCTTTATACTGTTTATTTGTCTTCGGAGAAGTGAAAGTTTTCACCTGGCTGTAAACTTCAAGACTTGCATATCGAATCGATGGCGACGTGTAGATATGTACTTTTCCTGGAATGTGTCCCGGACGAATAGCTAATTCAGTCCCATCCAGTAGGCTGTCGCCTGGTAATAAAAACGCGCGATGTGTTATTATTGATTGCGCGGCAAGTGGAGTGGTTCCATGGTAAACAACAATCCATGAGCTCCATAGATCATCACCCCGGAACGGATCAACACCAAGTCCGAAACCGGCCCAACCGCGTGGAACAACATAATTGGAATCTGCAACTTGTAATATATTTGGTAAATCACTGGAGTAACATTTATGACAATAGCAACGATTATGTTTCCTGTCAAAGAACCCGCTGGACCATCTGAGTGCCTTGACATATTCAAGACATTCAGCAAAATATGAGCAATTCATAAGTTTTTCGGATCGACCTGGTCTGCTGCTGCCGCGTCGACTGGATGATGCCCTAGCTTGGCCAATATTCATGTCGGTGAGACTTCGCTGAATTTTATCTACCGAACTTGCGGCAGATGTTTTGTCTTTCTCCAAACTGGATTTTGTCCTAACTACGGACTTACTAGTGCTAACGGCAGTGCACATGTCAATTTTGCAATAGCAGCATACATTGGAAAGCGAAGTATTTTTAGGATTTTTCCAAAAATTTGCTTTCTCGCAATGTGGGCATCGCATATGTGCGTAGGTTCCTTTGCATGACCAACAAGGAACGATAGTACCTGGAGTATAGTTGCAATCTTTCCATATTTGTTCTTTATTGCAATGAGGACATGTAACATACTGATGCGTTTTGTGACATGAATGACATTCAAGTCTTTGACCTTGGATGGATCCTTCAGTTGGATAGACGTTTGGCGCTTGACAATGTATACAAGAGATATGCTGAAAGGGCCGAGTGCACGAATAACAATTGTATGTGAGTCCTGCTGTATAGTTTGCCGCCGACCACACGTTTACATTTTGACAGTGCGGACAACAGATAAACTGGAACGTTTTGGCGCATGATCCACACGTAACTGTGCATCCTTCAACAGATACGGAAGGGTTCAGCCAGGTATTACTTTGAGAACAATGAGGACAAAATATTTGTTGCATGCGAACTGAACATGACCAGCAATTGTAGATCAAACCTTGTTTATATTGGTTGTTATTCCAAACATTATCTGTTTTGCAAGATAGACATGTAAGTGTTGTCGTCATAATCTAGTACAATCTACAAAATTATTTTAGGATAAACATACTCATTATACTCATCAATGTGCAAAACAGATGGCATCTTTAAAGTGTTACTAAAATGGCATATCAAAATACACAACTCGTATAACATCCGTACTGTTTGTTTGTAAACTGAAACGAAAAGATACACACTATTGCACTAGTTTTCTCAATCATATCTGTAGAGAAATGTTCTGCAACTTCTTAAACAACAAAACCTCATCAAAGAGTACGCACGTCAAAGAAATCACAAAAAAATTTTGTTGCTCTGAAAAAAACCAACACTTTTTCTTTTTCTTCCGACTTTGTAACAACGAAGAAAGAATGCTATAGAGCCGAGTGAAATGACGACTTATGAAACAACATAGTGAACCAGTTTGATAACGCTCTCCATGAAAAGTATCTAAAATTCATCCTGTCCGAATTAAACATATGCCCTGGCGATTTCACACCGCCTACACTCACAAGGGATGCATGAGATATTCTACAGTTCGCAGCATTTTCGTTTCCCATAATTGAAAACTGCTCCCTGAACATCAACATCGTCTAGCTACAACCAGCGACATCTTTTTTGTCGAATCGGTTTTCTTTTTTTAGAATTCGAATTTTCCTCGAAAATAATTCATATTTTGATTATTTCTCTTTGAGTCCAATGTTTATCTATGGTACACTGGAAATCATCAAGAAAATTTCTTTCTCACACCTGTGTCACAAAATGAATCAAAATAAACATTGCATCAGACTGTTTCGATTTATAGGAAATAAAGCCAACTGAAGTAACCTCACGAAACGATTTCATCATTTTTTGTTTCTTTTTGACAGATTTCACTATGATTTTGATCTAGCAACGTTGCGATCTTTCTCGCGCATTAGCTTCGGCTACCAAGCACGCTCCTCTCGTGTCCACCACAAAGTAAAAAACAACAGTCGAACTAATCATCATTTTTGAAATCTATCTCATCTTAGCTCTTCATTATGGAAATCAAAATGGCGTTCGCCGACTCTTCTTCTTCGACTTCTTCTATATCCAAATCTATAGAAAGGAAAAGCCTAACTCATGCTATTCGAACAACACTACTCTCCAGATCTCTTGACACCGTCCATCAACGATGGCGGGGTCCATAAATTAAGTTCCAGTTTAACATCACTTGATTTTTATCTACTCGATGATATTGATGCCTACTTATCACCTATACAATCTAAAACAAATAAAAATGATTTAATTAACGATACTATTGATGATCATAGTCAACATCATGAAGATCTGCTTACAGATTTTGATTTTTCTGCTTTTGAAGAAAAATCAGGTAGGACCATTGACATGATTTACACGAGATATTCATGAGTTTGTTTGATTTCACATAGATTTCATTAATTCCCTCGATATCGACGAATTAGATATTGAGAAATGGATCACTCAATCATCTTTTCCATCACCACCAATGGACTCGACCATTTCTTCAGATGATGATGTTTCAACAACCACTTTTTCTGAATATCCAATCAATATCGATATGGTTGTTCCACCATCTCCCCCGCTATCAACTGCAACATCATCACCAGCACCATCGACAAAGAAAAGCAAACTATCCGTGATCGACCGGAAATTGCGAAAGAAAGATCAAAATAAAACTGCCGCTGAAAAGTATCGTGTAAAGAAAAAATCGGAACGTCATTTTTTGCTTGATCGACATGCGGCATTGAAGAACACAAATCGAGAACTGAAATTGGAATTGGAAAACTTAACTTTTCGTGTCGAAAAATTCAAACAATTATTTGTTGATTTACTTCAAATCGATCCTTCAACAGGAAATTAAATCTGTTCGCTGTACTTCGGATGTTCACTATTATCATTAATATCGTTCTTTATATCGCCTAACCTTCATTTTCTCTTCTTTGTTGTCTGTACTGTTCATCTATTTACTCAATAAATATGGTAACGTGTGTACGTAAAGGCTGATATCGAAATTTGAAAGAAGGAAAGAGAAAAAAACAATCGAGAGAACATTGTTTGAGTATGAGACACGACATTCTTCAGAAAGAGTACAAAGTAAAACATCAATCTTGTCGAACAATAGCAACATTTCATCTCAAAACGTTAACAGTCCAACATGGATCGTCCGACGATTGTTTTTCTCGGCATTATCTTATCTATTCTACTCCTTCTATTGTTTTCAATGAAGACTTGTAAGTTACCCTCCAAATTGAACATTTCATTTAAACTCTCACTGTCTTAACCTTCGAGTTTTAATCTTCTTGTACATTCGTTGATTTCATTTTTGACGAACAGTAATTCAACTAGAAGTATGCAATAACATTGGACAAAAAAGAAAAATAACAATTTACCTCGAGTCGTTTGCACACTCGATTGCAAGCTTTTATACTTGTGTATATTCTCTCAAAGGATATTTATTCAATAGAAATATTTTAGATACTACCTGGTCAACAATTGACAACGATGAAGAAACGTTCGTATCTCTTTGTCAAGTTCATGTTCAATCGGATGAATCAAATCTATTCGATGATCAAACACTTCTCTCCTTATTAGCCATACTCAAAATGCATGATTTTCAAATTGGACAGCCAGTATGGGGACCAGCGAACACTCGCCTCTATCTCTGCGAACATCCTCTCAAAGCTGGTTTAAAACAATCAACAATCGACAACGAATTCAATAGTATTCTACAAAGTACTAGAGACTCGTCAAAACGGTACGCTTGGTCGTGTGCTTGATTGTGAGGCGATTTTTTATAATATATTCGAGCGTCTGTGTGCTTTGAAGTAAAAATAAAATTCGTAGTATATTTGCCTATTCTCAAGTGATACTTCATACGATGATTTGATCGTTTCAAATTGCGAGTAATCGATGGGTGGGTGGGTGGGACAGCTGGTGGCTTTCCTCTTGCTTTGCTTGCATCATTGTCTATTAAAAGACGTCATCGGATAAATTAGAGGCAAAAGACAATACACGTTTATGTCAGTAAATATTATTTTATAAGATTGTATTGTAGATCGACAAAAGAAAAACAAAGCAAGTCATAATCGGAAATCAAACAGATAAAACATACAATTTGAAAATCGTTGATAAAACTTCTTGTCGTCGGATTGAAATACAGCAGAAAAGAAGAACAAAAACAAAGGCGCATAAAAAATACATGCTCAAGTCTCTCTCTTTCTCGGCTAAAAACGTGTTTCTGCTGTAACACTTTCATCATCATATGTATATAAATCTTCCGTCGGCGTACCGCCATTTGTACATGTTGTGTAATAGGGTGATTGTTGTTGATTTCTTCGTGTCCGTGTAACGAATTCATTGAGTTTCGTACGTGCTTGCCATAACATCGAATTCTCCGACATATTATCGTCATCGTCAGATTCAACTTGTCGTTGATGCTCTTGTTTCCATTTGTCGACATTGTTCAGATGATCGGCTGTCTGATATTGTTGACGGTCTTGAGAGTAAGCACGTTTGTTATAATGAGAATTGCCGGATTGAATGTGAGTTATAATGTTACCACCAGGATGAAGAGAATTGTTACTTGTAGAAGATGAACGAAAACGACGAGAATAATGACGTTGTACAGGTAGATTTTGAGCGAGATTCGAATCGTAAGAGGAAGTTGTCAATGCCGCATAGCGACTCGTGGATTCCGGAGTATCTAAACGACAGATAAGAGTAGTCTTCGATATATAGTTGTGAATGTTTCGATTACCATTCAGTCCTCTTGTGTAAACTTTCTTCTTTTTCAAGCTTTCCAATACTTTATTCATCATTTCTTGTCGTTGCTCTAATTCATCAACTGGTTTTTGTTCTTTAGTCATCGTTGGTATTCGATCGGTTCTCTGATTATCATTCGTAGTTATTGATATTAGCTGAGCAGCTGAAGCTGCGTGTTGTCCGACCATTTTGGTTTCAAAGAATTTTTTTAATGATTTAACAGAATGTAAATGATTCATAATCACATTTTGTGCAGTATCTTCATTATCAATCGATGTCGTTTGTTTTTGTGTAGTAAATATGCTACTTGTTGTGGGAGAATTATCAGTGAAACTAGTTGCTGTGGACGGAGCGACGAACGTTTTCAGTAGTGGGGGAGCGGGAGGTATTGGCTGAGGTGCATTTGTGGAAACATCATATGTGTCGAAAGGATCTGATGATGTTTCAGGATTGGTTGCGGTGTCGAATGATGATGATGGTAATGGAGGTGAAAAACGTTGAGTAACGTGTTCTTCTATAAAATTCAATAGTAGTAATGGCAGTTTAAGCTAATGTCTTAATCAAAATATATTTACCTTGAAATGAAACGCGTTTTGACGCTTGTCTCCATTTTTGTTTGTTTGATTTGTTGAGTTCAATTGGTGCAGAATGATTTATAGGTAAGTTATCATCGTCATCATCCTGTTCACTTTTAGTCAATAGGATATCATCCATACTTATATGTCGATCTTTTTGTTCGTTTGGTAGATCATTTCGCGATCGATCATGACCATGTGCGATAGAAAAACTTCCAACAGTTTGTTCATCAACAAAACCTGAGTCATACGTTGAAATTGGTACAGATTGGGAACTACGATAGAACTGTTGATGATCAGTTGTTGTTTTAAACAGGAGAGCGGGATCAAGAGCTTGAAATTCTGTTTGACATATACCGATGATAACAGGATTATTCGTAGTTGGTTTGAACGTACTAATTGATGGTTGAGTAAGGAATGGTCCTGTGCGATTACTTGGTTGAAGATAATTTGGATAGGGATACTAGAAACAAAGTAATAATAGAGCTAAACGAAGAAACGCGGTGTGTGATGAGGTTTACTTCGACAATCGATTGAACTGAATAATGTGGATTATAAATAGAATCTCCACCATCAGTATTCGTGCCAGCATCATCATCTGGTCGTAACATAGTTGGTACGCTGACAATCATATGCTCTCCTGCAGTAATTCTATTTCCCAAACTTCGATCTGTTTCTTGATCAATGATCGACGGTTCTCGCGGCATATTGTCGGACATTGCTGTATAATTTGAATCTTCTACACTCGTAGCAATTCGTTTATAGTAGTCATCGCTTAGTTGTTGATCTGAATGAATTAAAGCTTGAATAGTTTTTGTTGTCTAAAAATTCAAAGTAATAGAAAATAAATTTTCAACAAAGGATCACGTGGACTACTTGTTGTTGATTTTGTGGTGATAGATCATATTTTCGTTCAGATTTCATCAACGGTTGCTTTTGATGGCATTTATTGGAATTATTCAACGTGGTAGCTGAACTTCGAATAACTACGTCGGATAAACTCAAATCTGAGGAATCGTAATCGTCGGCTTCAGGGACTGGTGAGAGAGTGGCAGCTAAAATGATTGACGGGGAAATTTGTTTTTCATAGTTTGTTCATTGAGATGCTTACTGTCCATAAGCAATGGGAACTTGAATGCTTGTTGCGGTGTTGGATGAGTTTTCGGCGTCATCGGTGGTTGATGTGGATTTTGAGGATTCTTTTTATCCCAATGGCGAATCAATCGAAAACGGGAACGGAAACTATGAGCATAGAAATTAAATTAGAAATTATTCGTCACACTACTCGTCTTATTAATCAAAACTACCTTTTCGAAAGTGAAGTCTTTGTACAACTTTTAAATAGATTACTACCGAACCATTGACGTCCTTCAATTTTTGCCCATGCGCCATTATTATCGATCATGTACCCACCTTGATCTTTCTCGTCCCATATAACAATTTCACCTACAATCATAGTCAATGAAATTCATCTGTTCATGTCTCAGAACGACTTCTATACGTACCAACAGCTGGTAAAATATCATTGTTATTATTATTACCTGGTGGCATCAGACTATTGGTCGAGTCACCAAATATCGGTCCATGTAAATGACCATTACCTCCGAGACGTCGATCGTCTAATAAGGACGGAATTGATGCACTGAGTAAATGTTGTCCGTGTGCTCGATGACGATGTCTAAAAAGCAATCCATGATTTTTGACTCAGAAATCCTCGGTTTTTTTCGATCTACCTTCGAACAGCAAAGAGAATTAAATTAATAATTGCGAGAAGAATAACAAATAGGATTGATACAGCCACAATAGTCATATCTGTTTTACTTAACCATCCGTATTCCATTGCATTCTTCTTATTTCTCTGTTCAATAACACGTCGGATCATATTATGCGCATTAAAAGATGTCATTTGTCCTAAATTACAGCAAATAAACAATTAATAATAGTTTGCTCATTTTCTCCTGAAAACTATCTATTTTATTTTAGTATACCAAAGACATTCGTGGTGCAATTGCATACGGGACAAAATTTACGTCGACGTAGATATCTCATTCTCAATTATATGACATGATCGTGTACATTATTCAAAGGACATCAACGAGTTAAATCAGTAAACAAATATGGATAGACAAGAGTGATACGCCTTAGTCGAAATGTAAACATGAATGATTGACTCTTTCGGTCGAAAGTGGTTTGATTGAGTTATCAAAGAGAAGACAAAGTTTTGATGAAAATTTTCATACCGTCTGCTTGGACACTGACAGCATTACGTTCACTGACAACTGGATATTGCTGTTGATGATAACGTTTGGCGGGAGGTGTGTTAACAGTGATCACTTTCCAATTCGACTTTGTTGTCATTGAAATCATCGGTTTTTCAGTTGATGTATATATTATCGGGTTGGTCTTCACTAAAGTCTCAAGGTCGGATGTTTGTTTAAGTATATCCAAATCATCATAGCTATCATCAAAAATATCAGCTTTCTTAGTTGACGACTTGAACCAAAAAATAGCTGATTTTTGCGTAGTACTTGTCGGTATTGTTTTGTTTATTAATCGTATTGTATTTTGTACTGTGGTACTACTAAGAATTGTCGTTGTTGCGGTAGCAGTTGAACTTGTCGTAGTTGTTCGTTGTGTTGTGCTCGTTGTTTGCGCCGACGTCGTCGTCGTCGTCGTGTACTGTGCCTTTGAATCGACCTTGATAAATGGCTTTCGTGGTTTTGTTGTATACCATTGCCATTGCCACCAATCATAAGGGCCAGCAGGTGAATACCAAGGGGTAGGTGTTGGTAAAGTTGTTTTTATTGGAGAGAATATTGCTGATGTAGTAGTTATTGTTATCGGTGTAATAGTAATAGTCGAATTGACTGTTCCTGCCATTTTTAGTGTTCTTGTCGAAGAATGAGAATTACTAAAACTGTAATATATCCATGGCTTGTTTGTAAATAATAATCGTCGATGAGGTGTTGCAGTTCGAGTTGTAACAAGAGTTGATGTCGTAGTCGTTGATTTTCTAGTGGTAGTCGTCGTTGTCCTCGTCGTGGTTGTAGTAGCAATAGTTGCTAAAAAGATAGTATACATGTGTCATTTATGAAAATTCCTCATAAAAGATAATTAATTCATGAATTTACTTGTTGTTGTTGTTGTTCGTTTTGTCGTTCTCAAAGTGCTGGTTGTTGTTGACGATTGAGTATGGTGCCATGTAAAATTCCATTTAACAATGGGTAATCGATGAGTAGTTGTTCGTATTATATATGTTACTGGCTTGAATGATGTTTTCAAACGATTTTTCACAAGCCAACCATCAGGGCCATAAGCTACATTATATGTCACCAAGGCACCATGTGGATACGTAAAAGCACTTGCTATTGTTGATGTATTTGCTTCTATAAAATGTTAAAAGAAAAAAAATCATATACACGCGTGACTGTTTATTCATCGTTCATTTTTTTTTGTTGTCTCAGTATGCTAACACTTAATCTTAAAATCTTTCGCACGCCACACCTCAATTCTATTCATTTGCAAAATTGACAAGTATGTGAGGACAAATGGCTATGTATGTGTACCGAGAAGATTATCACGACGCCACGAAAGGTAAGGTCATTGTATAATGCAACTCGAGGTGACGATGTATGCGTGTTTACCTTCATCATAGATTAGAATGTATGATAGACTTACTGAAATTTGTATCAATGGAAGATGAATGAGGCGTCGCTGTTGTCATACGTATATGCGTCATATGATCATTGAGCGACATTGTTGGATTGGGCGGATTGTTGAAGGCTAAACGACTCCAGCCATGATCGGATGATGTAGATATTGAAGGTGGTGGAAGTGATACCGATGATAAGGTTGGTACACCAATCTTATCACGTGCTCCACAGTGTAGATGAACTTCGGCAGCAGGATGACTTGCTTCAATAAACAAACATCCGATCATCATTTATCAAAGAAAATCGAAGACTAGCAAACCTTCGTAGATAATCCAAAATCCTCCACGTACAGTCGGTGTTCGACTATAGAAATTGATATACAACGAATTGGAATCACTTAGATAGTTATGTCCTTGTTGTAAATAAGTACATTGTGTACTTCTTTGTTCGTTACTGCTTTGTAAATAAAGACCCGCACCAGCACAATGTTCTATAGGAAAGAAAGTTCCCTTTCATCTTATGACATAACAAAGAACAAAATACAAACGATCATAAGGTATTAGCTGAAAGACAATAATAGAAAGTAATAGACGATGTTGTAACTGTGTCGATAATTTACACCAACAATCATCGCTTGATGTGTATGGATTTGGAAAGTTTGGTGTTTGTAATGTTCCCCAAGGTGATGTTATTGCTTGTGACGAGCATACATCATGGATAAATGCATCTATATAGATAGAAATACAATCATCGGAAAACTAAACAAGTTTCGCTTGTTTTTCTTCACTATTGTCTTGCATAATTTCTTCTTTATCTATTCAAACTTTTGCTCCTCCTCAATTGTCAAGAGATTAATTGTACAACGTTCGATGATTATTGCTAGGTGACATAGTAGAAAGATGTTGTAATCTAATCTCACTTGTGTTTAATTGCTCTCTCTTGTCTGATCTCTCCTCTTCTTTTTGTTTTCTTTTTCTATATTCAAAGTTTTCGTATTTTGACGAACGTGTTTAAAGATCTATTTCTTGGTTAATCCCGTGAATCTTTACTCTTTCGAATTTACCTGATATACATTCAAAAAATGCCATCGTATAATCAACTAATTCATTATGGCAATTATCTTTCGGACTGTTTAAACGTATACGTTGCATGTGTACGGTACAATTCTCTCTTCCCGAACAAGCCGATGTGAAACTTGTATGAACTTTACAATCGACACCAGTTGATTCTTTTGAAATTTGTTTTTCTTTTAAACATTGTATTGGTAAACGTGAAGCGTTTTTAACTGATGCGTCAAATGCATCTAACATACGAATTTTTTCATTTAATCCACAACGGATTTGCATGACACCCGGTCCATTCGAATTATGACAATAGACAGCTGTAAATGCATCTAAATTAAAATCAAACTGTATAGAAAGAAAATCCAATCGACCAAGTCTTTTCTCGTACTCGTCAACGGTACAACTGGTGGTGCTTGTGTAGACGATTGTTGAATGAAAAGCACGAGTAGAAAAAGTGATATTCGTCGCATGATTATTGAGAAAATCAATACTGCCGATAAATAAATGCTGGATTGAAATCAATTCTCTTCATTTGATTTTCGTCGTTGTCTTTGTCAATCGAATGAATAATAATAATACATGTGGCATATACCTTCTGCAAAGCTAGACAAATGAAAAAGTCGATGTTTAACTGTCTCTATTGAATATTGTTTCTAGGTCGTTGTCTTGCTTCTCAAAGAAGGTACAACAAATTGAATGAGGTCAAAACTAATGAATTGACTTTAGTCTTTAGGTAAATGTGTGTTTAATACTTGTATCTTCTCTGTTAAAACATTAAGGAAAAAAAAAGAGCGAAGAAATTTTCCTACCAAATGAGTAATGACGCGACGATGGCTGTACCTATGTCAACTTGGCGGCATGTTTAACAAGGTAGTGCAATGATAAAAATGTACAAAACCGATGACGACGACGAAGAAGAAGAAGAAGAAGAAGAAGAGGAACATGTCATCACTCAACTACTATCAATGTATGTATTAATCCTATATCGAATAGGAGGAAGAGACGTAGAGCGATAGTCGTTTGCTCATATTCTTTCTCGTTCCTATTAATGTATGATTTTCGATCATTGATGTTTTTCTCTCTTGCTGTTGGCTCGTGAGTAAACAATAGTGTGAGGTGTATAGTGGACATATTTCTCTAAGAAGGAGACTAACGAGCGGAAGACGAGCTTGATGTGATTAGTATGCTTTTTACTTCCTGGCCAATCATACTAATGATTATTGTCAGTTGCCATTCAACGCGTACTTACTGGGTTTATTGAAATTAAATAAATGACTGAAAAATTTCGAAGCGAGTGATTCCATTTTGAGTCTTGTCTGTACTTATTTTCGTCTAGACATTTGATGGATTCAAGGCGATAAAAGAATGAAATGTGAATAAAATGATGATACTGTATATGATCAGAAATCACGTACGCATCGAACTATTAACAGAATTATGAACGTGTATATCAATAGAAACAAAGTTGAACGTTGCAAGAAATCTGTT